>OZ023165.1:13680952-13960952 GCA_963678695.2 Diplodus puntazzo | reverse complement strand
TACATCATTTATGATAAAAGATTTGTTTAAAAGAGAGCGCATGTTCAGCACAGACATTAAAATAGCTGTGCTGAACGTGCGCTCATCAAGTCTTTTCAGAGGAATGTTAAAAACACAGTTTGGCCTAAATACAGTCCTGGGTTTAATTTGTCTGTATGAAAGTCTGGTCTCGATTGTAAGGATGTTGTCCTTTGCCTCTGGGGCGACTGAACGGGGGGCGTGTATAGTGAAGGAGTGGGAGGTTGAAGGTGCGTAAGGGGTAGAGTGTCCGTGTGCATGTGTACGTACCGTGAGTCAGGAGGTGGGTGTGGTGCAGGAACGGACAGTCAGGTCAATGTTGACAGATAAAAGCCGTGATCCCTCCTGGTTTGGGTGGAGGCCGTCCCGTTTAAAAAGGCTAGGCCTGTTTAAAAACGCTGCAAAATTGTCAACGTACGGGATACTCTTTGTCAGGCAGTACCCCTTCAGCCACAGGTGCAGCTGACGAAGGCGGCTGGTGGTGACGTCACCATACCGAGGTGGGGGAAGCGGACCGGCGATAATTAGCCGCTTCCCCGTGTCCAGCAAGCGATCCACGAGGGAGACGAAATCCCGTTTTAGTACCTCCAACTGTTGTTTTTTGAGGTCGTTGATGCGGCCTCCAGGACCAGTGTGGAGGCCACAATGTGCTGTTCACTCAGCTTAAGGGCAGAGGATGCGACCTCCTTGACGCTGGCTCCAGGGTGGCAGAAAGTCCGGTCACCGCGTGCTGCCACGTGCCTGACCATGGAGGTCCTGAAGGGGTGCGCCGCTCCACTGGCTGCCTGGAGGTGTGGCGGAGGCCGGATGGAGCCTGAGGTTCGGGTTTATGGCATCGGGCCGCAATTTCTCCTGGCCGAGATGGAGGGGAGGATCAGGCTGGATGAGTGGAACCCGGATCCTGGACTGCTGAGAGCCACGACGAGCTGGATGGGCAGGTCCCGGAGGCGAGTCGGACAGCGCACCCACGGGAGGTAAGTCCTGCAGGGATGTCATACCTGTTATCCAGTGGCAAATCCGGAGGCAGAGGAGGAGGAGGAGATGGACGAGCCCCCCCTGTGCACCACTGACCAGGGTTCCCCCTTCCTGAGTGGCGTTGAGCTCACCGGAGCCTCCGCTCCGTCCTCCCGTATGAAGCACAGTGGCTCCACGGGACGTAGGCAGGAGGTGGAGGGTGCCGATGACTTGGGATTGGCTCCCTGGCAGTGCCAACGGGACTCGGTTAGTGCTGGTGCCGTAGTTTCGAGCCGGTCCATGGCAGTTTTGAGGGGGTGGGGAGGCAGGACTCGCACACCTCCAGCATACCTGCAGTCAGCGAGGATATTAAGCGCCCGGTAAGCCGCTCCCAGAGCTATCTGTGGTTAGCTAAGTTGATGCCGCTAGATAGTGCACAGTAGTCAGACTCAGGAGTGTTATATCCTGACTAAACAAACTTTTTGCGCTCTGTGTCACTGTTGTCAGAAATAATTAAACCACATGAATCCAGATTGAAAACTAGACACTTAACACACTCAGCACATGGGAGTAAACACGGAAGTTGCTGCACTTAAATGATTCAATATTAAATCGAATCAATATCGAATCGTGATGAATCGATAGCAGGAAATTGGTTACGATACCTGGCCCTACAATTTATAACACATGTAAATTTACAACAACTTTTAAACATATACAGTATAAACAATACAGTATAAACAATTTACAACTTCTGAACACATACAATATGAACATACTTACGTAAACTACGTAACATCATATTTACACTGACCACTTGAAGTCGATAAGTTTCCTTTGGAGCGTGTTCATGTGTTGATTAATGCCTCAAAGCTTCTTCTTAGACTTTGAGCCCATCTCAAGGTTAATGCCCAAGCACCACCTGTAAACAATAAGCAAAGACAACTTTCAGTTTTACAGATTGAATATTGCATCATTTATCCAAGGCACATGCAGTGGTGCCCCTTCCCCTTTAGCTAAGTCCTACACCAAAGAAATTAGTATTGAAAGCCAAGCAGGATTGATACAAGCATGCAAATCAGGTGTGTAGAAACTGATACACACATGCAAACATTGAAAAACAAAACACTTGTTTAAAAAGAAAGAATTAAGCAAGCATGCACGCCATAAAGTCAACCACTCGACACCCGAGTTAGCATGGTGGATGGGGTGACAGTAGTGCTAAATATTAGAAGGGAACATAGTATAATGGAAAATAGTAATGGAAAATTCCTGAGACAATAATGCACTAAAGTTAATGAAGTTTGTTACCAAAAGGAGCACATGTCCACAGCTCACAGGTTGTGTGCTCTCTTTGCCATGCTATCAAACACAGAAATTTGAGGAGTGTTGGGCTGCTGAATTTAATTCAGATTGACCAAATACAGAGGGCAAATTAGAGAATGCTCAACCATAGCGTTTACTCTCAGTGGCCCTCATTTATCAAACGAACGTACGGCAGAAAACCGTGCGTACGACCATTTCCATGCAAACTTCGGCATTTATAAATTTGGACGTGAGCGGAAGCTACGATCAGATCTCACGTCAGGTCTGAGCTCGTGTACGCAAATCTGAGTGTGTGGATTTGCGGTGCAGCACAGCAAAATCTGGCTGAGACTGAAATAATTATTAAACAAACCTCAGCTGTCATTAAGCATAAGCAGTCACATATTTAGAACAGATCAAAACGGATTATTTTTTACGTTTTTACTGATACCACTTTTTTGTAAAATAAAATATGTAAATAGCCTAACATGACAACTAATTAACGGAATACCTAATAACCCCGCTGGCAAACCTGCTACAGAGCAGGACCGCAGATTCAATAGTGCGCACACATGCACACAGGTCACAGTGGAGCTGCTTTGGGTTGCTGAAGGGCAGGTGGCTCCGTCTCAGAACAGCAGGGGGAACTCTGCTGTATACACCAGAGAAAGTGTGCCATATTTTTTTGGCCTGTTCAGTTTTGCTCAGTTTTGCACAAAAGTTTCTCTTCTTGCCAGGGACTCTTCTCTCAATGTTTGACCTCAGTGGGCGAGGCCTCCGAACCAGGAATATTTAAGGGCATAACATGTTAATGACGATCAAATTCAGCCGCCGCATTTATCAACACCCGATCATTCGTACGCTGGAATTGGTCAGATACGAATGTTTCATAAATCACACGTGTGTCCTGTCGTAAGACCAATTCTGCGCACAGATCTGCACCCGTCTTCACGCAAGATTGATAAATGAGGGCCACTGTGTTTACATTTCTGTTCTAAGAGAATCACATGAAGGATTATTTCAGTTTGGAAATCAGACATTCAGACATTGACTGAAAGCACTGAGAATGTAGCACTGATAAAATCAAATAATCAATAAAGCATTGGAGGCAGGCAAAAATGCTAAATAAACAACCATAAATGCTATGCAAGCAAGATAAGAAAGCAAGATGGTTTATCAAGCAAGAGGGTCAAGCAAGCAATCCAGTCCAGTGTTAATTTAAGTGTTACAATACCTTTGGATAAACTCCAAAGTGCATGATCCATCCTCAGGATATTGCAGATTGAAGTTATAGTAACTCGAAAAAACCACAGCTATCCCATTGATGAAGCGGTCATGTGGTCCAATCACCACCTGTCCTTCAATGGACAGCATCCAAGCCTCATGTTGCCTGAAATGAACAGAGATTTTTTTTTTACCATCAACCTGGAATGGTTTATAAGTTATATCAACTATAGCAACCTAGTAGTGATTCACGACTATGAGCTTAATTTGATCCAAATATCATTTGCTAGGTTGATGAGACATTCAGTGATGGATCAAAGTACAATAACAAAAAGAGAACCACTTGATTTTCTCAGATTAATTACACAGTTTTTTGCCCCTTTGGGTATGTGTTCTTTTTACCTCAACAGCCTGCTCCACGGGTCACTGTCCTTGTTGTTTAAACTGCCTCTGAAAAAGAATGGAGAGCAATTAGTGACAGATCATATACTTTAAGCTGGAAGAGATTGGTAGTCAAGCAAATACTCATGCATATCCCTCCTATCGATATGCAAAGACCACCAACTGAAAGCACATCATTTGACTTTTTACTTAGTTGCTGCAGCTGCAGGCTAACATTACCTCACTTTAACTTTGACTTTCAAGCTTAGTCACAGCAAAATCCCTGCATATTCTCGGTCAAATAACTCACAAACTATCTCTCCAAACGACATGTGGAGACCATTAAATTAAAACACATGATTTAATCTTTCCAAAGACTTAAATGACTTCTCTGTGAGGCAAAGTGGAAAAAAAAAACCTCTTTGAAATGACTTAACAGCCAAAAAAGTGGAACATGAAATGACGTTACCTTGATCCAAAACATCGTTCATTTACTAACTCACACAACTAATGTGACAAGTTCTGACAAGCTGTTTAATATTTTAGGCTAATGATGTTAACCTTACCTTTGAGCTCTTCCATGTGTGTCGGGTCGTAACATTATCCACCATGGAGAACGGTATCCTATCCACCCGTATCCACCTGTTGTCTTTTCTTGATCCCACAATGCAGCGCGGTTCAAGCGCAATTCAAGTTTTTAAGTAATTTGCTGTGCTGTCACAGAGGACGGTTTGAATACAGTATTTTACTGTGAAATAATACAGTAAAATGTTGATATCAGTGATATCAGTCTAAAGCCTGTAAAGCCTGTCAAGTGATAATATAATAATTTATTGTGAAATATTACAGTTGAATATAGTTAAATCCTGGTACCATTTTACAGTGTACTGTTACCAGCCTCCTGCTCAGATCTCCAGCCACAAGTCTCCAATCCCACACTCCAACTGCTGGACCTCGTCTACCTCTTCAGCCGGCTTCCAGAGCAGCTCTGCCTAAATTGCCACCTCTTGAGTGTTCCTGCATATGTTGCTGGCCTTGAGGCGTTGCTCCTAATCAGCTCGGGATGACTGGAATTGGATCTGCGTGTCTGTGTATGAGCAGTGCTTCCTTCACAGTCTAATTTGTCCCCGAAAATATATTTTAATTGTCATAATAGCATTACTGATTCCTATAATGCTTTATGCCCACTACCAATTGTCCATTGTGCAATCTGCAGGGATGTCTAAATGTAACACTCAACATCTAATTTTACAAAAAGTCTTTCAAGTGTTTAAATGCTGGATATGCCCTGTAATTGATAGTTCACCATTATTTGTTTCCACCCATCACAGTATTAATTTGGATTAACTGATATTTTATTTGTTGCTAAATAATTGTCTTGTACAGGTGCCTACTTCAGTGTGTTCCCCTGAATGTTCTGTAGGACACGCAAAAAAGTATGATGGTATCCACAAATACTGCTTCACTTGTGAAATTTGTCTGCATGGAACTTATGTCAACAGTGCAGGTAAATTTTAATTATGAGAGGTCTTGTAAGGATTGTGTTTTTATGGGTTCGCTGCTATCTTCAACAGCAAAATAAACATGTTTCCTGTCAATCAGCAGTTACTGTGAATTCCCAGGTAGTTATTACTATTAACAATTATGGCAAATCGGACACAAAATCTTGCTCTTTCTTTACAACAAGGATTTTCCAAAAGTTGACCTCAACTTACACTTATACTAATTTCCTCTTCTCATATACTGACATTCTTTTCCTTTTTTGTGTAAAACAGAGGATCCCTACAAATGTCTCAAATGTAAGGATACAGAGTGGTCTGCAGAAGGAAGCACATCATGCAATCTGCGAGCAGTGGAGTACATCCCATTCACAGACAGAGGAGCTGTAGTGATTGTGGTCTTAGCCTGGTTCTTGTCGGGTCTCACAGCAGCCATGTCTGTTCTCTTTGCTGTCAACTACAACACACCTATTGTCAGATCTGCTGGGGGACCAATGTGCTTCTTAATTTTAGGCTGCCTCAGTTTGTGTAGCATTAGTGTGTTCTTTTACTTTGATAAACCAACAACTTCATTTTGTATCTTAAGGTTCTTGCCATTTCTTTTGTTCTACACTGTTTGTCTGGCGTGTTTTGTTGTGCGCTCATTTCAAATTGTTTGCATTTTCAAAATAGCTGCCAAGTTCCCCAAGCTCCAAACATGGTGGTTGAAATATCATGGAAAATGGCTGGTCATCACTGTGGCATTTGGTACTCAGGCGCTGTTACTTCTTACAAGCTATTCTTTTGATCCACCCAAGCCCTACAATGAAACTGTTTGGTACCCAGACAAACTAATACTTAGTTGTAGTCTTAATCTTGCAGCATCTTCTGGTTCCATGATTTTACTTTTATCTTTGTGCTCTCTTTGCTTCATTTTCTCCTACATGGGAAAAGATCTCCCAAAAAGCTACAATGAGGCCAAAGCAATAACCTTCTGCCTGCTCTTGCTGATCCTCACCTGGATCATCTTTGCCACTGTAACCATGCTTTACCGTGGCAAGTACATCCAAATTCTTAATGCTCTGGCAGTACTCTCCAGTCTCTACTCCTTTCTGTCGTGGTATTTTCTCCCAAAATGTTATATCATCATATTTCAACCCCACAAAAACACAAAGCAGTACTTCCAAGGTATCATTCAGGATTATACCAAAACATGAGCCAGTAAAGGCTTCCAGTCAATATGTGGATCTACAGACAGAGGACCTGAGGTGCCTCAAGTTTTCTTAATATGTTCTGTTCAATTTTAGTAATCCTGCCATTTTAGCCTTCTGAAGCATCTAGCTGTTATTGTTTTATGAGATATAAATCAATGAGCAAAAAGTCTTGAAATTAGCTAAGATATAACATTCCAAAAACAAGCACAGAGACAAGCACAACATTTTCTATAACAGAAGTTTTTCCTTAAAATCCTGTGTCGTACCGTTTTGGAGACTTTGACGCTTGGCTAACCTGCTTTTATGGCCTTTACTGTTTTATTCCTTTATTTATTTATATTTTTAAATGTATCATTTTTTTCAATTTTTTCAATATTTATTAGTTGTTAGAAAGGTTTTTTAATTATTTTTCTATCTCTCTGCTTTTATTCCTTTTACTTGACTCATATTGACTTTTTGTGTTTTACATTTTCTGTTCAGCTCTCTTGTATAACTCTCATAAAACAATTGTACTCTTGTATTCAAGATGATCATTCAGATATCGAAGAGAGTGATTTTGAAAGCATGACGCTCGAGTCAGATGTTCGCGGCTACTTGTACGGGCTGAGGGTGATGGAGGCGGCAGGTCTTCCGCCTCGGCTGTGGCGGCTGCTGCAGCTGAGGCGGAAGACCTGCCTGTCCCGTACGAGGAGCCCGGACTGGCTCGAGCAGGGGCGGACCGGTGGTGCTCTCGCTGTGCGCCTATGGACACCGAACTGGACTCTGTCTGCTCCAGTGAATTCCAGAGATGCCAGTTTGTTCGCGACGAAATATCTACAGCGGACGGAGATATGTGTGGTGTGCCAGATTAGTGGGAGTGGCTTGCAGAGCTGTGCATTGTGGTGCATTGTGGGAGTTGTTGTCTTTCATACAAATGCACCCTAAAGTCACTTTCTGCCTTTTCTCGGTCAAATATGCACACAATTCGAAAATTATGTTACAGTTTGACTACAAATATGACGCTCTTTCAATAAAGATTAATGTTTCCACCGGTGAAATGCTTCTTTAACTGACATATTTTATGTTGGAATCACATTTCTGAGTAGAGGCGTGCAAAAAGCCAATAGAAATTAGAGAATAAATTGAGAAAATGGAGAATTTGTTTTTTATTATTGCAGAAAATAGGATCCGTAGCAAACACAAAGTTTCACAAATCACACATTTTGCTCAGAAAGATAATCTTTACAAATTAACACAACATTAATAAATTTTGAAGTGTAAACGCAAAACGCCACAAGTAAAGCTATTCTTAGCTTATAAACTAATAACTACATTGCCACCGCATGACTGTGACTATACTTAACACACTTGAGTATCAAAGCTGCTTGCTGCTTGTATCATGTATGTAGTAGGAAAGATTGTTTAAAAGCCTTTATTAAATTGGCATTAAAGACAACAATACCATTTTGACTGAAAAGGTCTTCATCAGGTTGTATGGAAGGAAAGAGTGTTCACTTACTTATTTGAAAAGAACAATTTTAAATGTGTTTTTATTGCAGAAGGTATTGCTAGTTAATGTAGCAAAGAAAATGCTCTTTTAAACTACATGAACTACAGTCCCCCTCCTTCTTCCCTAATCCAACCTCTTCTCCTGCCAGCTTTTGAGTTGGTTACTATAGCGCCACCTATGTACAAATTATAGTCAAACACAAAACCAGACCTCTGCCCATAAGTGCATTCTAGTTGTCAGTGTGTGCAGTTGTGGCCTTTATACCATGGATTTGACCTATGGAGGATGATACATAAAACAATTAGACTTCTCTTCCTTTTTATAAGGCCTGCCGCTTATTGTGAGTGGAGGTACAGTATATGGCATCTAAGATGGCTAATGCTCCACCATGTTTGCAGAAATGTGTGATCTTGCTGACAGACACAGGTGAAAGTGTTTCCTTTCACCCCTGCAGGGATGGCGGAAGTAAAAATTATGATAATGCAACACTTTTCTCACTATAGGAGCTATTATTCCATTATGAGCTGTTGCTACATTTTCAACGATATCAATAAGGCTCTTAATGTAATAAGTTATTACATTATTATATTATGCGCAAAGCCCTTATTACGTTATGCGTCCGTGATTTTATTACATTATAAGCCAATTATTACATTATGAGCTGTTATTACATTATTAGTTGTTACAGGCACACCAAGCCTTAGCTCTGTTAGATAGAGCTTTTTCTTAAAACTGGACTGGAACACTCAAACAAAGGCAGAGAGTGAACATACCATTCACCATGTGGGAGTTGTTGAGCTTGTTATTAGGATGCAGGACATTAAGGCTTTTGTGCTGTTTTTCCAAAGTTTCAAATTGTGCAGGATTTGTTTACACAACTTTGTTCAAGTATAAATTCCACATAAATTAATATCAAACTCATACCTTGGAGTAATAAAGAGCTGATGGCAGACGCTGGTACACATTGGCTATCGCTCCATCTCTGAAGCAATGTTTTTGCCCTTTCAATGTCTAACTTGTGTCTTTTTTTACGTTTTTAGTATCCTGCTGTTTACCCTGTAGAGTGTTTTGCGAACCTTGAAAAGAGCTATATAAATGTATTATTATTATTATTATTATTATTATTATTATTATTATTATTAAAATATGCCTTTTTGGACACATATGAAGGGATGATGAATGAAAGGTGATGACTATAACTTCTGTACCATGAAGGAATATCTTGCCTCTGAGTGACCTGATTGTATTCTATATTATATACCCTTAAGTCAGAAGACCTGTGATGTATGTATGTAAAACCTCAAGAGCTCAAAGCCATAGAGTTATAGGCTGCTAATCTCTTGTTTAGCTGCAGTCTGGTGTAATGTAACCTTGGAGCCATATAAAATGAACCTGGTACATGCACATAAAAAAGCATGAAGATTGTCGACCTACTTTGCAGAGGTCAAAAAGAGAAGCAGTGCAGTCTTACATGAAAGTTATATCTGCTGACTCAATGGGCTCAAATGGGGGACCACACAGAGCCTCTAGTCAGAGGAAACAAAACATATTGCAAGGTGGTGAGCGCCATCAAGCCAACATGACTTAAATAGGAATCATAATTGTGAAAAAGGAGAGATCCAGAACTCCTCAAGGAACGCCATGTACAATAGAGCACTGAAATGGGAATATGTTTTGGTTCTGACAAGACTGCTTGAATGCCTGCCATTTATAAGAACATAGGCCTCTAGTGGATGATGCTCTCACTCCTGTGGACTGACTCTTAGCTATTAAATTGGACCTCTAAACTGGTCCCTGTAGACATACAACTTTCAGGGCCTCACAAACAGCAAACCTTACCACCATTCAGATAGAATCAGGCAAAATAATGGAAAATTCAAGAAATACTATGGATTCTAAACTAAAGATGCACATGGAGATGAGGTGTCTAGAATAAAATCCAAACGTCCCAGGGTTGAAAGATAGAAGTGGTATTACATGCCCTTGATGGTTCTTGTTGTGATAAGAGAAGAAGACAGAAGAAGACATCTTTATCACCTGTTTAGGATTGTGCTCTTTCCTAAATACAAAGCTCGCGGACAGGTAGCTCGAGCTAGCTAGCCTGCTCTGCAGAGGTGTTTTTAGTGAGGTTTAAATCCTCTCGAACCTTCGATCTTCAAGTGACCACCCCCCTTTCTCTGCCTGTGCGGGCCTTTTTAGAGTCCATTCGCTCGTACCTACCTACTTCTTCTAATTGTTCACTTTGGTGGATTGAGGGTCCATCTGTCCAATGGGAGGAAAGAAGGGTTGGTCTGCCTCACAGCTCCATATGGAATAACTCATCTTCTGTGTGTTACTTGACTCTACCGATGTCACTTCTTAGAGCTTACAGCCTTAAGTGGACCGGATGGTCTCTCTGTACTTATATGGAAATGTATACATTACGTCAGCTCCAACCTCTTCCTCTAGCTAACTTTTGACGCACACACAGAGCTAATTAATGGCTCCTGAACATGTAAACCCAAACATTGCCACAGTCCAACACTCACCTAAACACAAACATCCTGTCACCGTTAAATCATAGCTCAGAATGTGGAGCTGAACAGACACCTCAATAACATTTGGTCTTAATGCTGAGTCATGGTTAGAGGTAAAAGCTGATTCCCTTTGTATATTAACTTCAATGAGTTTCAGTTTGTCTCACTTCATGGAGGCCTATCCCTTCCTACCATGCAGAACGATGAGTTCCACACTTACACCAGCAGGTTGCCTGAATTCAAATTCTGGTGAGAGCCATGGATATTAAATCACTTTCATCTGCTGACTGATTGCAAATTTTCCTATGTCAAATGACCTGTGCAGTCCAACATTAAATCGTGCAGGGATGACTTGTAAGAGGAGGTGGTCTTTTAGCCTAAACCAAAGACATTGGGTTTCAAGTAATTTGTGTAAATTTGCTTGTGACACATCTAGTATGATTTTACAAGCTTATAGTATAACTTTCTTTTAAAGGGCCATTCAATCATGAAGCATGCCTCTGAAAATCATGCATGCAGTGACAGATTTTTGAGGGTGGAAGGAAGACAATGTGTTTGATAGTCTGAGTTAGTGACCATTTGGAAAATTAAAAAAACAGTTTTTAAAGGATTTAAAGCCTTTTCACATCCTGGTCTGAATTTAGAAATAAGTTATAACCACTTCTTGATGGACATTGTGGATGCAGCTGTCAACTGGACACCATATCACCATGCGATTTGTATTGATAGTATTTTATCATTATTTTATACTCCATCACTGACATAGTGAGTTTCTTTTGAATCTGTTTGTTATTTATCAATGTGATATAATAATGTTTACTTATCTTCATTTTTTTTCATTATCTGCACCATGATGGTTACTGTTAAGACCATTCAAATAATTTTCATTATTAATATACTTTCACTCTTCGGTCGAGTAATGCCAGTCCTTGAAAACTTGGGAATGGTACAGAGGAAAGTATGCCACATGTAGTGGCAAAGGGAACATGCTTGCAACATTTTATACATAGATATATTTTCTATGCTATCTTAATTTCTTTGTCATTGTCATTTCTGTCCCACAAAGCTGGAAAACAAGAAAAAAGGGAATTTGCCATTGTATTGAAAGAACTTCTGTACCTTCTTAGAGGATTGTCATATTCATTAATGATAGAAGTGTTAAACTTGCTTGTTCGTGGTGATTGTTACACTCAGTATGTAGTCATCACAAGGGTTCTGTGCAGCAGCAGTTGAGATGCGTTTGCATGCGGATTTGCGAATTTTCCTCCCACAATTTGTAGTAATGCATTTGTCACACTTCATGCAATCCCACATGCATGTAAATGATACTGGGTGATGTACATAGCCATCACCTGTGTCTCATAACAAGGCAAAGGCAAATTGTACCACATCAGTTTCACATCAGATCTGTGAACAACTGCAACAATGACACACTGCCTGGCTTTTCTGTGTCTCTCAGGATTCATTTTACATGCCTTGGCTAAATGCACTGTCCCAGCCTCAGAGTTCCATCTAGAAGGAGATTTTTTGATAGGTGGACTGTTTGATATTCATCAACCCAGTGTCCCTATTTACCATGACAGACCAGAGGCCATCGACTGCTCCAGGTAAGTTTTAAATTTAATCTTGGTTGATGCCTTCTCAAGATGAATGAAACTGTTTTTTTAAAAAGCATTTAAACCAGTCCAGTTAACTGTTATGTGATCAAAGAAGCTGTTTAATATTACATCTTACTTCAGTCTCCATACATTCAAAAAATGCTTTGTAACATCCATGTTGGGTCCTAAGATAGTGATATTTCAGCCTTCACAAACAGAAGTGCTTAAATTACTTTTGCAAAAATCGAAATACGGGCTTTTGAAGCTGCAATTAGAATTTGTAATCCTTTTCTCCTGTTCTTTCTCTGTCCTCAGTCAACCATTAAGTCTTACACATTACCGAATGTTTCAGATGATGAGATTCTCCGTGGAGGAAATCAATAACTCTACCAACCTACTGCCAAATGTATCTCTGGGCTATGAAATATTTGACCACTGCTCTGATACACAGAGTTTTTCAGGCATTTTAAACTTAATCTCATTCAATGGCATGATTCAACCTTGGCATGAACCACATGAGCAACACACAAGTCCATACAAGCCCAAAGTCATTGCAGTGGTTGGCCCTCTTTCAAGCACTCACACCCTGACAGTTGCCCCATTGTTCATGGTGGATCTCATTCCTATGGTAAGTTTTTCAGACTTATATCAATGCAGCATAGTACAGTCCAGGGTTTCCACAAGTGTACTGCAAGATCAGCAGCCGGTGTGGCCCAAGCATTTTTTTGCATTTTTAAAAAAATGTATATTTAAGGCACTAAAATGTGTTATCTGAGTGTTGTGCATAACGTCAATTGATTGACGTTATGCACAACACTCAGATATTCTTTTAAAGAGTACGGTATTTGCATAACCCATTTTAGTGCACAACAGGAGGGAATGTGTATGTGACGATGAGTATGCAGCAATAACGTTATAGATATGAACATAGCAATGCAGTGGGTATACAGTTAAGGCTATCCTTTTAGTGAGAAGCTGCTCTTACGTCTTCCCAACCACCTAGCCTAACAACTTTTCGGTGGAAAACCCTGGTGTAGGCCAATGTAATTGTCGTTTATTTTATGTGAAACAGCTTTTATTTTGGATTATCACTGGAAAAAGTTAACTTCTCTATCACTCCATTTACAGGTCAGCTATGGATCATCTAGTTCTGTCTTTTCAAAAAAAGCTAAATTCCCCTCTTTTCTGCGAACAGTGCATCCCAATACAGACTCCATAGAGGTGATTTTTAACATCGTGCAGCACTTCAACTGGCGCTGGGTTGCGTTCCTTTACATCGATAATGATTATGGCATTGATGGACGGGAATTGTTCATAAAGAGGATTAAGGACACTGAGATCTGCCTGGCGTACACCAAAGGACTCAATGACAATCCAGATTACTCTCAAATATTCAAACAGATAGAGACACAGAGGATATACGTCATTATTGTTTTTACCCCTGAGACGACTGCTGAAGCTCTCATTGAGTCAGCAATACAACTGAATATCACAAACAAGGTGTGGATAGCAGGGATAAGCTGGTCGTTAAACAAGAGGCTCCCCAAGACAAAAGGAATCAAAAATATTGGAACTGTAATTGGGTTGTCTCAGCCAGTACAGACAATACCTGGTTTCAGTGATTTTATCTATGCTTCCAAAAGCCAGAACAATTGTCTTAATGCAGAACAAAATATGTTTTGCAATCAGGATTGCAACTGCAGTAGCCTGCGCACAGAAGATGTAATCGTAGCAAATCCATCCTTCTCTTTTACTATTTATTCTGCTGTATATGCCGTCGCTCATGCCTTACATAACACCTTGCAATGTGGATCTGGCAGATGTAATGGGAATATCAAAGTGTACCCACATATGGTAAGTATAGAATATATATTTTTTAAATGTAACAAGATTATTTTTATTTGTCTCCTTTGATGCTAATGAAACACAACACAAGAAATGGTCATTTGAACTTTGTACCCACACCAGGTTCTAGCAAAGCTGAAGAAGTCCAATTTTAAACTTTTAAACCAGAGTATTCAGTTTGATGAGAATGGTGACCCGAAGTTTGGATCCTACTCTATAGTTTTTTGGAACCAAAGTGGTGATGCAGAGGAGATCGGCTTTTATGAATTATACCCAACAATCATTTTCTTCATCAACAACAGCAAAATACAGTGGTACATGAACGGAGAAGTAAGTTGTTTTCCCTTATTACATTATGTGTAGTATAATGGGTATGTTTTAACAGGATATCAAAAGTTTTTAATGATTAGTAATTTTTCCTTTCTACAAGGATATCTGTATGCGTGTCATATTCCACTCTGCTCTCTAGGATGTTTTCACTGTTTCATTAATTCAATCAGAGCTTCCTGTTTTATTTTTTTTGCTTTCTTATCATTGCAAATCACTTAACTTCATTTTTTTCTCTCATCTGTTTGTCTGCCACACCCTGACTGGTTTCAACTGTTTTTGCTTATCCTGCCCTTTCTACTGTTTTGTGTGCAACAAATTAACTGACTTTCTTCGGCTCGGCCTTGTGTGTCCTGCCTTGGGACCCTCTTCTTTTTCTCCTTTTACCCCTGCACAAGTATAACAGTAGTCATGGACTCAGCCGACACTTTATCAGATTAACTATGCGCTGATATTAACCCTCATGTCCCTCTATTTTGAAAGTCATCTTGTAATGAACACAGAAAGGCAGGGAAGTATCTTCTATGCCTTAACTGTGGAACTTGTCACTTGTCTGGGTTGCAGACTTCCTTAACACGTCAGCCTGCTTCCTAACCAGCTGGTTTCCACCATGCAAGCCTGGAGCCTGTTAGCCTCTGGAATGCTAGATTCCAGTCTGCATCCCAGCTTGCGCCAGTCTGCAGCCCTGTGGTGCCAGTCACCAACTGGCGCCACAGGGCTGCTACCAGCCCTCCCGGATCTCCAGTGAGTGATCCAGCTATTACCTGCTCCTGGCCCCTACTCGGCAGTGCAGCTTTGTCTTTTTTTTGCCCAGTTAAATGTCGAAGCTATGCTTTCAAATGCGCTAAACTACCAGTCTGCTTCAGACTCTCTGAACTTTGGAACTAGTGCAATGTGCCTGCTAACATCAAAGCTGTCTTGGGGCGCCAGGGAAGGGGATCGTGTAGTTGAGGGATTCACCACAGCTCCCTGTTCTATCTCGTTAGCTTTCAACCTTAAATGCATGGCTTCCACCTTCAAATCCCGATTTCGCACCTTTACCTTACGTGCAGGAATACCAGCCAGTACACCTGGTTCAGCTCCCATTATCAAAGCTGGCTCACCAAACAAGCCCCTTTCACTTAGCTTATCACATAAAAGCTCCTTTAACTCCTGTCTCTTAGCATTAATTGGCACAAACACATTAAAAAAAAGTCAGCTATCAAAATTAGATCAGCTTTCTTACATCTTTTTAATGTATCAATTGACGGATTAATAGTAAAGTCTTCTAATTTAAACTCCATATTTGCCACACCCACAAAAGAAAAAACTGCAAAACGAAAAGGCAGTGAGCGAGCGTAGGGGGCTGCCAGCAGGGCCGGCCCAAGCCTCCATGGGGCCCTAAGCAAAATTTGATTTTGGGGCCCTCTATTACTGCCAATAATAATGATTATTGATCATTCACACACCTACTATAAACTAAGCGTATTTTACTTATTCTACTCTGTCATTACCAATACACTTGTAAAACTAAATGTGAGAACTTTTTGTTGTAGTTAGATTGTAATCGACAGTGATTAATGCCATGGAAGCAGACACCAGATTTGCAGTACAGCTATAGCTTGTAATAAGAAAAAAAATGCCCGTGGAACAACTGAAAATTGCTTGAGAAGTTTTGAAATAATATGTATTTGTCTAAAATCATGTCCCTTGTCATATGCTTATATCTTATATCAAAAAAATATCATCTCAGTATGTTCTGCCATGCACTGAGCAATCAAAGGCTGTTTTGTTGTTAACTTACCAGGTACAGCTGAGGTTGCAGAGAGGACAGTGGGCACAGTGGGAGCAGAGGATAGAGATGGACCTGAGATGAAAAACATATCCCTTGTCATATGATTATATCTTATATCAGTATATCTTAATGAGATAATTTGACCAGAGATTAAATATATATGGTGACAGTTTTTGATCACCTGATTCATCAGCCTTGGCTGCTCCTGAGGAGGTGGATTGCCCCTGGGCTGAGTCAGTGCCTCCTCCAAAATATTTTAACAGTGTTCCTGGGGAAGTTTCATATAACGTATGAGCATAATAGGGAAATGATGTAAAAGGAATAAGTTTATTTACTCACATAATTTACTGTGCTCTGCATCAAACTAATTGCAAACAACATACCATAAACTATAGGTTAACTAAATTAATAAATTAATGCAAAACCATATTGCTAGTAAACGTCACCGCGTTTGTAATTAACGTTAGTTATTAAACATTTGCTATCAAACATTGTTTTCCAGAACGTTGTTTTGATGCAAAAAAGCGACCCAAAATAATATATATACACTGAGAATCAACTTACTCAAAGTATCACACAAACACAAAACGTTAGCTTGAATAGTAAGCTATCTAACCGAGTAAGACGTTTTGAACTAATGTTAGCTAGCACATTTGCTATTATAAGTTAACGTAGTTGGAAAAAAATATCAACAAATGTTACCAAGACATACCTTTATCTTGTCGTTTTTTCTCCTCTTCCTCTTTCTTCCTTTTACTTTTTTCTGCCCCTGAAGAGTAAGTCCTTTTTGCCATATCTTTCACCTGCTCCTAGCTCCTGGATGCTCAGTGTGCACTGCACGGTTGGGTGCACTGCACACATGGAGCTCTGACATTTCCAGCAGAGAGGCAGTGGGAAACTACACTCTTAGTTGTTAGGTTTTTTTGTTTTTTTGTTTGTTTTTGTACAAAAATGTACATTTGATAATATATGAATCATCATCTCTCACACATGGAAAAAAATGATTAATTACTTTTTTCTTTTTTAAGTTAATTGCTCTTGAGGGCCCCCTAGTGGTCACGGGGCAGCTGCTTAGTTCGCTTATGCCTTGGACCGGCCCTGACTGCCAGTGATGTGTTGAGCTGTTTTAAAGACCCTCTGCAATTTTATCCTGTCTGCCACAGAGCAGTTATACCAGGCTGTAATGCAGTACGTCAGGACACTTTCTATTTGCTGCGGTAAAAGGCCACTAACAGTTTCTCCTCCAGATGGCTCCTTCTAAGCATCCTTAGAAAGTGCAGTCGCTGTCGTGCCTTTTTTACCACCACGGATGTGTTTGCAGTCCAGGAGAGGTCCTCAGTTAAATGTGTCCCCAGGAATTTAAAGGAGGACACCCGTTGAACACAGTCCCCATTGATGTTCAGTGGGGCTGGTTCCCCCTTGTGTTTCAGGAAGTCTATAACCATCTCCTTGTTTTGCCAGTATTGGGCAGTATGTTGTGTTCAGAACACCATCCTGCCAGCTTGTTGATCTCATCCCTGTACGCAGTCTCATCCCCTCCACTGATGAAGCCGATGACCATGGTGTCATTTCCAAACTTAATGATTGTATTGGAGGGGTGAGTGGGTGTGCAGTCATGTGTGCCTCAAAGCGGGAAAATAAATTATTTAATTCCTCTGCCAGCAAGGTGTCAGCGGTGGTGGTGATGGGTGTGGAGCCTTTGTAGTTGGGGATGCTCTGTGGCCCCTGCCACACTAGCCGCGCGTTGTTGTTGGCGAGATGGTCCTTCACTTTCCTTTTGTGAGCCACCTTAGCAGCTTTGATGCCTCTCCGCAGTTCTGCCCTCGCCACGCTGCACTGTTCCCTGTTACCTCACTTGAAAGCAGAGTTCCGGGTTCTCAGGAGTGTCTGGACCTCCGAGGTCATCCATGGTTTCTGATTGGGGTAGATCTGAATGCGCTTGTCCTCTGTAACACTATCAGTGCAGGTCTTTATGTAGAACAGAACAGTCTCTGTGTACTCCCATAGATCTGGATGTTCAAATATACTCCACTCAAAGCAGTCTTGAAGCTGGGAGAGTGCTCCTTCAGACTAGGTTTTAATGTTCTTTCTGGCAGGTTTGGATTTCTTTCTGAGGGTGGTGTATGCAGGGACCAGAAGCAGTGAGAGATGATCTGACATGCCCAGATGTGGGAGGGGTACAGCTCGGTAGGCTTGCTTCAGATTGGAATATACATGGTCTAATGTGTTCTTCCCTCTGGTGGAGCACTGTACATACTGTACAAAGTTAGGGAGCACAGTCTTAATGCAAGCTTGGTTGAAGTCCCCAGTAACAATAAAAGCTCCCTCTGGATGGGCCTGCATTTGTTGGTTTATGGTGGCGTACAGCTGAGAGAGCGCTATGCTAACCTTAGCACCTGGTGCGATGTACACAGCAGCTATGATCACTGTTGTGAAAAAGGCTTCTACCTACTATGCTGCTAATCTCTGTCCATTTAGAAATTACACAAGTACTAGATTGTACTGAGGCTGAGTTATTCATGACTAGCAACATATCACAAAATAACACTAGTCAGACTAGACACTGTTCTGTGTTGAAGTGGAAGATCGGTGGAGAAGGAGACTGCAGTTAGTCGGTGGTTCCCTCTGCCCAATCCCCTGTAGGCAATCAAGCTGAGCAAGCCAATAAGCAGGTCCAACCTGCTTTTAATCACAACACATACACTCAGACAGACTGCTCACACACAACAAGGAGTAGGAGAGACAGATCTGCAAATATAAACAGAAAAATGACTCAGGGTCATAACAGCTGTCTCTCAGCAGCCTCCAGTGTCTCTGGCTCCACCAGCTTAATTGATTCCCAGTTGCTGGCCTCCAGTCCTGCAGTCCTGTCACTGGCCTCCTGTACAGCTCTACTGTTACCAGCCTCCTGCTCAGATCTCCAACCACAAGTGTCCAATCCTGCACTCCAGCTGCTGGACCTTGTCTAGCTCTTCAGCCGGCTTCCAGAGCAGCTCTGCCTAAATTGCCACCTCTTGAGTGTTCCTGCATATGTTGCTGGCCTTGAGGCATTGCTCCTAATCAGCTTGGGATAACGTCTGGAATTGGATTTGTCTGTCTGTGTATGACCAATGTTTCCTCCACGGTCTAATTTGTCCCGAAAATATCTTTTAATTGTCATAATAGCATTATTGATCCCTATCATCCTTTAATGCCATTGCCTCCACAAAGCATCATTCACTACCAATTGTCCATTGTGCAATCTGCAGGGATGTCTAAATGTAACACTCAACATCTAATTTTACAAAAAGTCTTTCAACTGTTTAAATGCTGGATATGCCCTGTAACTGATACTTCACCATTATTTGTCTCCACCTATCACAGTATTTATTTGCCTTGACTGATATTTAATTTGTTGCTAAATAATTGTCTTGTACAGGTGCCTACTTCAGTGTGTTCCCCTGAATGTCCTGTAGGACACGCAAAAAAGTATGATGGAATCCACAAATGCTGCTTCACTTGTGAAATTTGTCTGCATGGAACTTATATCAACAGTACAGGTGAATTTTAATTATGAGAGGTCATGTAATGAATTGTGTTTTTATGGGTTCGCTGCTATCTTCAACAGAAAAATAAGCATGTTTCCTGTCAATCAGCAGTTACTGTTACTTCCCAGGTAGTTATTACTATTAACAATTATGGCAAGTCAGACATAAAAACTTGCTCTTTCTTTACAACAAGGATTTTCCAAAAGTTGACCTGAACTTACACTTATACTAATTTCCTCTTCTCATATATTGACATTCTTTTCCTTTTTTGTGTAAAACAGAGGATCCCTACAAATGTCTCAAATGTAAGGAGACAGAGTGGTCTGCAGAAGGAAGCACATCATGCAATCTGCGGGCAGTGGAGTACATCCCATTCACAGAGAGTGGAGCTGTAGTGATCGTGGTCTTGGCCTGGGTCTTGGTGGGTCTCACAGTAGCCATGTCTGTTCTCTTTGCCATCAACTACAACACACCTATTGTCAGATCTGCTGGGGGACCAATGTGCTTCTTAATTTTAGGCTGCCTCAGTCTGTGTAGTATCAGTGTGTTCTTTTACTTTGATAAGCCAACAACTTCATTTTGTATCTTAAGGTTCTTGCCATTTCTTTTGTTCTACAATGTTTGTCTGGCATGTTTTGTTGTGCGCTCATTTCAAATTGTTTGCATTTTCAAAATAGCTGCCAAGTTCCCCAAGCTCCAAACATGGTGGTTGAAATATCATGGAAAATGGCTGGTCATTACTGTGGCATTTGGTACTCAGGCGCTGTTACTTCTTACAAGCTATTCTTTTGATCCACCCAAGCCCTACAATGAAACTGTTTGGTACCCAGACAAAATAATACTTAGTTGTAGTCTTAATCTTGCAGCATCTTCTGGTCCCATGATTTTACTTTTATCTTTGTGCTCTCTTTGCTTCATTTTCTCCTACATGGGAAAAGATCTCCCAAAAAATTACAATGAGGCCAAAGCAATAACCTTCTGCCTGCTCCTGCTGATCCTCACCTGGATCATCTTTGCCACTGTAACCATGCTTTACCGTGGCAAGTACATCCAAACTCTTAACGCTCTGGCAGTACTCTCCAGTCTCTACTCCTTTCTGTTGTGGTATTTTCTCCCAAAATGTTATATCATCATATTTCAACCCCACAAAAACACAAAGCAGTACTTCCAAGATATCATTCAGAATTATACCAAAACAATAAGCCAGTAGAAGCTTCAAAAATATGTGGATCCATGCACAGAAGACCTGATGTGCCTCAGATTAATTTTGGAAATGCAATGCTAATAATTGACGTTTATCTTAAATGAAAAGTACTGAATATTAATCATTTTGACTTGTGGGGGACATAGACTATCTGTAATGGCATCCCTAAAAATTGTTCAGCCAGTTTTAATAGCGCTTGTCATTATAAACGCTAGAACTAAATTCTGTATTGAGTAGAAGTTATCTTAGCACTTTGCAATCTTTGGAAGGTCTTATTTCTGAGAACATGTGCCTTGAATGTATTTTGTTGTACTCAACATTTGAGTTCAAATACTTTCAAAGTAAAATATGTAAATGTAACATATTTCCAATTACATATGTAATTTAATAGCATCAGGGCATTTAGTGAAAACCCACATGCAGTTAATTCTGCTTAGCCTTTGTACCTATTTAGGTTGTTTCATGTAAGTGAACATGTTTACGTACATTTAGAGCTATCAGAATAATACATATTTTGTTACAGCGCATCTACTCACATTTTTATATGGTCTTTAAAATGTCAAGATATTGTGTATTATTTTTTTTTAATTTTCAAGAACAAAAAAAATTATAAAATAGAAAAGAAAATACAAAGTTAGAACAATGTAAAAAGCCAATAGATGTGTGTCAGTTTACGCAGTCAAACTATGGAATGGACTTAGTGATGAGTTGAAAGTGTGTAGCTCTCTCTTTGCGTGTGTGTGTGTAGGTGTGTGTGTGTGTGTGTGTGTGTGTGTGTGTGTGTGTGTGTGTGTTGGTGTGTGTGTGTGTGTGTGTAAATGAACTATTTGAATAAATTAATAAATTTACAAATGTATATATATGTTACAGCAGTTATACTATATGACCTTAATAGTGATTCAGTAAAGTAATATTGATTCAATAAAGAAACATATAATGGAATGTGTGTTTTATTTACTCATCATCATAATTTTTGAGGTTGTTGTAACACCAATGTCACCACATGATGGAACTACTTCACAGTGATGCTATCTACAGGCTAGACTACAGTTCCATCACACACATGACTTCCTCTGTCAGTATTCACCAACATCAAAGCCAGATGATAAACACACAGTTTTATGTTATCTGTGGGTTTTTCTCATTCCAGTGTTTGAATAGATTTCCTCTGATACTTCTCAGGAATTGTATGCGGACAAACACCTCTGTGGTAACGGGTACCATTTGCTGTCAGCACATTTAATGAAAAGAAATAGTTTACACTGCAGGGGGAATCAAACCACCAAACCTATCTGCCCACCTGAACTTAACAATGTCACAACTCACTGGGAAAACACAACAGCAACTATGATCTTCTTGTACAGCCTTGGAGCTGCATTGGTTCTTTAATCAATTACACCTTCATTGTACAATGGTAAGTCCATTAGTCCGTGTGCCCCTCTATAGGGGACAATACATAGTCATTTATTTCTTCTGATTTTTACATTTCGTTTTGAACATGTTTGTATTTGTTTGTTTGTTTTATTAACTTCATTATTTCTTCTTTCCTTCTTCCTTTTCTTTGGGGATGCATCCTTGCCACAACACAAATTGATTTAAGCTGTGCTGCAATGTTGGTCGTCTATTTCCTGAGTCTGCTTTAAATCCTTCTCTCTAAGATGAAGCTCGACATACCTTCTGGTTGCTTTGACAGGTTGACTTCGCACTGACAAAATGAGTGATGAGTCAACAACGCTGACCTGAGTACTGACCATTTTCTGTCTTCATTTAAAAGTCAAAGTTTTCACGCCGCGACGCTCAGCAAGGCCGGAGTGCCCCACAAAGTGAAACGGAAAGCGCCTTACCGCAGGGGGTATGTGACCATTCCAGAGGGTAAATTGCCATTTTGTTGTGGCTATTCAGTTTCCTGGCAAGGAGAAGGGGAGGATGGACCGTGAAACTAGGAACGAATTGGTAAATAGTGCCACTTAGCATGGCATATGGCGCGCTTGGAAAGCTGAACGCTGACACCAACAAATTGACGATTTCATACCAATTTCAGAGTTCCATTCGCCACACACGTTGTCACAGAGACTTTTAGCGTGATCATCCTTATGTGAAAAGTTCGAGACTTCCGCATTACAGACGATTAAAATAACTCCAACTGTTTAGAGTTACAGAGTGATAAGCAGTTTAATCTCGAATTGGTCTAAATATTTTTAAAAAGCAGTAGAGAGTTGCTTTTGCGATAGCAAGGGCTAACATGCCTTGATTCGTTTTATTTGACAGATTTTTCATTATTATCATTTTGTTCAGGTCGAGTGAAGCATCATTTCTGCTGAGGGGACACATATTTCTGGTTCACAAAATATGGAGCGAGGAAAATCGGAGGAACGCCCCACGGCTTTTCACTTGTACCTTTCAATTTTCCACTTTGGTCAGATAAAGAGAAAACCCTGGGAAAACTTGACCAGAATTTGGTCCTTCCTTTTGCGCCCGGAGCAAAAACAAAACGCACTTTAAGTAGAGGCCATTTGGTTGGCCATATGGGATTTGCCTTAAAATGTTTTTCTTTAGAATCAGAGTGCAGGTTCCTCGCCGGTCAGTAAGACTGATGTTGACAGATCTCCTCCTGTATTTCCTCGAACTTCAGAAAGTCCTCATTAGTCCGATGTCCGCATGTAATGATCAGTTATTTAATATAGGCTACAGAATTGAGCGCAATTTATTTGAAACACGTCTAAAACACTGTTGGTCCTGTCTTTGAGAATACAGATGTAATTATTAACAGAGAGAAGAGTTAATGACTAAATGAATTCATGTTTAAGTGGACATCTACTCACTGTCAATACAGTCGGGTCTCTTTCAGCGATGACAATTAGTTGAAGTTAATTTTTATTCCCCGTGCTATTGTTGAACACTGTGTGGGTTTAATCTACAGAGGCTGGCGTTGCGCGTAACGGCACGCATCGATAGGACTTTATCTGTACATCACACGTTAACAACAAACCACAGCAAATCATCACCTCCAAGGTTTATATTTATATGCTTTTTAATCTCAAATCAAACACTTCGTCTCCACGTTGGTCATATGCCTGGTAACTGTTGTTTTACGCACGGCTAAATACTGTGCCTTAAAGGACGTTTGGTTATTCACATTCAAATCGTGCTCAAGTGGTTCAGAGTAAATGGCAGATGTTTTGCAATTCAAGGCGCATCAATACCCATGCGCTTTAGTGTTTAACAATGGCTCTCCTCTTTTGTTAGGCACTTGTGTCTTTGAGCACAGAGCTCGACAAAGGCTTCATCCTCCAGCGAGTTATAAAGTTACTTTCCAGTCAGTTCATTTCGGCCCTTGAGAAAACCTTAAGCGATGTTAATGTGCACCTCTCGTCTTTTCATGCGGTAACCCCGGCACACACAGGCATACAGCGGCCATTGTGTCCCCAAACCAAAGTAAGAAGTCTTTAAATAACCCGAGGACCAGTCTATAGAAATTCATGATGCGATTTCTATTTGATGTTTGATCAGAGCTTCGTCAGCAGGTCCGTCGCGTGGCTTTTCAGAAAGTCCTGTTTATATTTCTAATATTTTTCCAGTGCACCTGTCCATATACCTGCTCCTTTTACTGTGACCTTGTTACTCACAATGAGCGTTTTGGTCACACCATTGCTGCCTCGGGTCCATCTGAATAGAAGGCGGTTCATCGATTTGCTCCGCTCATGGTGCGCCAAATTATGGCCCTGTGTTTTTGCATATATTAACAACGCTCTGCTGTGGCACGCAGACATGCTATAGTCTGATAGTGCATGCGTTTGGCTACAATATACAGTGACGAAATTAACTTCAACATTGGTAATTTTTAAATATTGCTCTGCAAAATACGATGACCTGCATCCTATAATACCTATTTAATTATTATAGTATTTAAGTGTAGGTGATAATTTAGGTTAATTTTGTTATATTCTAGCCAATGATTGCAATAATTGAGTTCTTATGTTGCTCAAACACAGTTCTCTTTGTTATCTTTTGTTATGCGCAAACATATTTAGGATTAACATACTGTATTCTTGAGAAGTAGCCTAAATGGAAGATGTAGATAACCTGCACTTCAGCTTCTATTATAGGCTACCCACCGTTTGGATATCGGCCTAACCATTGGCTTGCAAATGTCTCAGTTTCCTTCTAAGAAGAAAATAGTTTATTGCAGTAATTGCATAATTGCTTCACTAATTGTTGTTAACAAGTTCCCCAATAGTCCAATTATTACTGCAGCATTGTCAGGTCTCCGCCAGCAGGCATCCATGACAAAGGTCCGCGATGGTTAATGAATGACCTGGGGCTGAAAAGTGAAAGTGGAGCGAGAGCCAGAGCCCTTTTATAAACATACACTTAACTTGTCATTTAATGGCACTTGCATTATTATGTCCACTCGGGAAACAAGTTTCTCGTTGCGCTATTCTTATGGATAGATGATGACATTAAGACTTTTGTGAGGATTGAGGAGGTATTGGGGGGAAACAGTTTTAAAGGCTGGCTGCTTTGCCTCACTGCAGACCAGTTGTTATTTAAAGAAAAAAAAAACACCACCAACCCCTCCTTTCATTTTGCAAACCTGAGTTCCCGTTTTTGACCCCAGGCAGAAAACACTAATTGAAATTATACCGAATAATCAGCGGTGAAATCTCTACACCGTGGCGCAGAATAACAAGACAGGCGACAGTTGTGATGCCACGGCTCCATGCTGAAATCAACGCTCCACGGTCTTGTGTTAAAACCAAGCGTGAAAGAAGCAGATAATGTGGCATCCAGCGAGGACAAAAGCCCACTTACATCGGAGCACCTCGGCCGAATTTCATACCAATTAAATGCTTCAGTATATAACACCGCAATAGTGGTCCGCAAGTTTTCGGTGCATTTTACGCAATTAGTGTCACAAACCTGACATGCCTGTGCTTCGATTGTCTCTTTGAATTATCAGCTGCCACGCGAAACTGTGATTTAGTTGCGAAAGGCCAATTAATGTCGTTTTAACACAGGGAAATTCTGATATAGGATACATATATTTTATATTTATATTTTTAGGATACACATATATTTAGTAGGTTTCAGCAGACAGATTGGACTACGGGATTAAAACAAACAAAATCTGTTTGCGCCTTGGTGGCAATTAACATAGAATTGAACATTTAAAAAATGTTAATGAAAGTTCAGACGAAGCAGCAGATTGTAGAAATACTTGTTTATCTTGTCAAAACGGAATGAAGAGAAGAGTGGTTCACTTCAGAAGTGGAGGGAAATCTTTTGATGCCCACACGTTTGTGGTCACAAAGCAGACGAAGAGAAAAGATCAATGGTGCACTATCCTCTATAAACTGGCCTCTTTTGACGCGCGCTCTCTCTCCACAGATTGAATACTGATGCCCCTCCTTCACCCGGTCTCAACACACGCATTGTGTCCCGCATCAGGCAAGAAGACCTGGGCAGTTTAAGAAAGCTTCTCTCAGCGTTGTCGCTTGTCTTTTAAAACGCTCCATCTAAACCCAACTTTTTTTTGTTCCGGAAATTCTCAAGTGACCCCAAATATCTAAAAAAAAACAAAATGCAATGAACATCTTTACCTTTAGAGCGACAGTCATAAGGCCTAGCATTCCATAGGTGAATATTATTATATATTTATTTACTCTATTTTATTTGAACATTTTTTTTAACCAGGATGGGTCCCTCTGAGATTAAAAATCTCCTTTTCAAGGGAGTTCTGGCCAAGACAGACAGCAGCACAAATAAAGACTTACAAAGGAACAGTTGTGGAAGAGGTACTCAGATCTTTCTATTTAGTAACAGCAATGCCATAGTGTATCTGTTACAAGTTAAAGTTCTGCATTCAACAAATGACTTAAGTGAATGTATGTAAGTATCAGCATCAAAATATAGTTATACCAACTATAAGTATACCAAAAGTGCCTATGCTGTGCATTTCTGAATAATATATATTTGATTGCTATAATTTGTGACACATCAGTGTGTCAGCAGTGTTGCATTTGATAAAATGAGCTTGAATTTTGAACTACTGTATATTCTGTCAAGTAGTTCAATCCACATCCATCCATCATTATTTATTGGTTGATTGATATTTTGTATTGCCACATAACTAAAGTTATCAAATCAATGTGGTGGAGTAACACATGCAATATTGTCGTCCAAAATATAGTGGAGTAGAAGTGTAAAGTAGCATAAAATAGAAATTATATCAACATTTTAGAATAATAAGTATAATATTTGAGTAAATATTTTTAATTACTTTCCACCACTGCTGCAAACCATACCTATAGCTTTAATTCCCCCCATTTAGTATTGTCAGATGGTCTGTGAGCACAAGATGCGCAGTGGACTTCAGTGCGCCTATAGTCAATACATTGTTTCAGCTGGTGTGACTTTCCCAAGCCTTCGCCCTTTTCAGGGAGCAGTGTGGAAAATCGGGAGGCGAGGGACCGAGGACAAGGGGCGGCCCGCGATTCTCCTCGGTGCCTCACCGCGCCTGGTATGAAGACAAAAACTGGTGACGCACAATGGTTAAAGAAACCTAAAGTTTTAAGTTTTTAAAAAATCTGGTTTGCTATTCGTGCGTTACATGTTTGTTTGTTGATGTGCATAAACATAAGCGCAGCTGCACCTTATGCCTACAAAAAAGGGAGGCTAGCTGCTGGTCTGACTATTTTGCAGGTGTAACACTTTTACAACAAGTGGCCACCAGAAAATCGAAATGTTGTGGGGACACGCAGGGAATTACCACGGTGCTGCCTTCGAACTGGTGGCGTGAAACTCACAAATAAAAGATTGAATACAGGAGTGAATAGTGCCCACACCATGCTCACCGAGCAGAACCATTATGATTAGCCATTATGTTTATCATTTTTACGCTTCTCTTTAGGTTTTTTGCCCCACACGTTGTTTCTTGGGTATCTGCACTTAATACATCCATGGCGCAGTAGGTCACGTACTGTACCTGATTTATGGCCTGTGTATGTCTTGTGCTTTAGATAGATAGTCATAACATATTTAAGATAAATATAAACTCTGTCTGATTATACCTCTGCATTATGTATAGGCCCTGCATATCTTAACAGTAGGTTGATGAAAACTGATTCAGACTCAGCTTATAATTAGGCGGATTTGTAATAAAAATCGATTATGAGTAGAAATGACATTGAACCATTTTAAATATATTTATAAACAGCATAAAATGATTCACCTTCAATGGTGCGTCTCAGCATTTGGCTGGTTTTGGCTGTCAAACAACGCCAGCGTTGCTCACTTGAGCGCAAGAGACAGGCGGGACTGTTTGCATTGAGATGTTAAGTGGGTGTCTCTATATAAATCCACTCAGGGTGACCTCCTTCATTCGTGCGCCAGAGAGGGAAAGAGATTAACTTCAAGGAAACCACACAGACAGGATGGTGGCATCGACAGACTGCGCAGAAAAGTCCAAACCCGTTGCAGGAAACAAGGTATGTAGAGTAACTAATAAGGAGGAACTGGATGTAATTACAGGACATTTAAAAACAACAACAACAAAGTGGCCCAAGTCTGTTTGATGCAGTACTCATTTTTACCCGCCCTTTCTTTCTCTACAGGTGTCTAAACCACTCATGGAAAAGAAACGAAGAGCGCGCATAAACAAATGTTTGGACCAGTTGAAATCACTTCTGGAGAGCTACTACAGCACAAGTGTAAGTATGCAGGCCGTAACTTTAAAACTTAAAACACGATTCATTCATTTGTTTTTACTTCAGGACAGATGTAATGCAACTGGTGCTTCAGTGATAATCGTTTGCTTGAGTAATAATCATTTGATGTTATTTATTTCCTCAGATTCGAAAGCGCAAACTGGAAAAGGCCGACATCTTGGAGCTGACTGTGAAACATCTAAGGAACCTCCAAAAGATTCAGAGCTGTGAGTTATAATCTCACATCTTACAACACACCAAGCCATCATATATACAAATACTGATTAAACGTGGCTGATTAAACGTGATTTTATGGATGCTTTACCCACAACTTTACGCTCAGAGTCTGCGTGTTTCTCACCTTATGTTGTCTTTGCATTGCTTCCAGGCACCGCCAGTGCTTCCGAGTTTCCTGATTACCAAACTGGCTTCCGCAGTTGCTTGGCAAACGTCAACCAATACCTCATGATGGCAGACAACTTGAACGGGAGCGACCGCTGGATGTTATCGCAACTTTCCAGTAAACTCTGCCGCTCCAGGGGGCGAGAGGAAGTCTTCAGCACCATGGACAGCGGCCCGGGCCAAGCTGAGGCACAGGAGGAGGTGCGGAGACTTCTTCCATCTGCAGCTGGACCCGAGGACAGAAAATCTGCTAAATCTAAAGATGCGAAACGCGACAGCGCAATCCCACCTCTTTCCTTACCGAGTGAAGACGCAAGGCAGCCATCTGGAAACAAACAGGCTTCGCTTGCTGTGGCGCCCACACTAAACACTCGTGAAAAAAGTCCAAGCCACAAGAAGTTTCACTCCGTCAGTCACAGGAATGAGGTTGCAAACACTGAGCAGCACATGTGGCGGCCTTGGTAGAGACACAGTTGTCATTGCTTGATTACATGTTTATAATTGCACTGTATAGATTTACACAATATGCTATAAATTGTATATGTTTTATTTTTTTTTAAATAAAATTGGTGAAATAACGAATATGTTGTCTCTTTTATTAAGCTGCATATCTTAACCCTAAACTTATATGAAAGGGTGGTATGTTTCGTACAACATGTGATTTATTTATAGCGATTGGTGGCTGATCTGTATAATCAATGTTGATTTTTCGATACAATTTCGGTAAAAAGAGAGAGTAGGTGGGTGAAAACATGATTGATTGTCGGGTAGCTGCGATGAAGGCCTCAGAAGACAACTCGATTACGTGCTTATATCTTCCAAACTGGAAGAAAATGACATGAGCAGACTTTTGAGTCTCAAACAATTAGGTGCATTTTAGTATTTTGCACGCCCAAAATAGAGATGGAAATAAAATCTGTCTATATATCCACATAATTTTGTGTTAAAGATTTGGTTGGTTGATTATAAACTCTATAATTTGTGGGGTTGACAGAAAAAAGAAAAAGATCCAGGAGGGTGGGGGTTGACCATGGCTTCCTCCATTCTTCTCTGGTCTCACGCGTATAAGTACCGCACCAGTAGCGGGCAAATCAGATGCTTGTCGGACAGCACGACAATTTTCTGCTATAAGCTACCGATTACACGCCATGCTCTGTTCTCTGTCCTCTCTGGTAGTTATTGGAGACGGTGAGACTATCCTTTCCGAAGGGTTGAGAAAGTAAACATTTCTGCTCAAAGTTGAAATTCAAATTTCTGTCAGTTTAATGGTTACCAGCTTTTCTGGATCATCGTTTAGATTTGCTCCACACCTGCAGTGTCAGAAGTAACCCATTTTCATTATGTCCCCGAGGACTGTCTATTACTCCCTGGAGCGCAAGACCCAATTCTTAAAACTTTAATCTCCATTAATCCTTCATCTGCTTTTCTAAATTAAACAAAACACATGCATTCACCCTCAGAAAACTATCATCCAATGTCTCATCTAAAATGACTCACTTGCTAAAAACGACAAGACAAATTGGTGTATGAGCTTTCTTGTATTTGTTTTAGGTACACAGGATACAGTATAACATGCAGTGCCAAACAACTTGATGCACAACAGCAATTGCAGTTGTATAGGCCATATGCCCAAGACAGCAAACCTGTGTGTCATTCAGCTCCTTCACAGTGCCCCATAGTTTTCTTCCGCTGCTTTGGCAGGGATGTCATAAAGTGTCTCTAAGGAGCAGCGGAGGAAAGGATGGCACCTCACAGCGAGGAGAATCGCTGGAACGCCCACAGCTCTTTCAGGGTGGTACACGCTGAAAAGACGCTGCTGCCCCATGGAAGAGGGGTGCGCAACGCAAAACACACAAAAAAGTACACACTGCCTAATTCGAGGTGTTTTTTTTTTGTTTGTTTTTTACCTCGAAAATAACAACTGAACTAAGCTCCAGACACCACTCTGGCGGGTATTTGTTATTCCAGCTTTTTGTTTCATTTGACCAGCTCATAAATCCCCGTCTATAAATCTTTCTCTACACTCTCTCCCCACGAAGTCAAAGCTGCTCTTTGATGAGACCCACAGAGGCCCACGGCACAAGAAAAGTTTGTTTTATCCGAGAATGGAAATGCCACGTGACTTCCACACTGAATGCCCTTAAACTTCTTTCTGAGAATTTCTATGAACTCTTCTCGGCATTGTTTAAGTTAACCTAGTTTGGTTTGCCACTATAATGGCGACGTATATTAGAGCTGAGAACCGCAGTGAGAGAGAGAATGCGTCATTAGCATCAGACTGGAGCCAGTCAAGCGCTCTTAAGAGAGCAGACGTAGATGAAGTGCGCTGCAGACCTCCTCTGTCCCCTGCTCACTTTGCTGGTAAATATGTCCTTGCTACAGGTTCAGCACAAGTGTTGAGCATTGCCTGCCGCATGCAGTGTTATCACTTGCTGGCGTGTGCGATTGAAACATACAGTATGCGACTCGCACAAATTAAGCGTGAAGCTTAAACAACAGAGCTGGCTTTGGTTCCGGGCTGTGTACAGATAGACCTACAGCACACCGTGGAATTACCTTTTGGCACGTCAAAGGAGCCGTGTCCATGCTCACTGTTGCGGGCAACTCAGGCATGTGACAGCTCCGACCTCTTCACAAAGCGAGGACCAGGGGCTGCACAGCAGAATCAGCTGATTACACACCTGCATCAGATAAAATAGAAAACCGTGCTCTCAGTTTAAACGTGACAATTTATTTTACGCCTAAGTGAATATGTTTTATTTCGAGAGTTTGAGATTAATTTGCCTCACATAACTAAAAGAGGAGTAGAACACGTAATTAAATGTGTTGATTTTAAGTATTTGGTCTAATGAGCCTATTGTCATACACGACTGCGCAGACCAAGGAATTAACCACTGTAGATACGACTAATAAAGTGTCTATGATCGCTAACAGTATTCTCAATTACACAGAATACAACATCTGTTCGTTGCCGAGAGACAATGAAAAGGTAGTGCAGTTCCTGTCAGGATGAAAATGTTCCGTACTAGCAGAGGATGGTTTCGATCCATCGACCTCTGGGTTATGGGCCCAGCACGCTTCCGCTGCGCCACTCTGCTACGCGCAGTACTTCCTCAGAATACAGGTTTGATACGTCACCACAACCCTGTAAAGTTATAGCTGTTTATTTTCTTTCATTAAGCCACGACAGCGTAAAAGGCTATTTGTTTGGCAAGACAGACATGGAGACAGGTCAAGGTTGTTGCTAAGTGTTTTTTAGCCAATAAAAAAGATACTAAACCTAAGAGTGGTTTGTTATGGGAGGAACACAAATTCACTCAAACGAAATTAACCCAGGGCGAGAAACGCCGTTGTCCCAAGTACAAGCCGTTCGTACCGATTTCTCTTATATGCCAAATGATTATCAGCCTATGTGTATGACTTGTTGCTGACTAGCCAAACGCAAATTATTTTTATCATGTTAGTTTATACACCTGGGCGAGTTAACGTTACTGTCACCACTGCGTCAATTCTATTTGGGAAAACTGCACTGAATAATGACGCGGACCTACATTGAACTTAATAAAGATAAACGTAACATAATACAAAACAGTGTACCTCAGTATAGAAGGGAAATATCGAAATTAAACGCAGTAGCAAGCTAGCTTCTTTCTGTTTTGTTTGTTTGTTTGTTTGACAAACTACGCACTTATGAAATGATGAAACGGTTCAGACATGTTTGTCACCATAGCAACCGCCTCGTTGACGGCTGACAGACTTTTCTTTTGTGGAATCATGATGGGGGACCATTATGATGATTTTAAGGTTTGTAGCGGAGGAAAAAATCTTCTAGGATTGTGTGTTTGTTTTTCTTTCATTTTTTTTTAATGCGTTTATGCTTAATTTCGGTAGACACAGCTAGGAAGGGACAGGACATGCAGTAGGGAGAGAGATTGTACGACATAACGGAAAGGGTCCAGGCTGGATGGTACCACTGCGGCAAGGACTCCGCTTTCCGGCACGTCCAGTTGAGGTGACGTTGCAGCACTTCCATCTTTGTGCTCAATTTACAATCTCTCTGTCCGTCTAACTTAGTGTGTAGGTAAGGCGTTACCTTATTCAAGCTTTGTTAAATTAATTGGAGGGAATAAGAGGACATTGCAGTTTACAGTTTTACCAAACACTTCTAACATTATGTTTAAAGGTACCCTACGCAGACATCCATAAAACTTGTTTAATAGGCTTCTAATTTGTTTATTGCAGAAAAAGTATAATTTTCACGTTACCAAATTAAAATTGCGAAAAAAAAATTAAAAAGTCTACAATATATGAATACGCAAATATTTTTAAATTCAAAAGTTTACCTGCTGAACACAAGATGTCTCCCTTTTCCACTGTAAAAGCCATCCTCTTCCATTCATTCAGGTTTCCACATGATACTTGTGTATGCTGAATATAGTGGTGTAGTCTGTAGTCCTAAAAGTAAGAACACAGACTCATCTACCCACTAGTCCCTCTTAGCAGGTGGACTTAAATCACAGACTATTCTAACCCTAACTTTACAATCTACAGATTGATCCATTTCTAATTGTGATGCTTAGTGTGGACTTCTAATTTGTGGCCGCAAGATTAGCTTTTTACTTCTTGAAATTTTAATCAACACTTGGAAAATCACAAAAGTCGTGTCCATTTACGAATATTATCTTGCTGAACAAAACCTGTAAATCTCATAAACTTGTGTTTGTCACAGAGCGTATTATCGGCGATATTTAAAAAACAATTCAAAAATCTCATAGGCTTTTAGTTGAGGGAAGCAGGGCGATGCTAACTTCCGAGTGAGCTACAAAAATATGGCTTCTCTACACGGCTCCTACACTATTTGTGATGTCACAAACCATGGTCATATGCCTATCTCTTAAATTCAGATTTTCAATGAGCACAGAGAAAATTTAGAGTTTCATCAATGAATGTGGAAATGGCCTTCTAGTGTAAAGCTCCAACTGTCAACAGTAGGAACAAGAAGAAAAACAGATATGTAGCTCCATCAGAATTTTCTTTCAACCAATATTTAGATTTGTTTCTTGTAAAATCTTACTGAAAGCTAGATATTGCCAAACGAGAGAGGCTGGTCATTCATTTCTCATTTCATGGTGGAAGGCATCAAACCTGAGTCTTCTTCTGGGGACCTGCCTGGGCGATGCTTTCATGTGGCCACGAGTCCAAGAAGGTTACTTCACTGTGCCCATTATGGTGAGCTCAAACTCCTGAGAAAAAACAATCTGTATAAAGCAAAGAGAGACTATAAAATGGATCCATACTGCTGTTCCACAACAAACATATAACAGTAACAAATAAGGTGAATTTGCAACAAAATTCCAAAAAACACACTCTGAAGCATCATCTTGTGAATTTAATCAGTCATATCTTTTTTAACAAAGTTATCATCTGAACAAGAAAAATCATAACATTTAACATCATTCATATTTGAGTCATAAATCTTTGTATATGTTACAAAATTATATTTTAATATTGTAAACACAACAAAATGCAAAAACTCTATGACATAGCAAAGTTTGACAGGGGAATGTGATGTTCTGCCTCCAACTAAAGATACATTTCAGCTAATTTGTCCAATTGAAAAGGCTGCACTTGTGCGAGGTACACTAATACATGAGAAGTCAAACTAAACATTTAAATGACCGCAGATGAGTGAAAACATGTGCGCAAGTTTATTACTTGGATTGTAACAGCAAAAAAGTTCCACAACTAATAAGGCTGTCAAAGGGGATATTTCCATTTCATATTGTCACCATAGTCTTGTCTTTTACAGGTTACACCTAATAAGTGCAAGTACATTCATGTTAGTAGTGACTGTCCATGAGAGGTCAAATCCCAAAGTTGGTTCTGCTTTTATTTCTTTCAGTCAGATAATTGTCACATGAAAAGTTACTTGATCATTTAAGAGTGCACTTTGTAAAGTTAGCTCCATTGTTAAATTCACTCTTCATCATCCACTTTGAGTGAGTGTGCTGAATGGCAATTATAGGGCATTTCACTGCTAATTTATTAACACAGTTTGTGTTCTTGAACTTTTACACTTTGCTATAATGTGAAATGATCACATTCTCTCTCCAGATATATATTTATGAAAAAATGTATGCACCTAATTCAAACTTCCCACAGTATCCCTTACTGAGGCTCCGGAAATGCTAACAATTTAATTGACATTAGGCTACTTCATGGGACTTTGATACATCAGGTACAAAAAAGTCACTTCACACTTGAATAATCTCACAGAATAAGACCGTTCGCAGTCTTGGTGCATATGATGAGATCATAAACAGGAGGAATTATATTACATTTTCTTACAAATTGTAATGTTCCTAATTTAAGCTATTGTTTTGTGGGTTTAGGTGTTACACCAGCATTTAAGTTATGCTATGTATAGTCAGCCTGACACTCTGTGATTATTCTACTTTTGGACCAGTTAACATCTTTCAGAAAAATGTTTAAAAAACAAAAAAAACATTATTGGTGCTTCTAACACGTTGCTGACACAAATGAAAGGGTGAGGTCAGGCTGATGTGCTCATTTGATGAGGATGAAGCACCATTACCTGCTGTATTGGTCTGATGTTCTGTGTGGATATATCCAGTGTAGTAAGCAACTGTTGTGCCTGATGATGCCCAAGATAACACAAACATTGGAATAATAAAAACTGGGAGAAAATGTTCTGAGCAAAGGTCTCATTAAACAGAAAAGTACACCAAACCCATAAATCCATTATCCTTCATATATACATGAGATGTCATTCTATAAAACTGACTGCACATTTTCAATAAGAATTTAGGGGTCTTCACATAATATCTCAATATCTCACACAGTAACTGTAAAACTAGGCATTTAAGAGTTTGGGATTACCACTCTCAGTTTACTTCAACATGGGGTGCTTGAAAAAAAAGTGTTTCACATGTTGTGAATAATAATGTTAATAGAAAGGTTGTACACCATGATCAAAATAAAACAAATATGTATAATGTGTCAATCTCAAGGTAAAAGGGCAGTATTCAGGAAAGTTTGGTTTGAAAGCAAATGTGTCCATACAACAAAACACACAGTCATTACAGGCCAAATAATAACGTCAAGTTCTTAAATGCAAAAGAAAGAAAGAAACACCGCCCTAACAACTAACTCCTCCAATTCTTTGAGCATTTCATTAGAAACAACATCAAACAGCAAAAAACAAGGTGTGGGAATGTTCACCCTATTTAAAAACAGGTTATTTGTGTCAGTGCTGGAAAAAAAAAAGTATCAGTGGATATCTTGTGACGTGAAAGCTGAATAAAAGGACCACCCAACCCTTTCACCAGCCAACATATGAAATCAAAGCTAGGCCCATTCAGAAATGATGTCCAAAGCTCCCACAGCCATTTAGCATAGCAGGTATTGGTGGTATTTATAGTAAAACAAAAAAATTGGCACATGTAAAAAGGCCAAATAACCCAGTAGGTCACTTTCTCATAACCAAGAAAATTCCAGAAATGTTCATGTCGATAGTAACTTCAGTCATAATGTTGATATTAACTAGGAAAAGCTTGCTTTTAGGTTGCAGAGCCGATAGAATCAGAGTGAAACGTGATGTATCCCGAGGACGATACCGAAGGCGTGCTTACAAAACTGTTTGTGCCTCCTTTACTCTCGCCTTTATTCAGGTGCTTCTGAGACCCCCAGTTAGCTCCAGCTCCAGCACCAGCCCCGGCTCCACCGCCTGTCCTTGGCCTAGAGTGCCCTGGAGTCTGCTGGCTGCGCCCAGGTGAGCCTCCTTCACAATGATGTTTCCCATCCCGTGGGCGCTCCCGGCAGCCTTTACCAGAGCCACAGGCCCCGGGGCTCTTCTTTCCAACAGGTCTGTCTGGTTTGGGGGAACCCTCAGGCGAGTTGCCCCGACTGCTGCTCCTTTTGTGTTCTGAGAGCCGCCTGAGCGCCTGAGGCTCACGCTCAAAGTCTGTGAGAGGGAAGTGAGGAAGGATGACTGTCTGCTGTTCATACACATTGGGGATAAGTGAGATGGTGGATGTGCGCCGCGGGCTCTTCCTGGGGCTCGGCAGCGGCGTCTCATCTATAAAGTTTATCACCTCGTCGCGGCTGAAACACCGCAGTTCGTCCTCGTAGCGCTCCCCGCCACAGACCACACGCGGCAGGTGCTTGAGGGAGTGCATACTATCCTCAGAGCGTCGCCGCTTGCGGTGTGGGTGATGGTGATGGTGGCTCTCCTCGTGGTAGGAGACCAGGCTGCTCCTGCGCCTCTCGTGGCGCGGTAAGGTGGAGCTGTAGTGGGCACTCACTATCATGTCCTCGGTGGAGCCCCATCGGTGAAGGTATGAGGGGATCCGGTCGCTGGTCCACATGTCGGTTTCGTCGTGGGAGTATCTTCTTGTAGGGGGCACCTGGACGCAACACACAGACCAAACCCTTCAGTCTATTGGTCATTTTGACATTCATTCACCTAGAACTCTACAACAACACGTAATCAGTTAGCATTGTGCCACTGCATATTACATAAATATCATTATAGATTTCAAATCACTTACATTATCAATTAGAAAAAGTATTACATGTAGGATTCTTCAAGGTAATATAGAAAACTGTTTTGAAGTAGTCCCAATCAACTGCTCTGCTTAAATATTTGGGCTGATGACATAAATCTCAGTGAATACAATACAACAGGCTAGTTTCAGATGTCATTCTACTTTTGATACACTGATTTCAGCCATTATTTTTCTGCAAAATCCTACATGTCCAACAATTTGAGTGCAATTTTAACTTATTTTTTAATATAATCCCTCAGACATGAAGGTTTTAACACTCTAACATGCATCAATAAGGTTGTAAATGGTCAGCTATTCACCTCTGTTATTTGGAGATGAAAAATGCAAAGGGTAATAGTTCCCTACATGATATACTCACATGCCATTCTGTTCTGACAACTATGCAAGAGAGAGAGGGTTTGTCACAGTGACGTCAAGAGCCACAAGATTGATATCAGTCTGCCCCCCTGTGGTGGATTTTAGTAAATGCAGAGAAATGAGACAGCAGACGATACAGTAGCGTTGAGTGGGTTAGGTGGGAGAGCTGAACAGCAGAGGGCAGCACGGGCATTAGAATGAGTTAGGATGCAGGACAGACTTGGCAGGATGTAGAGAGATAGAGAGAGAGAGACCAACACACAACAGCCAATAAAGCCAAAGAGGCTTTATTCTGCAATCAAGCCACTTGAGAAGTGCCATAGCATTTCTCAAATGGAGGTGCTACTTGATAATGATTTGAAGGGTTTTGTTGATTGGGGGTCTAACTGGGCCTTCACCCTTGGAGCAGCAACAAAAGTAGTGTGACTGTAACACAGTTCAGCCAGTCTTCCTGTAACTGAAATCAAAAATGCACCTTATTTGTTTTTACCACCACACATACACAGCAAGGAGTAACACAGCTAACTATCACTAAATATATATTTACATATCACAATCAACTGAATCCACTGTCATGCGAAGAGGTGTACCGGACACAAAAACAATGGGTGGAGTAATGGTTTGGTCTCATGAAGTGATAGCTACTGTATACATCTCTGTTTCAAGGCTTCTTAAAAAAGTCAATCTGAATAGAGATCCAATCCTGTAGGAGCACTGGTCTTCAGATGTCCATTATGATATCATACATTTGGGTTATTTTTATTCAAGTAAAAGTAAATGTTTTGGGCTGCAGGCTACACTGAGAAAAGTGAAGCCCTCGTTAGGTTGTTTCTGACAAAGATGACACAGCGTTAAGATGTTTTTTTCAATGTTAACATTGTGTTGGTTGCATCAGTTGATTAGATAGATATTCTCACCACAGTCTTCCAGGCCAAGATCAGTAAGATTTTTTTTTTTTATCATCATCACTGATTTAATCATTTTATTTAATCAAAATTGATTTGATATCTGATTCTAGGTAATTTGTACTTTATAGAGTTAAGCCAGTACCATAATCAAAGTAGAAAAAAAAGGTTTTGTTGAGTTGCCCTAGAAGGCTGCATGTTAGAACGAATTTTGGTGTTAATGCAGGCTGAAAAGGAGCATTTCAGAGCTCTGCATCTGTCTGTGATGGATGCTGGATACAATGGACACAATGCTTTTGGATAGAACATGAGCAGATGTTTAAGTGCTTTCCTGAAACCTTGAGGGATTCCTGAAAGGTAGAAGGTAAGTCAGTTACTTAAGTCTTACCCTCTTACAAAATAAAAATGTAGTCAACTGCATGACTAGGACACACTAGTCGATAAATGAAGCACATCTAATATGTTGATGGGACTGCCGATGGTCATATTTACCGAACATTAGTCAGCAGGAGTATTTTTTTTATTCATGTCATGAGGACAGGATCTCTCGGAGAGATAGCTGCACAAAATGTCTGATGATTCCAGAAAATTCAAGCAAGATATTGTCAGGGCCCACAAGGCCATTTCACCATGCACATAAGCAATGAAGTGTCATTTGAAAATAGTTCAATTGATAAGTAAAAGAAATGAAGAAAATCAATGAAAATATACCTGCAAATACTGCATTTTATCTTCCTGTTGTTCCCTCAATGGATACCCTTGCGGAACCCCCCTTTCTAAGGTTGAGAACTCATACTTGGCATTACGGTCTACCGTCACGATTTCAGGCGCCGAGCTATAGTCATATGGTCTGTCATATATTAAGTCAGCATGAATTCCTCCATCTTGGCTGTTTTCTGCAAAGTGCAGAAAAGCACGAGCGTCAGGATTAGAGAGCAACGAACTCAATACACAAGACAGACAGACAGACAGACGAATAGATAAGAGAGACAAGTTCAATCGTTCTCTGATTTGTTGACTTTTCCTACGGGTCTGCTCAGGAATATGAGGTTTAGATCAAATAATGTTTTGCTTCAAAAATGACCAATAATTCAATTGTAATGTTAAGTAAGGGCATCAAAAAGGCCCCAGATTGGTTCTGAATTCAGAAACCTTGTCAAATGGTTGCATAGAGAATCTTTGAAGGAACAGGGCTTACATTCTGAAGAATATTTAAAAAAAGAAAACAAAAAACAATGTGTATGTGTGTGTAAATACCAATCTATCAATTTTTGTAATTACTGCATTCATGTTCATTAAAGATCAATTGGAGATGGGTGTTAAATGCTGATCTTGAGGAAAATGTTGGCCAAAAAGATGAAAGATGAAAAGTAGCTATTTTGCACAGGCAGCTTGGCATGCAAGTCAGAGGCTTTGGAAAAAACAGGAAACAATCCTTATACATACAACTGTGATGAGTTATACATGGCAAGCCCTCTGGAAAAAAGCAGAGAACTGGCAGTGTTAATTGTCACACAGAATATGGACTGCCCTGTGTTGTTTTATGGCTCCTGCTGGACAATGAACAGTTATCAGGGAGGGTGTCAGGAGGGAGAGGATCAGAAGGTTTGGAGGGTTAGAAACAGGAGAGAAGGGGTTCAGATCAGGTGGAGTTTAAACAGTGCCAATAGAAAGAAAGACAGATGGTTCATACTGTCATCAGTGTGCATGAATTGTGGAAATTTGGTCATGGACTCAGTCCAAAAGCCTTTCTGTGATTATCATGTGACCTAATTTTGGGACCAAATTTTGTTGAAGTGTCTGTGATTTTTTGGTGAAATGTTTCATTTTCAGCCCTCTTGGAGTACATTCACATTAGTGTGATGGGAGAAGAAAGTCTTGGACCACTTCCTTTCATTTTTATCTATTAGTCACATATTTACTGAATGCAGTTTGTTTAAGAATCTGTCTTTGAATAGATTTTGCTTTAAATCAGCGAGTCCTCAAATAAAAATAAATTAAAACAACAAAAGAGAGAAAACAAAAATAAACATGTTTAAAAATAATTCATTTTGTATCTATTTCAGTTGCATTTTCTCAGAAAAAAAATGTGTGTATCCCTTTGTGACTTGAGGGAAATATGACCATCATAATGACATGAAAGTGCTTTTCAGCTTTACTGCAATCGTTCCAGTTTCACTCTGGACCCAAACAAATAAATGGGGAACCATTTATTTTGCTGTTCTCTCATGCCAGGGATTTGTAGAGGAAGATTGCCCAGACTAAATGCATTGGAGTGAAAAAAGAAAGCAGTGCTGCAAGGTAAATATGTCCTTTGTCCTTTTTTTTTTTTTTAACATCAATCTCATAGCAGGGTACAGTAAAGCATTTTATAAAGCACACACCACGAACAAAAACACAGAAAAATATACTTTAGTATAGAAAGTTGTGTTACACAGACACTTGTCACTTCAGTTACATTTCCTGACAACAAAGGTCACATGATAGGTCACATGATAACATTTGACCACTGATGTCAGACCTCAAACTACAACAAAATATAATGTAAGAAATAATGGCCATTCAAAAGAGACCAACTAACATATCATTCTTTATTTACATACATGTACAAACACTATAATCATGATTGCTATTATAAAAATGTGTTAACCCCTCTGTAATCATTTTATCAAATATAAAAAATGTCCCATTAGATACAATAAAATGTAACTAATCATGCTAGTTTTTTGATTATTTATATCGATTTTATACATTATTTTGAGCCAGATAGGTGTCCATAGTCCCCCCAAAAGGGATAAATACAGTAAATAAATCACTTCAAAAAATGTATTTGCTGTTTTAATAATGACCAACTTTAATGAACAGATTCATAGCAAATTTTATATCATATCAATATATCTTGGTAATCCTGTATCACACCTTGAAGCCAGTTCAGATCAAAGATTGGGGACAAGCCAAGATTATTGACACTAACACAGACTGTAGCATCACTCTTTCTAGTGTCTTTATTTTCTAGCTTGATTGGTCAGACAGAAAATACCAACGACAGAGAGTAACTTCACATATTAATATTTGGAACACCAAGCAGAGCAGCCACAGAGGTCGAGGGTGTGACGCAGCAGTAATCACGAGTGCTCCAGAATCAAGGAGCAATTTAAACCGGCATCAGAAAGTAGAAATCTTCCTTCAATTTCTCCTTTCTCTTGTAGAGGTGTCACAATTCTCCAAATCCACAATTCACTTTGACTTTTGATTTAAAGGTCAATCTCGATTTGGATTGGTTTACAATTTAAACATTTATTTCTTAACGACTGACATTTAGGTATTCTTTCTACTTTTAAAAGACATGGGTAGGCCCATGGTGACATTTTGCATGTTAGGTTTTGGCAAGGTCAAATAATATTCACTAACAATAAAGATTCTACTGATAAAAAAATAAATAAAAATACCACCCTTCTCAGATTAACAATAAACAAAATATAAAACTTTCGTTTGTTGCAAAGTTCGGTTTCTCAAAATGTGTTCTGAGTGAACCCCCTTCCCAAACAAAATTATAAAGGATGTCTGAAAAAGAAAGTTAACCCCTATCTTTAACGTGGTTGAAATGACCTTCAGTCAGTTGGTCGTCTTCATGCACTCACGAAAATTGACTAGACGTGCATCTGCAGGCTACCAAAAAGCTAGCTGTGTCGTCACCCTAACCCTGTGAGAATCGCTGAAGCTGCTTTCGATCTCGAAATTGAAAGCTCATTTTTATCGATTTCTTAGATTGTGACACTCCTAATCTGTTATCTAATGATAAACCTGAGATTCTTGAGAATGCTAGCTGACAGTCAGTCAACTTTCCCAAGATAAGCCTGTCACTATCACAAGCTTTTCCTCACAAAAAATCTATCTATCATTGTCATATCCTTTCTATGCTGAGAAATGGCTGCTCAAACCACTACTCATCTGTTCAAACTACATTCATATTTGTGTATATTGTGCTATGTCACAATGTTACCATGCTACTGACATAAAGTATGTACTTGCTGTCAAATCCTGTAATTTGATCAATTATCTTGACACAAAAAAGCTATCTTAACAGAACGGCACCTTTTCTCTACAACATTAGGGAACAAAAAGGCTTTTCTTGTCACAAATCGTTGATGTTAACTGGCTCAGATGGAGGTCTGACAATTTACTATCTTGTCCACTGGATTCTCAGTCATAATGTAATATGATAGTGGTATTGTAAATGAATCATTGAGAATTGTAAATCACAAAGATGACACCATGCTATACCAAGGTCAGAGGAGATCTCCATCAAATAATCAGGCCATTTACTAAAGATTTGTTTAGCTCGATACTAACCTCTGTTCCCTTCCTGCAATATTGCTGCACTCAATTTTCCCAGTACACCTACTCCTTAGGCTAAGAGACAAAACTATTTTGGTTGATAAATCACATTTGTCACTGTGATTCTTGTGGCCAAAGACAGCTCAGAACACTTCTCAGCACAAACACGTGTGTGTGTGTCCAAACCAGTCTTTAACTTAAATTGGATTTTGTGAACTCAGGCAAATTATCTGCAATTTCACTTCAGAGTGTCTCTGCAAAAGCATACCAAATTGTCTTTGGAAGCACAATGAGCTGTCTTAGGACATAGGAAGTATCATCCTTATTGTCATTATCAGGTGAAGAGGAGGGAAAAAAAGAGGTAGGACAGGGAGGGAGACGCATGACTGTTGCTTACCCTCGTCCACGTCGTCGTTGGACATGATGGCAACGCACTTCTCCCACACCATGCGGATGTCAGCCCGATAGCGGTCGCAAGCCCAGAGGAACATGGGCAGTAGGATGGACTGGGCGATGGAGCACCACAGCACACACAGCACCATCCAGTTGTAGGAGCGGTCAAATTTCAGACTGGCAAAGCTCACCACCTTGGCAGAGTCAGCAAAGGGTACAATCAGATTGTAGCGACGTATTACTTTAAACTCTGTAGACACATCACAATCAGTTCACCTCGATTACGTGGACAGATCAGTAGACAATATGCAGTATTGCTTTCCAAAGTTAGCAATAATACATCTCATCAATTTGCCAAAAGACAAAATTGACATTGATCTTTTTTATTTAATTATTTTTGTATTTTGTGTAAATAGGCGCATGTATCAATAAAAACAAAATTTCAGACATTCCTGACAATATAATATTGTGATACAGTCATGACTTGAGAGGACTTATCCCACAGGATCACCAGAAAGTATCAAGGATTAGGTTAAAGGAGATATTGATTTAGCACACCTGCTCTGCTGTTGTTGGCGGTACTGGCTCAGGTGTGTGTGTAAGCTGACCAATCAGAGGAGACTGGGTGAGGGGGGAGGGGGGACTTGAAGAGACAAGAGCTAAAACAGAGCGTTTCAGACAGAGTGGGACTACAGTGCAACAGAATGACAAAAACATATATATTTTTTTGAGCAATATAGCATCTAAACCTATTCTTACAGTAACCCAAAATAAAATTATGAACGTGAAAATGAACAAAGTATGTCGTGTAACAGCTCATAGTTGCCGACTGAAACAACAGTTCAGAATCCAGACGACGTTATAGAAAATTTCTGTGAATAAATATAATATTATGGACAAAACATGGTGTAACTACCTACTCTTAGAATATGAAACATCAACTAACAGAATCAGAAAACTTGAAAAACTTCTACATAAAAATACTGCTGTGGAAATGATTTTGGTTCAGATTAACATGACAGCCCCTGCGTCACAGAACCTTTTCTGAAACTTGTGGAAGTTTTTGGCCTCAATTCAGTGAAAGACCTGACATGACATGTCTCTGTTAAAACTTTTAAAAGGTACTTGCTTTAACAACACACACGCAATTTCTAATATTCAAGCCATAGTTGTCTCAGAATGCACCTGCTACAAAGAGGCTGAGTGTCCTCGGAGAGTACAAAATACTGAAAGTCATCCCTCAGATCCAGTCCTATCCAGTATATTAGTAATTAACCAATTCTACAATCAGCTTTAAACATATGAACTAGTGCTGTAACTAACGATCATTTTTTTCAACTGGAATAGAAGAGAAAAACAACAGGTAAAAGTAGTTGCATCTAATTATCTTAACCATTCATTTCATCCCTGCATTCATCCACTGCTCTGCTCCTCAGTGTAGGGAAAGGTGACCTCGTTTCGGGCACGACCCCTTTTAGCACCAGAGATAATGTGGGTTCCATACCTCAGTGAAGTAACAGAGAGCGTTATCCGTTCATTAAAGTCGACAGGATCAGCGTCTAATCCTCATCTCTAATGCATCGGGGGCCGAGACGCTGATCAGATTGATGAACTCAAGACCATTATCACCTCCTCTGGTCACACCTTGAACTCGAGTGGTGGCCACACACAGCAGCGCCACAGCAAGACTTAATGAAGTTATGAAGTCCGAACCTGTTATTGATCTCAGTGTGTCTACTGCCAGGAAACCACAGGACAGTGGAGGCGACAAAAGACTCGTGTTTTGTCTTCCTGTCAGAACACACTTCTGATTTTAACACACTTTCATACAGAGAGCTGAATAATTGAATGCAGACCCAGCATAACACTTGAAACACTCACTCTGACATCACAAAATGTCATGATGTTTCCAAGTGTGGAAAAGCTAGCATATTGTTTTGTTACAGCTAATGTATTTTCCACTGGTGTGCGCTTATTTTGTTCTCTGAAAAGCTCAAAGTAGTGAGTTCTTATCAGTGTACCACAGTGTTTTAAACTGTAATTATAAGGTTCAACAACCCATGAACGTACAAACAGGATCAAATGACTTTTACAAACTTCACTATGAGACTATTTGCAGAGGTAAAGATGCAACCACTAGTATTACCAGCAGTTATATAATAAGTGTTGGTGTTGCATAATGGTAATTTCTTAAGTAAACAGCTATCCGATGGCCTTATGATAACACTTTGGAGATGCAGCGCTGGGAGAAAGTAGTACATCGACTCACTGGCCAGCTCTTGAGAACATGATCAAACAATTCTATTTTTGTTTTGTTTTTTTGCTTTCCCACATTAGTGATTCTTTTATGGTCTGCTCATATATCTACACCTCAGTATTCCTCTGTGTAACACCATGTGTGTCTGTGCGTGTTTCAGCTTTCCATGCATTTAAATAGCTCATTACAACAGGTAACAACGACAGCAAGCACGACGTGTTGTTGTTTCTACCACAGCACTGGAAATATGAGCTTCCATTGGTGCTGAGCTCCCTACTCTGTCATGCACACACATCCAGAAACCTAATAGGAAGTTGTTGTAAAAGTCATACCTCACTCTCTTTTCTCAGCCACTACAAGAGGGCAGTTTCACGTTCATATCTCTGTATGGAGGAGTGATGTTGACGAGTAATAATGTGACACACGCACAAATTAACTGAAGCATTATACAAAGTCTTGGTGGCATCTCTACTTGTCATGTTTCTTCTTACACTGATATCCACTATTCACTAATTCATAAAAAGCATTTCCCCGTGTGTTCTGTCTCTTTTTGAATAACAAACAGCAGCTGTGGTGCCTAAAGACCTGTGAGCTCATCGGTGTTGAGTATTTGCGCTTCCCAGTAAGGATTCATTCAGTCTCTGTACCTTTATTCACATTCCCCTTTTGGTGCAATCTCCGATGTGCTACCATCACCACAAACCTTCAGTAAGGACCCTACTTGATGTAGGGCAAGGGCTAATATGAGTGAAATAAGTATTTTTATGGTATGAAACATTAAGTTTGGTGGAAGCAAATACATGCAAATTGATCGATTTGTCAGCTGATTAAATTAAAAGAGAGACCATTTTTGAGAGAGTAGATTTGTATAATTCTACAGAAACATGACTTCAAGGCGTTATTTAAGATCACTTTAGAAGCCAAGACCTGCAAGTTGTTATTATTTTCCCACTGAGTCTTTTTTCTTGGAGAGAATTCATGTATTAAGAACATTGGAAAGATTATTCCAGCCTGAGGCTTTAGTGTAACCTGGCGTACCAGATGGTTTGTTAAACAGAACCATCTGGGAAGGAGCCGCCCTTTAAAAAGCACTTGGCAAGTGATTGGACGAACCACCAGTATATCACAGGCAAACTTTAACCAGCCGGTCTGTTGGTAAATAAAACTCTCACCAAAGCTTGTTGAGAGAGGGGAGAAAACCTCTTTCCGACTGAGAGAAGCCTTCAGATTTCAGATTCTCCTGCACTGCTGTTCTCACCCTCATAATAAATCAGTAAAACCTGTTATTATTACTCAAACTCCCACATTTCCATTGAGGTCTGTGATTGGTCCACACAATATTGCTGCTATCTGTTTAATGTTGATTTATTCATGATCTTTTATTTGTTTAACTCATCTGTTCTTAATTCCTCTGATGTGATGCCTTCTTCTTATCATCCTTTATCGATTACGTTCTTCTTCTCTCTTCGTTTGCAATGCTTTCTTAGGGATTTTGCCTGTTTTATTACGTTTATCCCTTTTACTTGTGATTAGTCATATTGTCATTTTATGTTTTGCATTTAGTGTTTAGCCTTTTTGTTTTAACGTCTCCTCAGACGAGGCTTGAATGTTGAGTATTTATTCTGTAATACTGTCCTGATTTTCCTGCTTTTGCTTGTCTGTCAAAGCACTTTGTAAACTCTGCTTTGAGAGGTGCTATATAAATAAAGTTATCATTATTGTTGAATCAGGATGTGTGGCGATATGGCTAAACATTAGCTGGAGTTGAACTAAACAGTGTATTGATCCTATAGTAATGCGATAATGCGACATAGTTCCCTTGCTTAGGGTTTCATATTTCAGCATTAAAGGCTCGTGCAGATAGTGATGATTTGAGCTGGAGTTTCTGTTGGGCTTGCCTCAGGTGTACAACAAAGGTTTGTCTAATGTGACAATGACTCCTAACAGATGGCTGGTGCAAATGATAACAGAACTGAGGCAATGTATTATATATGAACTGACACTGAGGCACTTTGAGACACACAATGTTCTTGGCTCAGCTGTGTGGGTTAAACGTGAGAAGAGGTTACTTGCTTTTGAAATAATAAAAAACTACCAAAGGACATTTTTTCCTTTAGAGAAAGCTCTATCCCGGTGACTTGTTTTCAAGATGACAGGACGGCTTCTTTGGCTGCTTCAAAAGCAAAAATCCTTGAGCTTTCTACAGGCTCTCAAGTCCTCATAGAAAACCAATGAATTGACTTGTTTAAAAATGGATGAGAACCTGAGGCTGGAATTTGCAAACCAAAGGGCAACACACTGAAAAAGAGCTCACTCCTTCACTCATTGATAATGCACTCCAAGGATCACATTTCTGGGAAGCAGAAGAAAGTTACGCTCTGTTTTGTCTGGATTTCCTGGAAGATGATACCAGTGCTTAAATGTAACCTGGAACGCCTTCTAACTTGGAGCTTTTTCCAGTGTTGGCCAACATATTCATGTTGATATTCTTATAGACTGCATGCAATGAGTACCCCTTACCCCTGCTCCAGTAGTCACACATTATAGACTGTATATATAGACACACACTGTCTATATTGCACTTAGCCTGACCTACTTAGGGGCCCAGATGAGCAGAAACATTTAAGTTCATGTAAATAATAAAACAGTATGGGATGGTTACAGGAGCTGCAGTGGATAAACTCCACCCTCCAAACAGTTTCATCTTAATTTTAAATTTTTATTCCCCAACCAACACTGTCCACTGTTTCTCTCTCCAGGGTGTCTCTATTAACCTCCCTTACCCTTACAAGTATGAGTTATGACGAGGTCACAAGAAACCTGACCTCACTGTGTGTTAGCGTGTCTTGTTTTCAAAGAGGGCGGCAGCATTTTGCTACCACATCATCTGAAAAACGACATTTCCTTTTCGGTGTTTTTGATGTACTCACAAGTTTCTTACTGCGAGTAATATATACACATAAAATGCTTCTTATTGTTCAATGTATTACCAACACTGGAAGTTTTCTTATCTGGAACAATTATTATAATAACTTTATTTCCAGTATTTTATATTAGCATATACGATCATTCTTATTTTTGTTATGTCAAATGAAACAAGCAAGGAAATATGTTTCCTGCAGCTGATGTGTTGTTAAACGACCTTCTGGTTTTTTTTTAAAAGATCACGGTAATACACAAATGACTTCAATTGGAATGTTTTACTTTATCAACCAGGTCTTTTAACTGGTTGGTGCTCCAACCAGATCCATCACAAACTGCAATCATGTTCAGGCAACTCACCAGTATGGGGAAGCCAGTCAGGAAGTCATAGATGAAGACGATCCCACTGATCAGGTAGGTGATCTGCAGTGACGTCTTGAGAGGCTCCGATCCATCAATGGACGATCTGCGCTTCCCCTGGGCGTCCTCCACCACTATGGTCGGGACGTTGAACTTGTTCTTGTCTGCTTTGTGGCCCGCCTGAATGGAGAAGGTCTGAAAGAGAGCGATGCCGATGCAGATCACACCCATGGCCACGCTGCCGCCGATCAGCAGCAGAAAGCACACGCCGAAGCCCAGTCCGATCTCAGTCACAATGAATCGGCAGTCAGAGGTGTAGAAGCGGTCGATAGTGTCGTGCCAGCCCACTGCTGGAAGCGTGGACAGGATGAAAGAGACCATCCAGATGCCCATCACTGTGTGCACCGCCTGCTTCTTGGTGTTACTCAACCTGGAAGCAGAACCGCAGATTTTAGCATTAGGTAAACTACGTCAGGTCTTCAAGTGAAATGGGCTTTTGCTTTTTTTTCTGCTGTGTATGTCTCACAATTTAGTCTTGAACTGGGCGACTGGATTAGGGTTTCCTTTGTCCAAGAATGAGCTATTTCTTCCAGTGAAAAAGTGACATATTTAAATCTCTGTGGTCATAATGTCCAGTGAAAATAACTGAATGATAATAAAGGTGGAGTTAGCCATTCTGGTGAAAGATAGCTGATCGTTGACTCTCATTCCCTAATCATCAAATACCGATGCTTTGGGACCGAGCCAGCCTCGGAGTGAGACTCAACAATCAACCACCTTTCTACTCTTTCTACTTCTTTTTCATCCACCAATTGATTAATCAACTAATCATTTCAGCTCTATTACAATGTACAGTTATGCTTTGTATGGAGAACACTGATACTGAAAAAATATGTGTGACTGACAAAGTCAGTGTAAAGAACCTTTGTGAAGCTACAGCTTTCGGAAAATACTGCAAAATGCCACAAAATGGCAGATCTGCACCTGGGACGTCTAAGCTGAATCGCTCACACCACCATCACTTAGATAAACTGGAGATGAATGGAGGGAAATCAATGCTGTGCTGATGGCTAAAGATTGCTTTTCACGTCCCTCGGTCTATTTGTCATCTAGGTCTATTTCAAGGCGAAGGGATTTCTATTTCCTCTCACCTCCAAGTAATTGTTACAGTCGACCAATTTGCTGAATGTGTTTGTGTCCTCTGGCGGTGTGGCACTTCTCAAGGTTTGTACACGTACGGCTAAAAATACGGCAGGCAGTTAGTGGTGTTCTCAAACTTGACGAAAGACTGCTATCATGCCGAAACATTTGCACCTAAAGCACTGCATCAGCAACAAATCATACACAGAGGCAAATCCTTTTTAAGCTGGTAGAATACCGAGGTAGGGTTCATTATGTGGCTTTTACAACTTTCTGACCGTACTGTCTATGTATTGGCCTCCTTTAAAGGTGGATATAATAACAGGTGATGTGTGGACAGAATTTGCAAAAATGACACCTCTTTTCCTTCATTTGTGTTGGAAAGGAATACAGTAAATTCTCAGCTAAGCGTCACTTGCCCTGGAGCAGTTTTGGCAGGAAAACCAATCTATCTCCCTCTAGAGAGCCGGAGCCCATGTCGCCTATCCTCCTCTTCCTCTCATTAAAATCCCCTGGAAGAGCACTGAGAATGTAACCCCTCACATACAAAACACATCTAAAATATAGCCAAAACAGTCATGTGTTAGACTACATGCACTGAAACAATATGAGTGGCACAGAGGGAGAGGCGGCAGCCTTTGTCTTTGCACTATGGCTTTGTGCAAATACGAGTAGGTCTTGTTGTCACTGTGAGTAATTATGCTAGCCTTTCCTGAATGTGCCTGGGGTACACATGATGGGGAGGGTTACGTCACGAAGCTGCTTGAATCTATTACCAGAGAGAGAGCGTTGCGAGGGGCAGGGCAGCTAAGAGATAGCGAGCACCGGGTGATGAGAACAGCTGCCGAAGTACAAGGTTGGAATTCATAATTCAGGCCTTCGGTGTGTGTTAATGTCAGAGACAAGGCAGTCATGCTACCTCAGCAGGGCGAACGTGGAGCGATTTAAATGAAAGATGAACAGCAATTACACGGTGCATCGCCTGAGCTATCACTCTGCCATATCGCTGTTAAAAGTGACTTTGGAAAAAAAAAAGAAGAGGGAGACGCTGAGTGGAGAGTCAATGTTTCCAGGCAGGAGAGAACGTAGTCGGACGAGCAAGGGAGCAGACGAGGGAGATTAAAGTGTAACTTCTGATATCTGTGCGAGGACATCAGCCAATAAAGACAGCTGTGCGAGCAATATAGATAGCAAGATTGAGCAAAGATTTAAAAGGAAGTTTGCATATCTTATTTGAACGTCTGCTTATCGGCAGAGTTGGCCAAGCTGACTGCAGGCTGAGCATCTGCAGGCCTGATGCCACAGGAAGTACAATCTCTTTGTTTTTTCAGCAGGGGAGGAAGAGCGACGCAACACAATGCTGATCTTCACCACATGAACCACAGCACCAGCTTCTACACCATTTCAATCGCCCATGCAGAGTAGCTTGCATGTATTGTGCAAAAATTGCAGATTGCAGATGTCAGATGTAGACATGCACTAGACTTCAAATGACTGATCTGTACGTGATGACCAGAAAATCAGAAAGCCAAGACTGCAGAGGTGAGAGTGGAGGTGAGGTCACCTTAAACTGCAAATGACAAACTAGTATATAAGCCGTTGTACGTGATTTATATGGTTTTAGGCTTGTAACTATGCAACCGGCATGGTGTTTTTCAACTGCAGATGAAAATACCAAGCCTAAAGGGTCTCTACGTAACAATTCATGTGTGTTATAATCACTTTTTTATCGGCAATAGGTGAGCCTGTTGTAACGTGACATGAAAAATAACCTTCCCATCTCTCTCGGTTGGCTATACAAGCCTGTGGACGATCTGTGTAAGTTGTTAACTGCTGCTCTGCTGTGGATTTCTTAGTGAAGAACTTGGATCAGAAGTCCAAAGACTGTTCTCGAGTGCCTGGTTTCAGTGCCTCTCTCTGCTTCACTAGCAGAGAGCAACAGATGCTAATGTTGGGTTAGAAATGGAGTCTGCCAACATAAACTAACAACCGGCTTCCAGCGCAACACAGAGGTTCCACAGGGCCCCTTCAAATCAAAGACTTCCGTTAACAAATCCCTGGTTTTGAAACAAGAAATGAGTTTTGTAGAAATCAAAGCAACCGAAACACACATCCTTTCTGATAATGACGTAAGATAAATCCCAATATAACAGCATGCCAAAAGCCCTGGATCTCATCACCAATCATCACAACAGGTAATGTTAAAGCAGCAGTTGTACATCCCAGAATACAGACAGAAATAGCTTTAAAATCGTGTTTCAAAAGGAAGCAGCAATGTTGCTCAGAACATCTGATTACGTGTGAACAGCAGATGTCTAACAAGACCAAAATGGTGTTACTGCAGCAGGGCGCTGACTGGTAATGTGAGGTGAACCTGATTTTTATTATTCAGTTACTTCTCAATTTCACTTGTTTTGAGAAGCCAACTGAAGCTGGAAGCTGGAGCTGGCAGATGCTCTGTCTAGAGGGTTTTACACGGTGTTACCCCAAATAACTGCAACCAGCAGATGTGTTGGCAGCAGAGGGAGATTTCACCTGATGCAGAGCATTCCCAAAAAACTATGTAAACAGGTTGTCAATTTGCCCCGATCTGAATACCGTCCCCATCCAGTCTGAGGGATGTGCTCAGAGGTGGAGCGAGGTGCCAGAAAATTTGCAGCTTGAATGCCAGAATGCTGTGTTTTCGAGGTGACACTGGCAAATGTTGCTTTTATGGAATCTGCAGGATGGTAGAATTTAAAATGTCTTTTTATCAAATTCAATTATTATGCTTAGAATATTTGAAAAGTGGATGGTTGTATGTCTAAAGTACTCAGTATCTAAATGAGTAAAATACAGATTCATCTTCTTTACTTACATAATTACAGAAAATACTGTATGTTGAAATGACACATCTTTAACCATTACCCTTTAATTAGAAGTAAACATATTTTCTCACTTGTCTCGAGTGGTGTGTAGCCATGGACATAATCCAAGAACACACTGTCAATATTTTTTATGTGGACTATTTATTCAGCAGAAAGTACCGCCATAAAAAAGCGTTTGCAGCGAGGGCGAGAGCAGTCGGGACATTTTTTCTGGAAAATAAATTCACTTTGCCTCTATTGAATGGGGGTGAAATCTCAGAGGCATATATCTCAACACCAAAGTGCAAGCAAAGGTATCTGTAGTGGTATGATACCTTGCTGGCACTACAAGTCACAAGTAGGTAATTTGGCAAAAACTACTCTTTCTTAATTGACAGGCATGAACGGAAACAGCTTTTGATAACCGACTCGGGTGTCTCACCTGTAGTTTACAGGCCAGCGTACCATCCACATGCGGTGATAAGAGAGCGAGGTGACGGAGAAGCAGGTGACCAACGTGAGAGTGTAGAAGGTGGACACAAACACCTTGCACAGACCCTCGTTCCACTCGTAGTTGGAGTGCTGCCGGCGAAGCGTTATCACGCAGTACATGGTGATGGGGATGGCCATGTTGAGGATGTGTGTGCCTGCCAGTGTGCAGATGAGGAACTCCAGCGGCTTCCACTTTTTCTGCTTGGCGCTGACGCTAAGGATGCTCCAAGTGTTGGCCAGGATGGATACCCCCGAGCAGACCAGCCAAGCCAGCGTGTTGGCGTTGATGACGTCATCCTTCATGGTGGTTACCTCATCCACCATGTTGGAGCGGGGAAGGGCAGAGCCTGGGGGGCCGCAAGGAACTGTTGGCAAGAGCAGGTACACACGAGGAGGAGGAAGAGGTGGTGACGGGCAGGAGGGGATGCAGGGCGTCAGGCGAGGCAGGCATCCTATCTTGGTGGGCTTGCACTCTCCATGGGGTGGCCACAGCAGGGAAAGGACACGGTAGCGGTGCGACGCAGTGGGATGTTAGAGGGGAGGATGGAAGAGCCGAGCCAGCTCCCTTACAAGGCCGAGGCTGGAGAGGGGGAGAGAGAGAAGAGGGATTCAGAGACAGCCCGAGATAGTCCAATTCAAAATAATCCTTCATCATGCATAATCCCTCATTCCAGTGAGCTAATGGGGTTATGTTAATTACAACAGTGAACTACTACCATTAATAAAAAAGACAGAACAGTAATCGGTCAGCAGGGTTTATTTAAAAAAAGCTGCAAATACAGAAAAAAAGGCGTAAAGCCACAATCATTTGCAGCTGTTGTTTTACACAAACCGCTGCTAATGGTCACACTGTTTCATGCTACTCAAATTAACTCAAATGGCACTGAGCAAAGTGCATACCTCCGCCCAAGGCCCAACAGTCCACTTTAATTCAAGCAATCAATCAATCATATTTTTATTTGGATCTACATCAAATTGTACTCACTCACAGACACCTAAATACGACTGATTAAAAAAAAAAGTGTAAGAAAAAAAGCTCCATGCATAATTCCCTGAGAAATTAACTCCCATTGTTGTAGGAAGTGACAAAGAAAATTCCTGGATGCGTCCCTTTATAAGCACACACCAAAAGTTAATGGGGTCTACTCTGGGAAAGAAAAAACAGCAATTAGAGGAAAATTAACATAAGTTAATTAAGGCAACAGATTCTAGTGTTGGATGTTCAGGGCTTATTTATATTAGGGGTTGTTCCTGTTATTTTCTCCCACCCCTGTAACATCCTTAAAAAAACGGTGACATCACAAAACTGAATCTTTTGCAATCCTGTTACAAGGAGCCATCGAAAGGATTAAGTCATAGCTGGCTACAGGTTTGGTCCATGCTCAAGGGCCTCTTCCGGAATATCACAGCTCCTGCTCGAGAGTCATCAGAAGAGGATGACTTTGGTCTCCCCACTGTGGAGTGAAAAATGCTTGGCACAGCTGGAGCGTGTTGTCACATTTATTTCCTGTCTTTTGGCTTGTCCAAACACTGATGTGCTGCAGGCAAGACCCCTGAGAGGGGACACTGGAAATGACAAGAGCCGCGTCATCGTCACCCTGCTCTCTCCTCCACTGATCTAATCCTCCTCTCTCTGCGTCTTTCCTCCGGTGGCACCCTTAACATCTGTCAGCCAATCAGATTCAGTCATGCTAATGCAGGATATTTAAGACGCAGCATGTATATGCCCCCTGGGACCGGTGCAACCATATGGATAAGGAAATGTTCACAGGGCTTAAGAAGCCGTGACAAGGCATTAGACTCCTGACTTTACAACTGTAGTTGATCAGGGGAGAGCTGTGGCAATTAAGGGCAAAGTAGCAATTAAAATTTAAAGTCTGTGTGTGGCACAGTTCGTTTGGAGTGAGGTAATGGAACGACATCACCACGCGTAGTACTGGAAATGAGGTCACGGTGACATCCGACAGCCAGCAGTGTCTCATTCTTGGAAATCAGAGAATAATAAATAGAATAGAGGGCAACTAACGCCTGGAGTGAGTCTTATGTTCAGCTTTATCTTAAAGTCCAACAATAACTTTTAACCCTATGAAAACGGACCTCACACAGGCAGCTATGAACATAAACAGAGTTGGATGTTTTGAGCAGTGTATTTAGTAGTTTTTATGACAGTGTATTTCTAGGTTGTGAGCATATTAAGCAAATGAAGATACTCCAAGTTATTTCACCACACTATGCAAAATTACCAACGTAGCATAGTGGTTTGAGTTATTGATTTAATTATTTCCTGTTTCATTTAGGTGGATTCATTATCATGCGCCATGTTTTACTTTCCACTTCCTGTCATTGTCTGTTCTCCGTCCATTTTTTGATTGCTCAGTTTCACCTGTGTCTTCCCCTCTTTGTGGATTAAAGTCTTTCACTGTCTCTTAGTCACTTTGTCTGTTTTGTTCCGGGGGTCTCCCTGTGTTCCCCCAAGCTGCTGGTTTGTACTTCTTTTGGTTCTTGTACTTCTCTTTGGTTCTTTTTGGATTTGCCCCAGCCTGTTTCTGTTAGTATTGTTGCTTTTATTTTGGTCTTTGGATTACTTGATTAAATAAAGCTTACTTTTTGTTCTGTTACCTGCCTGCCGCTGATTGTTTTGCATTTTGATCCCATTTTATATTGACCCGATCAACCTTTGAGCTTAGGTTGTACAGATTTTAGAGACACAGTCGAAGTTAAAGGAACCAGACATGGATTTGTTATGCTCACTCCTCTGTAACAAAAGGTTACCAGCTCTGCCTTATAAAAAAGTGACTCATGGCCCATATGACTTTTGTTTACAGGTTATTCAACTGTTATATTGTGGTGTGAATCTAAACACAGCAAACCAAATAACAAAGTAACTGTTTCGCGAACACTACACTGTGAGGCGATCAATGAAAACACATTGGGTTAAAAAGTGTCATCACACCTTCAAAAACCATAAATACACAACACATTAAACCAGCCTGGGATATGAAGAGAGTGATTCATAGCTTTGATCCAGGAATCCCCAGGTGGTTGGGATGGACTAAACTGCAGTCTGTCTGTTTACTGTAGACTGAAACCTCGCCTGAGTCAAAGGAGGAACACAGAAACGGTGCCACCGCAGCCTGAACCAAATCTCTCCAAAATGCACCTTAACTGAGGAAAACACAGCTAATCTGTTTTTGTAGTGCCAAGAAGAATACGTACACTATGTCTAAGTTTGAGAACCATTTTCAATTATGACTAAACAAACAGTTATGCAGTCAGGGAGTCTCACCCGGAGTGGATCGTGAGCTCCCTCACAGCCTTCAGTTGATAAATCTTGATAAAACATGATTTCACCTTCTCGTATGTCGCTCAAACAGACAGCTGCTGCCAATATCTGGGCACCTGTGTTTTCTCTGTCAAGTACGCCACCCCTCCTCTCCATCTTTACCACAAAAGGAATACGCCTTACTGTGTCACCCGAACCCTTTTCTTTTAATGCATTTACTGCATCTCTGCCTGGCGTAACTATCAAGTATAGACACGAGGGAAACATAATGGTTGCAGGTATAAATAGTCATAACAAGACTAGCTGTTTGGGCTTTGTAGAAACTTTCAGCTTATTGTTTTAGTCCTTCAGTCCAAATGTGTTCTGTTTTGGTTCACTGTCATCGCTCTCATAATGTCAGAGCAGCGGACAGTTGTTTCGAGTGAAACATAGATAGTAACAAAGATAATCTACTCTAATGCAAATTAGAGGTACTTGCACCTTACTTGAGTCTTGAAAGATTTTTAGTGCGGCTATAGTTACATGTCATTACTTTGCAAACTAAGCTAACTAACTGGCAACTGTTTAATATTCGATGAATTTTAATGCTGAAATAAAACCCTGCTTTTGCTTTAATGCATTAGAAATAATAATGAGATAATTCAAATAGTATAGAGTCACAGGGGACACATTTCTGCAATCAGTACCTTTACTTTGAACACTTTAAGTACATTTTCATGACTATTTTTACTCAACTAACATTTTCAATGCAAAACTTGAACTTACTACACTGTGGTATGAGTCATTTTAGAAGAGGGATGTGAATATTTCCTCTAACGTTGCAAAAAAAAAACACTAACCCAAACAGCAGCCGTAGACCATTTTCAAGGTATAACATGGTATGAAAATTGATTATTATCATTATTCTGTGTAGATTTGCTATCTACAGTATATATCTGTGGGAGGGTTTTAGTGTTTGTATAAAATTTCATGTCTATCAGGACATAATATTTTGTCAGATTCTAATAAAATGTTTGTTCAACCAAAAAACCCTTCTATTTTCATTCAAAGGTCATTGCAAGTGATAATGATTATAACTGTGTAATACTGTTTACAATGATACTATGAAACCGCAGGGCTCCAGACTAACTTTTTGCATTGGTTGCACTGGTGCGCCTAACTTTTTTTTTTTAGGTGCACTGGCACAAAATTTAGGTGCACTCGAATTTTAACGCCATAAGGAGACCTTTCTGGCTCCACAACTTTAATATAACGTGAATGATTTGCAAACAAGACTAAGATATTGAGAAATCCTTGTCTTTATTTGACGGACATTGACATAAGAAAAATAAGGTGTTTCACTATTAGGCAGCTCCTCTTTGGCAATGTTGTATGCAACATTATATTTTATAATAATTTCTGATTCCTCAGAGGACCTGATTGCTGCTGCCTGCCGCTGAAATGCAGCTGGGAGAGGGGCCACTTTCTCCACACACCGGTCCCGGCATGTAGTGTGTTTTTTTGACATGCTGTGGTTTTTTTTTAGTTTCGACACGAAACGTTGTTGACCCGCTTACAAATGCACTATTACCGGCCATACTCTGACCGCACTCATGACAGTATACACTGCATTATATTACGTCCTTTATCGTACCGTAACCAGGGAAACTGTTTCAACCAGTCCTGCCTGAAAGAATACGTTTTCAGGTTTTTACTTTGAGTCTCGGGGCCGGGCTCTTTCTCTAGCCGTTTTTAGACAGAGCACCAAGCCGCGGTTTTAGACAGAGGCCGGCAAATTGGGGGTCTGTTGTGGTCGCCGATTTTCCGCCTCGGAGGGTACACTTATTTCCGCCTCGACTGCTATATAAAACCGAGGCGGAAATGTGCCGGCCCGTGGGTGAGCTGGGCAAAGATGTCAATGACCTGTACTGTTGTGCGACCCACAACCGAGGAGTTTTAAAACCAGGAAACAGCTGCTCACAGCAGTCAGTCCATTACTTCATCCACAGACATTAAGATGAACAACTGAGCAGCCGCTGAGATCCAGGAGCCTCGGTCTTTGTTTTGTTGTGTTAGCTTGATGTTATGTCGGAAAGCTAACGATGGTCGCTACTTTCAAATTAAAAGCCCCCCGCTAAGAACCCAGTTCTAAACTCCAGTGGGGTGCAATGTAAAGCTCTTATTTTGAAGACAAATTCTATGTCACCGTTCACAGCCCAACTTCCAGCTTCACGTCACGTCACATGTTTACGCCTACCTCAGAGGCGGCTTTCGGAAAAGGAGGAATATTACGCCTCGGTTTTAGAAAGACAGGCTGGCAAATTGCCGCCCTTGAGTTGGAGCAAATGTGCCGCCTTTTCTATCTAAAAAGGGCTTCTGACTCGGTTGTCTCCTCTGGTTCAGAGTCTGATGCCGCCGAAGGACCGGGGCTTGGCATCTCAGCAGGAACCGAGGGAATGGCAGCAGGGGTGGTTGTCGGCTTAGATTGTTTAGTGAAAAAACTTTCAATACTTCTGCCCCTCTTCATTTTGCCTCGTTTTGTTTCTTTTCTTTTCCCCTTCCGCTGCTGTGGCGCTCAGGTCGCTAGCGCCGCTCGCATTTTTTTGTTTTGTTTTGCCGCTCGCAGATTTTAAATACACACAACGGAGAGCAGTGACCACAGCCAATCTGAGGCAAAGTTCCGCCCAAACTCTGTCTCTTATCGGTTTAGACCAAGATAATGCTCTACCATGACTGTCAGTTCAGTCACAGGAGAACACAGAGAGACGATGTGCTTGCAAAGGACATTTATATTTTTTAGATGCACCGGTGCGACCTAGAAAAATCCTTAGGTGCACTCTTAAAATTTTTGGTCGCATATGCGACCAAAATGGTCGCACTCTGGAGCCCTGAACCGTGATATTTTCTGAGACCTTGAGTTAGGTTAGACGTTGCATGTTCATGCTCACTCTCTGATATATTACTGTGATACTTAATGGAATGACGCCACAATTAATATTAATATTTACACCTGTGTTTTTCCTGTCTTTGCTTAAGGGGTCTGTACGCTGAATTTAAAGTAAAAGTACGGCAGAGGGGAGTTGATTTTCAGCGTGTTCGTCAGTGCGAGCACCGTTTCAAATAATGGGTTCTTGTCATTGATTTAAATTAACATTTCAACATTTAACATGGAAACAGCTGAGATAAGGCCAACCAAAGAGTAAAAGCTCACGACCAACCAACCATTTAGCAAGATTAAATATTTTTAATACAATTACATAAGGGTGGAGTTTCAAGGTTTGTCAAGCCACAGTTAAAAGCTAATTAATTGATTTCTAAAATATGCTAAATCAAATTCTCATTAACCCCTGCAGCCCCCTCATCTCTCTCTCTTTAACTCCCACCCATTTACCCCACCCAACAACCGCACTTCCAACCCACCCTGAACTTCATGTATGAGCAACAGATCGACAGCAGCACATCATATCAAATATTTTCTGTGGGGTTTAACATCAAACTTGGATTTTGGTTGGCTGTCCTTACAATCATAAAATGAACTACAAAGAAGAATACAACATTTCCTTCACAGTGAAGGAATTGGCCCCTCGGCATATTTTGAGTCATGCTCAATTGAAAAAAGTGTCGTTCGTCATTCTGGAATTGCTCAGAAAATGTCACATAATACCTCTTTGCAGCCACTGAGACACTACAGCGAAGACCACTTAACGAACAGTGTGCTCCAAGTCATGTTTCAACTTAGACACGACATAGAAAACAATTCCCCTCTCCGTCTGTCCAGCTGTGTCTGTAATTTGCCGACGCAGCCATGAGAGCAGCAGAAAATACACTCTAAGCCCTTCTGCCTGGGTGACTCATGAGGCTCCAGAGGGACAATGGCAGCTTTCAATTAATACAAGAAATTGCAATAAAGTCTAACAAGGTTATTCCAGGATCTTTACGAGCAACTGCAGTTTTCTTACCTCTGGGAGCAGCTAGGGATACTGTGGAGATTTAAAACGAACAATACATGAGAGGTATTTTTAGCTGGTGATGATGTCAACTTTAATCCAATTTTGGCCTCTTTTTCATTTTGATCATTCCGGCCTTTAACTCACTCTCCACCTCAGTTTGAGCTTCTTAGCATCCATGGCTTGTTCGCATATTCAGAAATAAGACATGTTGAGGGGTATTATGTGTTGCTGTATATGATGCAAAACTCCAGCGAGAATTCACAGATGACTTCGAGATGTCTGTGAGCCTATTAATACCAATGTTGATACAGAGCATGAGCACAACTTGCCAGCACCTTACCACTTCCACCTTACCAAATTCGTCATTCTGACTGAAATTCAATTAGGCCTGCCAAGTCTCCTCGAGCAGCACCGAACCAGACCAAAACATGGGAGAAAAGTCGATTATCACCGTGCTGTGCTACACTGCCTTCAAAATGATTCTGTCACAGTGCATATTCAGAGATCAGAGAGGGAAAAATGCACACACAGTTAATCATGTCCACAATGTGGGTAAAATCTGCAACACAACCTGAACAACAACACCAGCTTGGACAACGAATTACACACAGAGAATCATTTTTCACGGTGCCAACATCTAATTTTGTTTGAGTGTCAAATGTAAACGTCACTGCGTTCCTCTCTTTTGCAAGTTTTCTTTTGCATGAGAAAAAAAGTGCAAGAAAAACTGGCTGTTGAAATAGAAACCTATGACGCGTACTAATCAACACACTAACACCTATGAAACCAGCCATATCACCAGACATTAAATGGGAATTCCAGTATTTTAAAACCTGGGCATTATATCTACATGTTTGAGTGTTTAAATGATTCAAACTTAGCAAAAGTTTGGGAATTAGTCCAGCAGATCACTTTCTCAGCTGGCAGCTGCGACACGTCTGCAATGTCTACAATGTAATCCTTTTGGACAACCTCTGATTGTCAGTTACATCAACTTAACGCGATCGTATTCGCCACCGACAGGGTGAGTATGTTATTTTCAGTATCTGACAACACGGAAACAATTCCCACAGAGAGAAACCTTTTTGTTTAATATTAAGATCAATTTTGTAACCACAAACACAAGTCTTGTGTTGAAATCATCACAAGATGTGCGTTGTTGCAGAAAGATGACAGTGGACAGATGAGTCAGAGTTGAGGAGAGCAGTTTACGTAGAGGAACTGCCAGCAAGAATTTGTTTCCAAAGTCACGGCTGATTACCTAACTGATTTTAACACTCCACAAATGGAGCCGCCCATCTCAATCAGACTCATTGAGATTTCACAGCGTGACTTTTCTTCGAATGCGACTTGTGTCCTGGTAACAAAACAAATCTTATTATTTAAAAAAACAAGTCCATCTCTAGAGGAATCATTTCTGTAATGTTGTCAGACACTCAGAATAGCAACCTCAGCCTGTCAGTAACAAATACAAGCAGTGGACGTGACTCTGACAGTCCGAGTTGCCTCAGAGGATTACGTTGCAGCCGTTGAGGATCTACTGGACCTATTCCAAAACATTTGGTAAGTTTGAATCATTACACACACCAAAACATGGAAATAAGGCCCAGGTTTAAAACTACCAGAATTCCCCCTTAAAGGGAACCCTAGATTACATTCAGTGACATCTTTTAAAATCTTGCTCTCTACAAGATCTGGGCCATGGAAACTAAGGTAATATTAAGTTTAGGAAAAGATAATGGATAACTCTAATAAAGTCGATAAAAAGGCAAATGTTAATTTGATGTGGAACTCACCACAAACATACCCACCACAATCCCCCTTACAACATAAAGGGCGCAATATTTCACAGAACAATGACAATGGACGTAAATCATGAGGGTAATTCCTGGGATAGGAGCTGAATTAAACATGCTCAATTGACTGGACCGCTGAAAACTATTCCAGCTGTAGGAGGAGAAAGCATAGGTGATGATGAAAGTGGAAGGTCGACTGAAGGCTCCCTGAAATATTCAGAAAGACTCAGATAATAAAAAAGGGTCAAGACACTGATATTGACATTGGATATGGCTGCACAAATATATCTTTGACAAATACAGCATGTATGAGCCCGGTTCATTCTAGTACCTCTCATCCAAATATTAGATCTTACCCTTAAGATCTCCACATCACCTCTACGAACACTGGGAAAATGTCCCGGACCATCATAATGATGTGAAACCTGAAAACTGCCTTTAATACAAGCCTCCCGGCTTAAAGCTGCACAGTATTTAATAACGTCGGTTGCAGCAGCTTTAAGTGTGAACAAGTGCACAAACACTGGCAGTAACAACTCAGGAGACTTTGTTCAGACTCAGTGACATTATAAAACCACACTCACTAAAATCTTTGCAATTTGCTCACTCCCAACTCATTATAGAAAAAATGCTCTGCTGTTTTGCCATTTACTGCCCATTTGCATTTTCTCTCCATATTCCTCTTCTCTTTGTCTCAATGTGAGCACACCATGAGCTGACTTTAAAGGGAAATAAACTGTTTACTGGAATCTGCCATGGACAGGAAATGCAACAACTTGTTGGACACAAAATCTGGCTGGAAATCAGGTTCAATTAACTACTTTTCATGAAAAAGAATTATGCTTGATTATAGAAATCGCATACTATATTGCAAATGTCTGGACACTATTATATTCTTTAAAACAATACACAACAATATGCGCAGTATGTTAGTAGTATTGGTAACAGTAGTGGTTGTCCTAGGAGTATTAGTGGTAGTAACAAGAATAGCAGTGGTAGTAGTTGTAGCACTGGTTTTATTTAAACACTTGACTGACGGGCTTGCTAACCATAGTGGAACTAACAACTCGATCACCCACAATCCCCTGGGCCTCCGGGCCAAATCTGTCCTCTACACGGGGGAAATCAGGGCTGACAATAATACACTCGCTGTAAAGACTCTCTCAAAACGAGATACTGAGTGTTAACAGGGTGGCACATATTCACTGAGGTGGTTCATACAAGGCAGATCTGGAGACAGAAACATGTCATGGTGTGTTTTTAGAATGATGTATTTTGCACTTTGCCTAGCTTACATTGACTGTTTACAACCAGGCGTGAAGAATCGCTTCAGAGCAAAGGAACGGTAAATATAGTGATATTTTGACTAGATGAAATTTGGTGGATTTCTTATACTTTTGCCATCAAACAATGACACCAACAGAGCTAAAGACTTTGTTTCAAATAATCTGGTTACAGGCTCATTAAATCAACTTATCTTAAAATTCTAAATAATAGAAATACTGCCTTTGGGTGTAACAAGCTGTCGTGGCAAAGGTAGAGCACAGTCTTCCAAGTTGCTCATGCAGTGTACTGCCAATATTCTAGTGGGATGAACTGGTCAATTGTTAAATAGGATTACTAGAATCAGAAAGGTTATAAGAAAGGAGACAAACAATTTAAATCACTCTGAATATATGATGGTTGTATGACACATACACCGCCACTTCCCGAAAAGTCAATCATCAGCTTTATCACAGCCGTACATTAGCGCGTAGGATGAGAATATTCAAACATTAGATATGAAACTCTTTGACTGAGCTGTAAAGGAAGTTGGTGCAAGCATAGTAGAAGAATAATCTGTATGAAAAAAGCCATTTAGGCCTTATTTTGAGGCAAAGTCACCAAACATTTTAAGCATTTTCTTAATCAGATTTGACCACAGTTTAATGTGTTCTCATTTTCTCCCTATTCATTAAGACTAAAGCGTGGTCTTGCTCAAAATAACTTCCCAGTGTCGTTGCCAAGGTGGTTGTTTATTTGATTTTTATGTGCTTTTCAATACAGATTACTCGGCATTTCTTTTTTCCATCTCTAACCACAGTTTAAGCCATTCACTACCATATTGTATCTGTCTATGCAAAGGCTGACAGTCTGTACTGACGCATTTAGAGAAATGCCATCAGCACTGAGGTGCTGCAAAGGGAACTGTGCTTTTCGTCTCCTGGATGACAAACATATCACTTTGCACATTAGTCACATTTTGGACTGCTAGGAAAATGGGACCAAACACTTCTTCACTCATTCTTCATCTCAAACTATAATCAGCTGAGATACAGAGAGGAAGAGACAAGTGTGCCAACACAGAATCTGGCAGGCATAAAGACCGATTTATCTGTTAAAACAAAGGCCAAAATGGATGACTGTGTGTCTGCATGAGATCAGACCAGTAATTAATAAGAAACCTATTCCAAGGAACATGATCATTTATTAGGGCTCTATCTGACCACGCTTATCGGCACAATGTCGGTCAGTGTGTTGGGTGGTACAGAGTAAGAGCTGGCGTACATGTGTGGCACTGACCCACATCTCTCAGCTTCAAATCGGCAGGAGCTGGAGTAGACGGAGGGAGTGGACCTCTCTTATAAGCCCCTGCTGACAGGTGTGATGTATTGGGTCTTATTGCCCGACCAGCCACTCGCTCCTTGAGCTGTCAGAGAGGAAAATACTCTGCCCCTGAAGGCTGCACAGCTTTCCCCCCCGAGCGCAGCCCCAGTGTTTAATATTACATCCCTCATGCTTACGTATGACAGGTGCTTTACTTTGAAAGTCAAGTCAGCAGGTACACTTTTTGCAGCAGCACTTCACATTTACACAGTTACAAACACTCATGCAAGGAAGCTCTGCCCAGTACAAGTACAGTCCTCTGCAGCTTTGAGGGTTAAGTGCCTTGCACAGGAAATGTCAGAGACAGTCATTCACTTCCCTGTCCCGCTTAAAAGCACTTATACCACAATACATCTAAAATGTCTAAAAGGTACTGCATTGCTGTCTGACCTGTAGTTATATAAATTCTGTTTCTTGTCTGTGAACATCCTGTTACATTTTGTTTGGTTATGTTGGATGATATTTAATATTATTGTCTGTTTATGTCTCTTATTCATGTTATTCAGCAACTAAGGGGGATCCTAGTGAGTGAAAAACCTGATCCATAGATTATAAAAGGTAATTTTGTTGCTCAGTTATTGATCTGGTGATCATCATTGACGCCTTTGAACAAAAGTGTCCCTCTCTTCAGCCACATCCCCCCTTCATCAGGTCCCCTGCATTTCTGTGATGCTTTGTAGTCACAGCCTATCTCCCTCCATCCACCAGAAGACTGCAGATGTTCCCACCCGACCTGCTACTTCAGTTTGGACATTTGCTATGCAAGGCCATGTATCATTATTTTACTATTAAATCCACTTAGCTGTCCCTGCCTGCCTGCTTGTCTGCATTTGAGGTCTTTGCCCTTGCTGCCTCGTACGAACCCCGTGACATTAACAACATGACTTGGCGAAAAACCGCAGCTGAATGAACCTCAGCTGCCCGTTACAAAATGCCACCTTTGTCAAATGTCCCACCGGAAAAATCTTTCAGTAGCAGGGAGGCTACATTCATGCTCAACACTTATTGAGTATCATCGTTTCTCCTATAGTGTAAGGTATTGGTTTAATCAAATATTCACAATGACGTCTTTGGTATTCAACAGAGATGCATAGATTGCAGTTTTCTTGCCCGATTCTGATTTCTGAAAAGTCTGACCAATCGCTTCCAATTCTATACAACACATATATGTGTTCAGAATAAATCACTGACTATTAACTATGCCTAACTCTCAAATTTTATCTTACATGTTGTAAGTTATTTTATTCAGTGGCCTGTTACTGAAATGGTCTAAAGTGAATTTAAGTTGTCCCTGAAAGAATTTGTGCAGTGTATACTGGTAACCTCTTATTGTGAAAGGTAAACACGGAGGGAGTCCGTCTAATGTGCTGCAGTCAAAAGTTTCTTGCTCTGGTTCAGAAAATGGAGCCTCATTCATAACCTTCGACTAAAATGTTTTTCTTCCCAAAAGAAACCCAGTGCAACAGATAACAACACAACGTGTCATCAGGTCGAGTAATGTCCCTTTCTCTGGGTTGTAAAATGTTTTCACAGGCCTGGTGGACTGGTGAAATGCCGTTAACAAATATCCTGACCAGTGAAGTTTTACTTCTTTTATGTAAAGATAAAAACAATTGGTTTCCCTTTGCACTCTGTGTGGCTCAAAGGATCATTCAGCCAGCGAGATGATTTACCAGAAGCACTTTAAGACAGGGTCATTGGTTATTAAAATGTTTGGAGACATGGCATCCTAGTGAGAGGAAATGGGGATAGTGAAAGAATAAATAAGAGAATTTCGCAGTAGTTAAAGCATGAGTAGGAAATGTACTTTAGAAGCACTTGTTGTCATATTTTTGAAAATTCTCTTTGAACCACGCCTGCAATCAAATCAAATGCTCTGACTAAAATAAAAATGAAAATGGGAACTTATCTATGTGGAAAGGACATAATAATTTAGACGATTAGATTCAGATAATTAGAATTAAAACACATATTTATGTTCTACCAACTGATATCATACAGGACAAAATGGCTATTTTTATACTTCTACACACAACAACATAGTAAAGTAGAAACCCCTTGAAACCCTTTCTCATCATATTTGTAATACACTGTCATTGATGCTGCCAGTTCACACGCAGTGCAGGTGGTGAGCTCTCCTTCACCCCATGAGGGATTACAATGGCCCACTAAGGCCAAAACACTATCAATCTTGCTCATCTCCTGTGAGTGCTCATTATCCAGTTATCAATGAGAGTCCAGGAGATGCTCCTCCTTGCATGACAAATGATAAGCAGGACCGGCTTTAACCTGCTGTCCTGCAGAGAGAGGCTCCGCTGACAACAGAGGTGATTAACCTCTTTAAGACCCAGGAGGTTAATATTTGTGAGCTCCCTGGTTTATATTTTTGAACAAGAAATGTTCCTGAAAGGACGGAAAACTAGATGACAGCACTGTATGGCTTTTACTGGGTGCCATTTTTTTGTTCCCACTCGTGATCGGCTGAGAGTTATTTCCAGGATCGCCTTCCTGCTCTATGACCTCACTCACTTAACTGTCTGCCTGTTTTATTATGTGCTTCCACTGAAAATGCAAATGTAAAGCCGGAAATGGGCCAATGCTTAATCAAGATGTGTCGAGACTCCTGTAACCTGCAGATTATCACAAACCTTATAAAGCAGCCAGCACTGCAACCTGCTAAACGTTTAAAACAAAACTAGAATGGCACTCAGTAGAGTGCATACCTCTGCCAAGGCTCAATAGTCCTCATTAATTCAATCAAGCCTAATCGAATATCAAATAAAACAGATTTAAATGAGCTAGATTCAGTTTTCTATTTGGAACGGCATCAGATTGTACTAACTATCATAGATACCAGCAAATTAAACATGACTGATTCTTTTTTCCATCAAGATCCATGCATTATTACAAATTAACAAAAATATCAATACCACACATTCAGGGCCGAGACCCATCATCCACCTAAAATATGCTCAGCAGGTTTTTGTCTGATCCTGCTGACAAACCAACCAATCAACCAACCAACCAACCAACCAACCAACCAACCAACAGACAGACACGTTGGCAGGGGTAATAAAACCTTCCCACCACAGTCAAAATCAGTTAGTTTAGGACTATTTTTCACTTACATGACAGTCAGAGGGCTTATTGTGTCACCAATAACTGACAAGTTATTATCACCCTTTCATAAGATGCGCCTTGGTAAACCACTATCACAGAAGGCGCTCTGCTCCGCTGTACTGGAACCAGACTGGATCCCTTATTGTGTATGTTGCATAGCAACTGCATCAGTCTTGGAAGGAAACATTCAGCAAAGAAAGGACTCTAAATTTGGATCACATTAACTGCATGTATCCTCAAGAATTGTCAAATAAAAATTAAAGTCGATGTAATTAGTTGAAGTGAATTCAGATTATACTGAAATAGTGTTCAAATCATGCTAAACCATTAACCTGTCCCTGCTGTGCTGTTCTATTAGAAATCCTCCGTGTGGAGTATCAAGTCCTTGTATCTCCAAAAGTATCCCAAAGTGGTGATTACTGGATAATGGCACATTACATTTCCCTGCATTTACCCAGCTTCTCTTTAGTTAGCTGCTTCACAGTAATGGCAGGATCATTAGGTGACCTCACTGAGCAGAGCTGACACAGTCTGAATCAAACAAAATCAAAAACAGGAAACAACACATTTCCCTCCAACTGAGGCACAGTCTGATTACTTCAATCTGTACTCTTATTATAAATGTGTGAATGGACAAGGACAGACTTCAGTCTGTGAGGTCCTTGTTCCAAAAAATATGTTTAGCACCAATTGTCATTCATATTTGTTGCTGAAGTCAGTTGATTCCCAATTATCTGCATTCAATATAGTAGGTTGTATATATAATTAACAACTTTAACTTCATTATTTTGCTATTTTTTATAGTTATCTACAGTTGGCATCAGATCAAATAACTACAATAGCTTTTTTCCACAATTAGTAATGCTGACATGCTGTGTAGGAGGTTCATTTGCCCAAATACCGCCTAAACCCACCTCATTAGAAGAGGAATACTTCAACTACAGCTTATTAACGGCCTGTCCGGTCTTTTCAAACCTTAGTGAATGAATGTAAAAACATTCATCTGTTGCGTGCTGCAAAAATAAAAGCGGCTTGAATCAATTTTTGCAGAGTTTTATGTCCTAATTGCCATCTTACTCAGAGCCAAAGTTCAGTTTGCAGACACTGTTATATTTTCAGCTATGAATTAAACATTGTCTTGGACGCAGGTTATTTGAGCAGGATGACATTCCTGACTGTTTATTAGGGAAGACAACTTACCTTTCGTATTCTGTGTAATGATCATCCAGTATCCACTTACAGAATATGACACCAGACAGCATATATGCACAGGAACTCATACTCGAGGACTGCAACAACAACAAAAACATGTTGTGAGCGAATGCCCCTTCCATTTAATCACAGCATTTCACTAATGCACAGCAGGAAGGCAGAGTGAGCTGGCAGCTCCAAACACAGGGCCAAGATTCAAGCCCTTGTGTCAGCTCTGCTCCCCCAAAGTCTCTCAACCAAGCCAGTGTAACACTATCAGCTCCAGTCATCAGAAAATAATAAGCACCAGGGGTGCTCATGCGACCTTGACCTCTGAACTTCCTGTCAAGAGAGGTAAGCTGACACATTTTCTTTCCCGAATCCGTTTCCTCCTTCTGCAGATTGTAAATCTAACCGGTAAATGATTGAATGCCAGGCAACCTCCCTGATCAATACACAAAAAGGGTCACTATTGAAACTCAATATGGTTTGGGTATGTGAACAATCTCCCTAGAACCAAGCCGCGGTGGAGAAAGTATTACAGACTCTTTACTTCAGAAAATAATCTAAAAGTACTCCTACCACACTGTAAACATACTGTTACAAGCTGGTTAATGTGCAATAAGCAATTCTGGATAAAGTTAAATGATCGAGTGAGTCCCATTCCCAGGTCATTAAATACTAACGTGTTTGTGACAAGCTGGTAATGTCACTGAACAATCAACTAACTTTCTCCAGAGTCGCTAACATGTGCACAGGAGCCGTCAGGCTGTCAAAATAAAGAACAGAGAAGATAAGATTACAGCACACACAGAGGGCACGTGACTTTCTTTGCTCAGGACACCATTACTTCACTCTGTCTTTACACAGCAAATAGCTGTAGCAGCTGTGATTTCCAAAAGGTCACCTTTAATTATTTGATATTGGGCTGCAATATTTTTCTTATGGAATAATCTGATAGTTATTATATTGATCAGTTCATGTAATCTTTATTAGTCAAAATTAAACAAAGTGACACCTTCAAATGTCTTGTTGGTTCAACAAAGAGCCCAAACCTCAAAACAAACAAGAAAAGCGGCAAATCGTCACATTTTAGTAGCTGGAACCATAACATGTTCAACAAATAAGCAGTTCATTTTTTGATAATTCATATATTGTTGGGTAGTTTGATCTTTCTTTCATTCATCATGTTTTTAAAAGTTCTTAACTTGTATGTAAACAGCTGGTGTAAATATAGCTGTCAAGTAACTGCAGGGGTATCATGAAATGGAAATAATCAAATACTTCACAATACAACACTTGTGCAGTACTTGAGTAGACATAGTTATTTTCCACCAGTGGAACCAGCAAAACCAGAAAAGGCTAAGAATATCAGTCAGTTAAGCCTTTTTTTCTGTCACTCATATTTGAATCATAGCCTCTTGAAATGAAAAATGGACTGTAAATAAAGGTATCAAGAAAAGCATTGTGTTTAAGTATCAATTTTGAAACTCATGTAGCATACTGGCACCAGTATGAACACATTTTGAAACATTTGCTCATTATTATTTACATTAGAAAGGTCACAGAAGCATTAATCAGTCATTAATAAATCAGGTTGGATTAGGCTGTGATGTCAGAGAGCCTCTTATGAGCAGAGCTGCCATAAGGCTGCAATCGCTGATTCAATCACTCTGGTGCAGCATTTAATATATATTACGCCATTGGCTTTCATACCACTGATTAAATACCCATCAAATGATATCAATCGTATTATGCACCGAGGTGCTTTAACCATTGAAGGAGCCATAACCACAAATAGGAATTCAAAGACTGCATCTCTAATTGGCTTTCACAGTGCAGTAAAATGGAGTCTGTTGTTATCGAGACGTCCTCGATGTTTATTTGCTTCCAGAGGTAAAACATCGAAATCCCACAGCTAATTAGAGCAACTTCTGAATGGGTTGTAATTCACTAGACTATTGAAAAGCTAAGTAAGTTTAGACTACTTTACTGACATTTGACACAGAGAGAGCTTAATATTTTGCTGAACCTGTGAAGATGCATTTACAAAATACTACTGCAGCAGAGTTTGACATAATTTCTTAAATACTGTGCGCAGTCATTAGAAAACAAGTGAGCTCCCAGAACTGATACCCTCCCTGCATTTGAGCTGCAGCAAATACCTCAGATTACCAGCCACACGGGTGAAATCAGTGTCAATAGGATGCCATAAATCCACTAATAAGGTACAACAAGTTATTAAAAGGTCACAAGCTGGAATCCAGCATGCTATTCGATGTTCCCCAGGCCCACTGTGAGCACTTCTCTTAGCTGTGCGACATGTCACATGAGTAAGGAGTTGAATTTTCCATCACAAATGTAACCCTAGAGGCTCTCTTCCTGTTTATGTTAAGCTACCTCCAGCTATGACTGTAGCTGGATCGCTGGGCACCATATGGCAGGAGGTTTATCTCAGAAACAGGCAGGCAATGTAGGTGAGTTCAGCTGGTACGAATAATACTATTTGAAAAAAATATCATTCAATTCAAACTGGCTGACTTAAAGCAACTTAAATGATTATAATCTAAATTAATAATCATTCCATTGTTACAGATGCAACATTACCAATCAATGCTGTCTAAGGGATGGCAGAAGCTGGTCAATGAGCTGAGTGTACGTGAAAAATAGAATAGTGTGAAGACGGGCTAACACGGTCACAAAATGACAGAGCCAAACGTGTGACAAACAAAATGTCACATATGCCCCGCGAAACACTGAGATCTGTGCTGAGCCTTTGTGGTGTAGCAGCAACTGTCACATGTAGGCTACAGCACTCTCTCTGAGCAGTGAATGCAGATCATCGGTTTGCATAGCCACTCTCTGACCTGTGGCTGCTTGAGCCACTCTATCATCTGTTTATACAGTGAATTCTCTAATGGGAAATGTAATAAGCGGTCTTGAAAGAATGCCAAGATCAACTGCCTGCTCGTCCTCTGAGTTTTGTCAGTAACATGAGCTGATGTTGCTACTGGTGCACATGTAAGATATGGAATATGATGATATGATATGATAAGATATGGAGCAATTAAGCAAGGAATTTGCATATCTCTGTTCCACACTTTTTGCAAAACACCTGGGAAAGTGCAGTGTCGAATTTGGTGCAATTTGGACATGTGAAATGTTCGACACTAATACATTTTGAATAAACACTGAACACTCTGGCTACAAGGCTCTGCAGTGGGGCTCACACTTGATTCCCATCGCATGATCTCATGGGGAAGTAGACATAAACAAAATGGAGATTGGCTTTGCATCAACTTGCTGTCGTAACACACTGCACTGAGAAAAAAACAAAAAACAAAACTATTAAACAAGTCTGGATCTGTGGGGAGACATGGTTTTTCTATTAAAAAAAAACAGGTGTTTCCTATGTTTCTTCATCAGGAGTGTATGATGAAGCAACATACAAAATGCGTAATTTGCTCTCTGTTTGCTCCCTCCTAGTGTATGCAATTACAGTGTCATCGCATCCTTGTGTGCGCTGGAATATAGATTTTTCTTTAGGTCCACACAAGTTTTCTATTTTTTAGCAAGAGCTGTCAACAGTAGTATGCAAGCAAACGTTAGCCTCAAGGGCTACGAAACAAAATGGAGATTAGTGTGGTGCAACAACAAAAGAAGAACAAGTCGAAGTGAAGAAATGCTTACATTCATTCCGTCAGCTGCTGCAGGATGCCTCTCTAATTGGTGCAGCTCGGGACAGTATCGATGTAGGCCTTATCATCCAGATTTAAAATCGTGAATATCAAACAGGTTTGGGGCGGCCCGATGAGTCCGTACGCAGCTCAGGAGGCTTAAGACTGGATCTGTACATCCTTTACAGTACCAGATAGTGCGTGCAGAACAGCATGTTTTGAACAAGCACTGGTCTAGTACTGTATAAATTAACTCACTCTCTCTGAGCCAGCCATCAGCCTATTGGTTGGAGGTGAATAATGTTAGTAAGGCTGGTCCCTTGCACCATCACTGTATTGTAATGGATGGTGTCACAAACGTATATCTCTTTTCTTTTAAGAATCCTGACATTCCAAATAAAATGCTTAGACTCTTGCCCCTTGATATAGAGGAAACACAAAAAGTTGCATCGATTTAAAACAAAAGTGGAGGTGAGAAGCTCTGCTGAAACTGCTCAACACCTTGCAGAAATTGGCTGCATTCAGCGTGCATGTGCCTCTTGTGTGTGTGTGTGTGTGTGTGTGTGTGTGTGTGTGTGTGTGTGTGTGTGTGTGTGTGTGCCTATAATCAATATTAGTAACTACACTATGGTGGCTGATGTGTTGCAATTAATTATGCGTTTTTCTGCCTATCACAAACAGAGTATGAAATCAGTGTCTAATTTTGGTTATTTCTAGTAATCCCACACCAAGCAGCTCTGTGTGATTATCATTCTTCATCCTGCACACAGATGTAACGTAGGAGACGCTCCTCGCTCAGTCGATGTATAACAGAGCCTACGGTGTGCAACATCTGTAATTCAGTCTTTCAATTAGGCCACTTCCTCATCCGCGTTTGCCTTTGCACGCATTTTGCTTATTACTCCCTCAAAATAGGTCACATCTGCACGGTGGCTCCACAGGAATGTCTCATTTTAATTCAAATATCCGACTCGTCTCCTCCATCAGCTGAGCTGCTCGTGCCACAGGACCACCTGTTTGGACGTCGTCGTTGTTGTTGTTGTTTTGTTGTTGTTTTTGTTTTGTTGTTATTAAAATGAGCCAATCATGCGGCTCGTGCGAGGCTCATTCTTACCTTTCACGGCACGTTTCAGGCTCCTAGCGGGCTCATTGTTCCGGGGGAGGGGATGGAAACACTCTCGTTGAGTCACATCGGCTCAGGTCCGTGAACGTGTCTTCCCAGCGTCTACATCCCCGAACTGAGCAAGTTAAAGGAATGACCTGCGAGCTGAGGGATGAGCCCCTGAACACCTCATCACCACCGCTGTACTCCTGTGTCTTCTTGTCCTCTTTGACTCACTGACGGGAAGGACTGGAGAAAAAGACAAATCGTCGAGTTTGAATTTTTTAATCTCAAAAAGAAAATGTGGGCTTGTTCAGCACGAAGCGAGCGGTCGCGCGACAGCAGGAGCGCTGAAAGAGCGCGTAATTCTACCTAAAGGCTGGATTTCTTCTTCGTCTCTCCTCCGACACCGGCGACGCGAGCGACGGATGAGGCATGATTGGCGCGCGCCCCCGATAGCACAGGCGCGCTCGCGGGTCAGACGCTCCGTGGCCGTGGGAGTGAACCGCAATAAGAAATAATTCATGGAGAAGAGGTCGGCTTTTTTCTTCTTCTTCTTCTTCTTCCTTCTTTTTTTTTCAGAGCGTGAACTGCTCCTGCGTGTTGCACTTATATCACTGAATAAAAAAAGCACATGCATTTATCCCTGCAGCCTTGAACGAACACGACGCACGTTCTTTCATTAAAAGGTCTCATTTAAATGATCACAACCTGACTTCATGAAGGTGGCCCTGGCAGCCTATTGCAGCTGGCTGTGTCCGTGTCCAAATTGCGCAAAATCTTTATAATCCAAAAATTTTTTATTATTATTTTTTATGAAAAGGACCTTTGCATAAGTATCAATCGCATTAATGCGCGTTATTTTCTCATGTTATTCATGCTCCTTTAAATGGGCCCTTTTTCAATGACATTATACGACTTGTTATGTAAGGCTCCTTCCCTGGATGATTCTGTAAGAGCGGCTTTCCTCCCTCAGGGCTTAGATTGTACCCAGTGAGAAAACTAATAGGGCCTACATGAGAGCAGAGACACACAGAGGTCCCTTGTGCCTTGGCTTTTTTTTTTTTTTTTTTGCCACTATTATAAGGATTATTTTAATCTACTCTGTGGACGGTCTGATGAGCGGCGCATACTCTGCTTTCCATTCATTAATACACACACCTGGGAGCTGCCCCTGCAGTTCCCAGCCAAGCTGTTAGAGCCTCGCAGCTGATTCAGTCAATACTTTGGACCCTCAGGAACCTAAAGCTACACTGCTGCAGCCTCAAGGTTTACATTCCTCTCATTATTCACATCACATAATGGGACAGCAACAGGAGCAACACATTCGGTCTGAATATATACTTGAGATTTGTCCTGTTTGCACATTAATTGCACATTTAAAGGTAGGATAAAAAAAAAAAAAGCTGGAAAAAAAGCTGGATTTGCGAATAGATTCTTGCCTACTCAGAGGAAAACATGAACACCCGATGACAAGGACTTGGTGGTTTTATATGTCCATCAAAACGGAAATTCAACCTGTCAAAGGTTATAAGTGTTCTCTCTCTTGCTGCCTAACTCTCTTGCTAATTTCACTGATGAGATTTACCACAGAAAAAAAACACTGGGACAGGTTTTCAATGAGTCCCAAGTTTAATCACGTGTTCTAAACTAATAATTTCTGCGAGAAAACTGTAAGTCAGCCCTGCTGGAATGCTAAAACTGAGTGGAAGAAACAAAGGAAAACATTAAAGGATAACATCAACTTCAACTAAAATGAAAATGTAGTCAACATCTGTACACCCTCGTGCTGATGGAAAGCTGGGAAAAAGTTTTGCAGTCCACAAAACATTTCCGGAGCTTCACAGCGCAACAGTGTCGCAGCATTCTCCTAAACAGCTGAAGCAGATGGAGACATTAAAAACAACTGGACAAAAAAACATACAATTTGCTTCATACGGGTTAATCCAAGTCCAGATGGTAGTTTAGCAACTACAGTGAAGATTTCAGCTTTAAAAAGGGTGTAAACAACATCTTTTTTAAACGATTTTGGACTCAGGGCCTCCAGAGACAATGTCCCCATATAGTCTCCAGCTGTTTAATTGTTGTTCTTGCTGCAACACTGTTTTGCTGTGAAGCTCCTGATATGTTTTGTCTATGAAGAAACTTCCCCTAACCTTACGTCAACTCGAGGGTGAGTAGATAATGACTGAATTTTTCATTGTCGGGTGAACTTAGTCTGTTAAGTTTCCCGCAAATGCTGTTATTTTTTCATCAACACTTCGTGGTTCAACTTGGAGCACCTGCCCTTACCTAAGATACTGCAGTGCTGTGAGCAATGGACAGTTTTTATCACACAGTTGGTTTTACTTTAACATAATGTCTCAAACTAAGTTGGATAAACTGAGCAGTCATGTTGCTTGATATGTTGGACTTCATTTTAAGGCTGTGATGTCAAATGATGTCACTGCGTCACCTGAAATTGAAAAATGGCGGATGTGCAACCATGACCCAGGTTATAAAACGATACGATGACACAAAATTAGGGGGGTCTAGCTTAGATCTTAAAAAGGCTTTTTCAGTGATAAATTATGTGGATAACACATTGTCAGCTGATTCAATGAATGACGCTGCTGCGATGCGTGGCCTTAATATTAGATTTCAGAGGGACTCAGTTTGATGCTTATAGATACAACCTTATTTGTTTTTTTTTCCTGAGGATTTCTTAAAAATTCAAAGCTGAGGAGAAGACCCTTTTGATGCCACACAAACTGAGAGGATGAAAAACAAGATGAAAGAACGGAGGAGGAGAACAAAGGGCGGAAAAGGTTGTCAGGGTGAGGAGCACCAAGTTTCCCTCTGTGACGTCAGATTCACGTCGTTTTGAGCGAAGTCTGAAGCGGATGATGCAAATTGATTTGCGAACGTGTCCGAGTCATTATCTCGGTGAACAGCGGTGTTCGTGTGACCCTGCAGGAGCCCTGGCTCTTCGTACCTTCATCTCTGAGACTCTGAGATGCTCATTATTAAGTTGTCAGGGTAGAGTGAGTCAGGGCCGAGGTGGACCGAGGGTGCATGAATTACCGAACCATTTACACGCTATGCTTAATAAATGGCATGCAGCGAACAAATCCAATATATTTCTCCTAGTAGCTGAAATCATTTTTGATGACGCCTGTGTAACAAAATGAGCAGACGATCTTCTTTCTCGGCTGTGATAGTGTACGGATGAAGACAGGTGACGGCGGGGGGGCTTTGTTTTTGTACTTTAGACTCAGATAAGTCCATCATTGGAACCGGACATGGCAGGAGAGTTTGTTAAAAGAATCAGACTGTCCATGCCTAGAATCTCCTGTTTGATGCCAGGTGACCTGGAAGTAAAAAGCAACAGAAGGCATTCCCGCCCACTGGCTCCGCTGGCACCGGGCTGCCCCCACTCTCACCGTCAGCTCCACAATCACACACCACATCACACACACACACACAGCAGCCCTTTAAAGTTTAACACTGCATTGAAAGTCCTGCTCGTGTGTGCTCTCTTGCAGTCTACCTTTCCCACGTCCCCTCAGCATCGCAGCTGGAGGTAGCCCATTTTAGTAGTACTCCCAGTGAGGTCCCCCGTGGCTGAGAGAAAGGGGGGTTCCAGGCCAGACAAAGTACGGCCCATCACCTACTCCGCAAGGAAAGCCCTGCTGGCTCCCAGCCCAGATAACAGAGGAGGGCCGAATGTAGGACTTGTATCTCCGCTCTGTGAAGGTGTTCCAGGAAGCACAAACAAACCGTTTACGAAAAAAAGAAAACATCGAAACGCACTGTTTTCTGCGCGCCGACTTTGTCTTTGAGCATCCGCAACTTCTGCCAGCACACATAACAGAAGCCTCCTACTAATATTGGCAGACATATTTTCACGGGTGACCTTGAAGTATGATGTGGAGCACGGTTCAGGTTTCTGTGTCTTGTCTCACGTGTGGAAGTGAAGCCCCACGCTGTCAGCAAATGACTGACGATGGAGACAAGGAGGAAATGCAAAGCGGGGTCATTTGGTAATGAAAGCTGAGATTTTTCTCGACGCCGCCTCGCTTTATCGTTTATCCATCCTTCAGAGTCCTTAACGTTTTTTCTCCTGCACCAGAGGATCATTCATCATAAGTAGCCTTGTCAGCCTCTCAACACTGGGATACAGCAGTGAGAGGGAGGATAGTCTCCTAATTTACATGTGGAGACATGAGAGGATATTTGTGATCAGCTTTTTTGCCGTCATTTCGTCATTCTCTGATGGGAGAAAGCACTTTGACGTGCAGCTTCCTCTGGTGCCATTGTTTTTAGTGTACTAAATGCAAACTGCATTTCATGGGAGGTACAAAGATTATTTACATGTGAGACATGAATAATATGATTTACAGCACATTTTTGTGGTTTTGTTGCTACCTGGGAGAGAAACATCTATTTCTGATAATGGCATATCTTCCATTTCGAATCTGTCTTTCCACATAAGTAACCATGGTTACCATATTGTGTCTCTACATATTGAGCCAGCTGCTACCAGCTCAAAGCCGTGGACAGTGATGAACATTGTTGTGAATGATGAGAAATGACATTGTTTCCCGAATGTTTTCAGGGACAGTTGTACATCATACATTAGATTAGTTTTTCAATCAGCTCATTTTCCCCAGAAGTCTTGTCTCACCATCTAAGATGGATCTCGTCTCCCTGTATTGTGTTTTCCCTCCTCCCCGTGCTCTCCTTCTCCCACAAGATGCCTCGACTTCACTGGGGTTAAAAATAGATATATCCCCCTGGTGCAGCTTGAGCCTAACTTTATTTTCATGGGAGAAATGAAAAGCACACGTACTGGAGGGACAGACGGGGGAAAAAAAAAACAGTAACCTTCAAGATCCAATGACAAATCAGTTTCTGTCTGGAAAAAAGCAGCACGATGAGGAGCAAAGGTCCAAACAAAAATCCATTTTGCTGAGGTTTAGACCCGTGTGGCTCTCTGTTCTTCACAGAGCTCGCTCACTGGGCTTTAATCTTTTCATTTCACTCTGGTTTTGATCTCAAATTATTCCTTGCCATCTGTTGCATGGGATTGAAGCCTACCTGCTCCTCCTGACAAATCAGATGTGAGCCTAAGAGCGCTCTCAATGCTCAAATGAGAGACTGATCTTGCTAAATATTTGAACAGCAGTTTTTATGGGCGGTTAATAATCACAGCCTTTTCGGTCCTAGCATGGCCATATGGATATTGATTTCTCGCTGGTTGCTGCTGCTGACCTCAATTGATCTTTCTCATCTTCCTTTGTGCACACATGCAAAAAAAAAACCAGGCGACATGTCAAGAGGAAGATACATATAGAGAGGCATTACTTTCCCGTTCTGGTTCCTGTGGGTCCAAAAAATGTCATCTGGAGACAAAGGGGGTGAGACGGAGAGAAGGCTGGGGGAGACAGAGGGGCAATTGGAGTGAACGAGAGGAGGGAGAAAGTGACATTGTGAGAGAATGGAGACGGATGAAGACATGACGGTAGGAGGGAGAGGGATGGGAGATCGTGCCGAGGCAGAGCTGAGGCTAGAGTCAAAGTGTGACAGACAGGCAGAGGAGGAGAGAGAGAGAGAGAGAGAGAGAGAGAGGGAGAGAGGGAGAAGGGGGAGGGCGGGCGTGGGAGAGATGCAAGCTGAGTCAAAGCCCCCGAGCTCCCCTGATTTCTCTGTGAAAGACACAGTGCTGAAAAGATAGATAGCGTGTGCCCTCTCTGCCAAGGCATGCCCAAGACAATGACATCATCATCATCAAAACTAGCAAGGACACGAGGCGGGAGCGCCAGACTCACGCTTGGAACTTTAATTCATTATTATTCACCCTCTTATTCATCACTTAGCACTGATCATGAAGTCTTCATACCTAAAAATCGTCTTCAAGTAAAATAGTACTCTTTCTTCTACATACAGTCAGACTGTCACTTTGCACAGTGATCATGAATAGTCTTCATACATCCCAAAAATAAACTTTTACATACAGCTATATGTGAACACTTTGGTGCATAGTACAGGAAAAAAAATATAACCACAGGTTAAGGTTTAACAGGAGGCTACAGTTACAGAGCAGGAGAGAGGGTTTTCATTCCCTTCATACTGTATGTGTGTGGCGGGGTTGATATACTGCTGTTGCAGGCATTTAACTCCAGTGAGCAGCGGCGTCACTGCTGCTGCTTTTCCGCCAGTCTCTTTGCTTTATTGTGCAGGTAACGTGCATTGCCTTCCTCGAAACGTCTCTGCTCCTCCTCGCCGTTGATCTGAAGAAGGCAGAAAAAAGACAAAAGATTTGTTTTCAGACACATTCATCATTTACGCGCGCTGTGCAGTGGGATGTTTCCCCCGCTGTTGTTATATACTCCGTGGGCTTGAAGCTCTGATCTAATTTACCAGTCTGTGCCGTTGTAATTGCCATTCATCTTCTTGATGAATGGTTGAAACTTGGAAAGACTCGGTACAGCACAAAAAAGTTGGGGAGCTCTGTAGAACATAAATAAAAACGGAGCCTAATCATTTTCAAACAAACTGGGTTTACAGACAGCGGTTTTACAAAGTGTTCACAAGAACCATGTGTAATATTGTCTATACAATCAAGTGTTTCCAAAAGTGAACCTCGCCCCACCCTTGTTTGTAAACTGCTGAGCCTTTCGAGGATGCCCCTTTCACACCCAATCATCATACTATCACCTGTGATTAACTCTCCCAACTTGTTTAGAAACATGCTGATGGCATCAAACTTAATATGGGCACAGATTTACAAAAATCATTTGTCTTCATACTGTTTTTTTTATTTATTTAGCACATGTCAAAAAGGATACACAATCTATCATGCTCTGTTTAAGTATTGTTTTACACAGCTTCATAACCTTTTTGAAATGGCGATACAAAATTTATCTTGGTGGATTTAATGTTCATGCAAAGACAGGCTTTCTTTCCTGTTTCAAAAAATACAGCTACAAAACACCAACATGCAGAACTCTGAGGTAGGTGGGTTGAAAACTAAAAGAAAGCTTTGATAACAGCTGATCTCCTCGTCCAAATTCCAGTAATCCAAAACAAAAGGCAGGCAAAAAAACAAAAACAAGAGCGATCCACATGAAAAAAAACCAAACCAAGTACAAACCAAAAGCCAACAAAGAGTGACGGCTTTAATACACAGGAATGATTAACTAGTGGGACACAGGCATTTACAGAGAAAGGGTGAGAATACAGACAAAGACAGGAAGTGCAAAGTAAAACATGACACATGAGGATACATTTTCAACATAAAACAGGAAATCACAAAAATAAAAACCCAAACCATGGGTAAGAGACCATCTTACGATGGGATCAAACAGCCATGACGCCTGTCAACACGTTATGACCAATGACGACGCAGTGTCATTGCTACACTGCTACATGAGATTATTTCTACAACGAGTCGTCGTGGTGAGGTTTTGAGTAAGGGTTGCATGGAGAATCTGAGAGAGCAGTAGGGCTGCACGATATTGGAAAAAACCTACATTGCGATTTTTTTTAACCCTGCGATATATTTTGCGATTTATTTATTTTTTTATAAATGTATTATTTATATTTACTTGTTATGCTGCTCTGCTGCTTTCTTGTGGACAATAAACCTGCACTGATCTCACCTCTTATTGTCAATGTTATGAGTATGGCTTCTGTCTGTGTTTTAGAGAGATTCTCATTGTTATCTTTCATTGTTTGCTTTTATTGTGCTGGGACCTGAGTACATCTTTCCTTCTATCATTCATGAATTGAATGACAATAAACAAAACTTTGAACCTTTTGAGCTCTCCATCTTAAAATGGAACATTCTAGCTTCATAATTAGATTAAGTAACTAACAATGATTGATAATCAAGTTATTTAACGACTGAAATCTGTTTTTTGTTTTGGACGACAGGGTCAGACGCCTGGAGATTATTAGCGACACATCTACAAAACTATACCTGCATTTCAAAATGATAATCATATGAGCTCATTCATGCGTGCTTGCGCCCTCCCAGAACTCCCATTCACCACGCTAGCTTACTTTAATTTTTAAAACTTGCGTCTGTCCTTCGGGTGCGGGTCGGGAGTAGGTATCAATTTATAGCGTGTCGGCTCGGGTGCGGAATGTACTTTGTGCTACTATCAGAAAATGGGTCGGATGCAGTTTTAAGTATGGCGGATACGGGCCGGTGCGGGTTTGCAAAGACCCGTGCAGGACTCTGCTGTGTGGTACCGAGGTAAATACAAATTAGTTGTGTTACCTCTCGTTGTGGCGGAGAACACGTGTTTGGTCAATATCATCCTTCCTGTAGCCCAAATAATTCAAGATAACTGACGTGGCTTTTCTTTTTGGCACCAAGTCTTCGTTTTCCCGATGTTCTCTTGTTCCTTGCTCATTTTTCAATGTTGTTACCAGCGACTCACTCCATGTGCAGGGGCTGGTCTGCTTCGGCACACTGATTAAGAACTAACGTGATTGGTGGATTGCTGCGCATGCAGAGTCTGCATGCACAGTGTGTGTCAGGTTCCTTTGAAATTAGATTAATTCATTTGCGTCCTACATCGCAGGCTCTGCGATGTGACTATTGCACACACATACATTGCGATGGTGATGCGCAAACGATATATTGCGCAGCTCTAGAGAGCAGAGACAAAAACTGGCATGGCTTTACTGAAGAAACTGGTTACGTAGCGCGACATCCAACTTCATCCATATAAACTGCTGTGTCTTAAACTCTATCTCTTTTGAAAATATATGGTTACATCTAAAGAAGACTGTGTACCACTCAACCGTAAGATGGGGGTCTTAAAAGTTGAAGTAAACCACATGAGGTGACTCGTAAGACATTTGCAGGCCATTAAAGCATCATTACGTAGAAATAGGCATTTGGTGCGATTTGGTGGCCCACACAGTTTGAGAGTGCGACACCAATGTCGTAAAAAATCCAAGATCTGTAACAGACTGTCAGACGTACTGTAGGTGCTAACTACAAACTGTTACATCATTACAATGTTACATTATGTCTTGAATAGTCATTGTAGGGTAAAAAAGTGACATAATGTTGCGTTGTCGACATGTGGATGCTTGTAGATGATTTTAGGCAGGACTTACACCTAATTCAAATGTCATCACTCACACTACTTTGCAGCACATGCAAATGGGTATTTGCAGCCCCCCTGTTGAACTTTTTCAGCTGTACTATTGTACTGTGCTGGAGCACCCTCATCTCTTTCCATCACAGGGTGCTATTGTCTCCGTTGGTTTTCGCATATACAACAAAATATTGGTATCACATCCAGGAGTTCTGGTAAGCCCTGGATTTGCAGCTGCTGTGTATCACTTTACCACATCTGTTTTTATTTGCAGCAGCACGTTCGAGCCTCTGAGGAACACATCTTCTCTTTCTCCTTCACTTAGCTCAGTTTGGCTGCTGATTCGTGGGAGGAAGCACTTGCTAGCCTGCACAGTTTAATTAGACTGCCTGGCAAACCTCGTGACTTAAACAACAATACCACCACCAGTGACAGTGTCAACACTTTGTTTTATTGCGCTGCCCGACTCTCCCACTCCCTCATCTGCATGCTGCTCTAAAGGGAGCAGCGGAGGGTGTTGTATGCGAGCGTGTACGCATACTGTATATGTTTGGTGTATAGAATACAGCGTTCGTGACATGTTCAGATGGTGAATCTTTGTTGTCCACACAGCAGGTGGACGGCAGATTCAGGAGCACCTGCCAGTCAGCAGCACTCTGAGAGCAGAGCTGACAGATGGTGTCTTAACTTTATGGAGTGAGCAGGGTGGTAAGGGATATGACAAAACATCATGACAGGGACAAGCCCAGGGGTCATGACTCAAAAGTGATGAGAATATTAAAATAGTGACGCTGCGCTACAAAGTGAACACCGGTGGGAGTATATTCTCTGTAGAGCAGGTTCAAGAGCATGCAGCTGCAATATCGGTGTGTTTGTTGCATGCCTGTTATATAACAGTCAACATACTGCTCAGTCAATTTTGCTTTTGCAATTCAACTGAAAGTAATCGCTGATTCCGGTTCATTGACTTTCAAAAAAAAGATAAAGAAGAAAAAGAGACCGACTCGCACCGCTGCATTTTCACATTTTTCTAACATTTTAAGCTGAAAGTGCTGCTCAGACAATCTACTTTTCAAAAAGTGAATTCACTCAGTCCAAATCTGTAAACATGTACAAGGCCAGGAGATCTAAGATCTAGATCTGGTGTAAGAAAGTTACAAAACTGCAAACTCATGAATATAAAAGCAAATAACAAAGCATTTAATGTCTGTAGAGGCTTTTAATAGCATGAGGAAGATCAGTTTTGAACTTTGTGTTGTTGGTTGCCAATCATTTACACACACAAACAAAAAAAAGGTTTTGCTCTGCCAAATATACTAACACCATGTATTTAAGTGAAATACTTAAGGGCAACTCCACCAATTTTAAACATTAAAGTGTGTTGACACGTCTTTTACTGAGAGTACTACTGTATATGTGGAAAAAGAAGTATAAAGCCTTTTCTGGCTCCAGAAGAAGCGGCATGTCATCTGATAGACTGCCACCAGTGATGTCACTCATCGGCCCAGATACATTGTGGGTAATGTAGGAGCAAGGTTTTACAAAGCAGTCCAGTTGTCTAGAATTCCACTCCAATAACAATGGTGGACTCGTTACGGACAGTTCAAAAGCATATGATCCATACATTCTTCTGTCTTTTCAAAACTTACACTTTAAGTGAAGTTGCTGTAAGCCATCTTGATTTTACCAATTTATCATTGCACAGAAAGCAAGCATTACCTTTTGAAGCAGTCACCAACCTGTGGCCAGACAGAAAAAAGGCCTTGATTATTCTCTATTACAAAACACATCCTCCATCTATTCATGCTTTGTAGTAGAAGGGTACATTAGCTAATTAGTTACTATTTCCAACTGGACTGCAAATAGCACAATGCACAGTGTGCTGATCATTACCGCGTTATTAAACCAAGACCTGACAAGGTGATTCTGGATCCTGACACCAAGCGGAGGTAATCATCCTACTTTAATACAGCTACTGGGCGTACCAATCATCCATCATTTAACAAAACACTGGTCTGAAATGATTTCATTACTAGCCCAAAAATAGTTCAGTCAAACTGCAGCCGTGTGACAACAGCAAAACAAAACAGCAATGTGTGTAAATGTAACCGGGAGAAACAGTGAAAGGTAAAACATTTCTGTCTCGCTACAGTCTACAAAGACGAACGGCTTTTTGATAAGAGGTGTCACTGAGTACATACAGGATAATAAGTCAACATAATGTTCTGGAGATGGCTGTTATTAGCTATAGGTTGGTTCAAACTGTGCTGTGTTAAGTCCAGGGGCCACGATGTGTATTCACATAAACCATGCATACAGCTTTTACTGTACACTAAAACATTGTTTGGGTTGTTTGCCAATTTTATTGATTCTCATTTTTTAGTGTAAGCAGTGTTGAAATATTTTTTTATTCACATTGGAACCTTCATGTTCCTGTAAACGATCTTTTAATTTGATTCTAAAATGCTACAGATTAGTCATTGGTCATCTTTCTGACATTTAATAATGATGAATGAGATGGTTTACAGGTTTGTGTGCGGGCGCAGCGCTATAAATATCCACAGCCGTACATCGGGTCACGCGCAATAAAAGCTGTTAATCTAGTGCTGCTGGAGAACCACGCTGATGCAACACGGTCGGCTAAGTTGCAATGGATTGTTTTTGGTGTAATGAGTGATGAATCAGTCATGCAAAGAGATGTTTAAGTTTCTTTCTACTTCTGTTTCTAGATAATTATGGGAATGGAAATTAGGATCGTGTAGTGGTCAGTATTTATAAAACAGAATCAAGCACACAGCTTCATAAAAACAAAAAGAAGAGTTTTTGTGCATCTGGCCCCAGATGGTAGTCAAATGCAGCCGTTTGGACCTTTTTGGTATGTTTATTAACAATGTCTTGAGGCTGGTTTTACCTTTTTGTTGCCATTATTTCTCAAACTCAAACCCCTCATATTCCTCTGGTTTCTCCCTCCCTCCCTCTCACCCACTCAGGCCCCTGAGGTACTAACCATTATTTAATTACACTTTTAAAATCACGCAGAGCCTCAGTATGAAATGTTTTAATGAATGTGCCAATTAAAAGCAACCGTACACCTGACTACTACTAATAAAGATTTACTTTTAATAACAATATGAGATGGGGGCCTCTAAAGTTTCTAAGCAAAGGAAAGATTGTTTGGGCAGGAGGAGAATGTGAGACTGATTGATATGGTAGAGTTAGCAGTAGTTAGGGGTAGCTGATTGATGCGCCTATGTCTTACATTCTGTGGTTTAGCATTGCTATTTTAGTCCACTTTGAACTGGTTTCCAAGTATATAGTTAATATCATATCAGTTTTGTATCACTTGGCCACATAAAACCATTAAAACATGCTCAATATCTGATTTGACTTGCATCATACAATTTTTCAGTCCCTCACAACTTCTTAAGTACAAGTTATTATCATTTTTTACATATTCAGTTAAATAAATGTAACAATGGCTTTTTTTTACTCTTAGTATAGTTACTCATAGTAGGATATGAAGGTCCAAGTGAAGCTATCTCATCTACAAAGTCCTGTTTCTACTTTTTTGTCCATATGTACATCAACGTGTGCACGTTATTCTCCTGCTTAGACTTTGTGTGCATTCCTGCCAGGCTGCACGTGCGCATGCATAATGTGTGGGGGCTCATACGCAGATCACATTTGCATAACTCAATGAGACGATTCAAACGCTAGGCTCAAAATGTCCTTTCGGTGTCCCCATGTAATTAGTATTCCCACAGTGGCTCCAGTATAATAACTATGATTATGCAGGATCATCAACTACAACGGGTGGCTCTCCGATGCAGAATCAACCTCGCAAAAAGGAAGCCATGCTTGTTTAATAGCGTCTTCGACTGTCTCCAGTCCCACTGCTTTCTACATTTCAGGCCACAACATTCTGCATTAACGTTTAAAGATGACATGTCAAAATGTTTTGGTTCATAAACCTTACCTGAAGCGTAATGTACCACCAGGGCAGTTTGCAGTGTGGTTCAATAGTCCCTTAGCAACTTCAAACTCATAATGGCACAGATTATTGTGTTAATGTGTTGTAGATGATGCATCACACTGACGCTGCACTGTGTATGCACAATATTTCACATGACTGGAGTGATTGTACGTGCAAAGGTTAATACAGTCCCTTCTATTTGACCAAGACTACAGTCTACAGTCATGATAACAGCTTTGTGAGGCTGTACTCAGGTACAACTGTGCTTTGAACTAAATGCTGTGGTAACATATTATAACAAGCGTCATGAATAAATGGTAAATTTATAGTTAATTAAACTTTAGTCAAAACGTTACAAACATTATTTGGATTGCCATTCTAAAGTTGCAACTACTGTTTGCTGCCCAACAAAGGCTGACCGCAGTAACTACGCTCACTCACTCACTCACTCACTCACTCACTCACTCAAAAGGCATCAAAGTTTTTTTTGACTACCCAGCAAAGTGTGTTAATGGTAGAACAGCAGTTATGTTGTCATTAGGGACAGTATGTGTTCTTCAAGTGATTTTCATAACTTAAAAATCATGGCCAATTATCTGACCTATGACCCTAAAAATATAGATGCTGCTCTTTACCTGAAAAGGTATACAGGTAGTGCAACAGCAAAGTGTTATAACTTCAATCTTCTTCTTGTCTTCTTCCTGTGAAAATCTTATTCTAACTTTATTTCTAATTTCATTATATCTGTATTTAATTGCGTTAATGTTTGCTTGTTTAAACAGTTTAAAGAGATCGAGTAATTAAGAAAAAGCCGAACAATCCTCAAGCAATACACTGCTCTGGAATACATGAAATGATCAATTTGAATGTCATCAACTGGGAACCCAAACAAAGTCCAGCTTTGGCTGAAAGGTCCGGATGGCCAAGAAAAACAGCTGTTTCACCTGGTGAGCTGGTCATCCGTTAGCATAACAGTTGAATGGAGTGTGACAAACCAAATGGTGCAAACCTGGAACAGGGACAGGGCTCGTAAAAGGGACTGCTAGGATAATGCCAGCAAAATGCCAGAGGGGTTCCTTTGTGTTGGCACAAGCTGTTACAACAGAGTGCAAAGGGCTTCAGCGGCGCTGCCAAATGCCAGTGTCTCAAAAGTAGCACGAAGACATCCGTAACTGGCTCAAGACAAATAATAGCCATCTGGACTGGTATGAGCCTGGGTACTAACCTACATGTTAGTGTGTGACAGAGAGAGAGAGAGAGAGAGAGAGACTCACACACAAAGGACGACATTTTAGACTATCCTGAGAATCCTTTGTAGACATAAAAAAAAATCCTTAAAATTATCTTTGCTGGCGTTTGCTGAATGCTGAAAGGATCCATGCTGACCATGGACGAGTATGTTCAATCATGATTAATATTTAATGCTGCCAGTGTTTTCTTTTTTTTTTGTTTTAGCATGTAAAGCACTTTTCCCCAAATCTTTAATAATCTGGCCTTCCTCACAGTTTCAGAAGCTGCAGAGTTGCATATGTGACAACCTGATATATACAGCTTCAAGGTAGTTATTATGTATTCTGGGTTTGTTTTTTTGTTTGTTCTGACAACATTATATGGGTATGTAACGACTACAAAGCATTAAATCAAAGCAAAATATGCCGACTATTAATGTTTCAGATTATTCTGACAGCAGGCAACAACCAGGTGACTTTGAGCACAGTAAAATAAGATTTTAAATGGATAGCTTTGCACTCCTCGTGCAATTACCGGAAATGAATGGACCCCAATCCTAACCGGAAAAATCTCAGTCGACAATATGCACAATGCCTCTGCATGCTTTCAGAAATTTTTGACTGTAATTTAGGGAATAAAATAATGTGAAGGGCTGAAAAAACAACTTTTATGACAGGCAAGACAGGAGTGGTTTTTACTGAGCTGTAGCCACGTTTTGCTTCGAGCCTTCAAAGTAATAATGAAGAAAATCAGAAGCACTCCTACTTGTATGAACTTTGTGTTATAAATGAGCAGCAGTGCTAGCTGGCTCTGTTTGTGTGCCTGTCGGCCCACTTTTAATTAAAAGTGACACTTTCCTGCTCCTTCTCTGGCACTGCCGAGGGTCACTGTAGGAGATGTAGAAAATTAAAAACCAGAACTGGAAGAGACAGAACACAGCAAAAATGTTTACAACATTGCTCCTGTTTCGTCAGCCGTATGGTTGAATTGCATGAATGTGTTTTATTGACACTCACAAATGGATTATGTCATTTAGTTTTGGCTGTGTGTTTAGAATCTTACAGGCTTCTATGCATATTTATGAATAAGATATAGTGGGAAAACTCCTAAAATTCAGATAAGCCATCGTTTACAGGGGCACAGAGTGAGGCGCGATGAGAACAAACATCGGTATGATGTGCTCTGTGCTGTGCCTCGGATTACCACCGCCTCAGAAATATCTGCAACTCTGGCACCAGTGTACCCGTTAACCCGTTGCTGATTGTCTTGAATGGGAGGCATCTAAAAATAAACGTGCATCACTTCATGTGGACTACGGGAGGTTGCCATGACAACCGGGCTTGTTTTTCGTGTCACGGGAGGCCAGCTGAGTCTCTGCCAGCGAGGAGGGGAGGCAGAAGGAAGAAGCGAAAGATGAAGAGAAGGGGATGAAGGAGGAAAGATGCGATAAAACAAAGATCTAGAAAGGAGAGAAAAGAAGAGAAAGCGAGATGTCTGTAAACGTGCGTCTGAATGGTTGCTGAATGTGAACACGGTTAAAGGCAACAACCACCTTTTCATTCATATTGTAACACACAGCCACCGCTCGGTCTCTGCCAAGTGTACAATCGAATCCCTCCACCACCAGCTGGCATACAGCACAGACTGGCCACTGGCCGAGGATTCAAAGATCTGACCTTCTGGTAACAAGCCAATTTTTCCAACCTTCAGGCGACTGTTCACCCATCAAAACCATCAGAAACGCAACAGAGACATACGCTGCTCAACGGTGCTTCCAGGCCTTTTCGATTTGTTCCCATGGCATCCCAGCGTGGACATACATTATTTCAGTACTTTTCAAGGGTACTGCTGCAGAGAGGCGAGGAACAACCCCCCCCCCCCCCGATATCCTCCCCTCTGCTCCTGCTGTCCTCTTTCCCTACTTCAGCATTACCCACAGTACACTAACGCTACTGACAGCCCATCTACAACCCCCAACGCAGAGTCCCTAACCCCCCCGCTGAGCTAAAACAGGAAGATCTAAAAATAGTATAACACAGCGGGCTCGCACAAGAGAAAGCAAGGATGAGAGAATGAGGGGGAAAGCACCTGCAGTCGAAAATAGCAGAAGCTGTCCCTTCGATCAGGCCTATTTATAGCAAAATCTGCCACAATGTGAAGTAAATTTAATTCGGGAGCTCCGACATGGGGGTGTTTTATCTTTCAGTTGAACAGTTTGATTCATGTGAGCCTTATCTAACTAAAGGAGCATAAACATACATGACGCATGTGCCGCAGATTTTGGCGAAATGCCAAACCAACAAACACTTTCAGCCTCTGACTGAGAAAATGAGTCCACATCTGATCTTCCACTAAGTTGGTTACCAAGGAGAAAGGTAGATACGAAGACGTGGAGCCGGGTGTCACTGAACATGTTAGCCACTTACAACGGAGGATCCTGTTCACCAAAGTGACTCACAGAGTCATTTTTAATGTGATTTCCAAAATTACAGATGGTCTCTACTGAGAACTCAAAGTCACAGTACACTGCGAGGTTGTTGAACATGTTGAACGAGCTCCTCTCTGGAACCATGCCTGGGCAAACAATAAAATCCTACAGAACATAATAATAGAAAAACAGGGTAATCTTGTGGCTGAGGAAGACAAGGGAGCATGAAGGGGCAGATTTATTTTTAGCAAACCATACTACATTAGTTGTATGGAACAAGTTAATCTGACTTTTTTTGCTGACAGTAAGATGAGGAGATATGAAAGCGCTCTCATGTCTGTATGGTAAATATGAAGCTAAAGCAAGCAGCCAGCTAACCTAACTTAGCGAAAAGACTTGAGAGAGCAGGCCTGGCTTGTAAAACATAATAAAGGTTGGCTCTAAAGCATGCTAATTAACACGTTATGTCTTGTTTGTTTAATCCTCACAACGATTTTCACTGTGTTTATGTGTCGGAGTATTCCTTGGCCAAGTGTATTCACTTTCTAGAGTCTAGAAATAGTCCAGAAATACACTGTAGCCTTCTTTAAGACGACAACTTGTCATTTTCCTTCTTTGGACAGAGCTTTGCTGTCTTTTTGCCAAGCTAACGAGCTACTGGCTGCAGCAAGAAGCACGAAGTTGTAGTTGACGATAAGTGCACCACATTTCCATGTCCTCATTCATTATTTTCTCTTTGAAGCTGCCCGTTTTCACCAACCCAAGACTTCGCCCAACCCTACTTAGCATACACACCTGAGTGATCTCAGTCTTCTCATCTAACTCCTGGCAAGAAGCAAATAAGCCTATTTCCCAAATGTCAAACTTTTTTCTTTTTCAAAAGGCCAAAGCATCAAAGAAAGGACATGACTATACATTACAGAAACCAAAACCTAAAAAATTTGTGCTTCACCTTAAAGGTCCTGTGTGAAGGATTTAGGGGGATAAACAGAAATTTACAATTGCGTTTTCACTAGTGTACATCAGAAACTGAGAGCGGTTGTGTTTTCGTTAACTTTTATAACTGCAGAGGGAGCAGGTCCTCGTCCACAGAGTACACCATGTTTCTACAGTAGCCCAGAACTAACTAGTCAAACTACAAAAGGCCTTTCCCACCATAGGCGAGAGTGACAAGAGAGGTGTTCAGCTGGTTGCAGTCCACAGCCAAACCGCCGGATGCACTTAATCATACCAAGAAATAGTTATTTGACGGGTAAAGATTTACAACTTGAGCCTTGATTTGCAGCTACACAAGGAAGTAAATTAATCTAGACGTAAGAAACATGTGTCTTTCAGGAATCTTTCGTTCTCTGGGTATAAAAAAAAACCCATTAAAATAAAGCTTTTATTGTACTTGTTCCTATTTATTGTATTTTTGAGAGAATGTCAGCCTTCCTACATTTGTCAATCATGCCCACAATCAACTAAAATGAATTGTTAGAGTTGTCTAACTGTCTTTTCAACTTTTCTAATTTGGAACAATATCACAACGAGCACATGTATTATCTGCAGTTTGATCGGACTGTTTAGAACAACAGATGGTGGCAGCTGCCCTAGGTAAGATGAAAAAATGGAAGAACAGGGAGGTCAAACGTTTGTCACGCTTGGCTCAGCTTTGTATTATCTGGCTTACTAGGCTAATCAACGTCATCATCGCATTTCCACCCCTCATAGTCCCGTCTCCACTGTTGGGGGAAATTCAGGTGTTAATTGGATTGATGTGTTAAACCTTATTTCCTGGATGTGATGCGTCTCCTTCATACACACCGAGGGACTGACATCTATGAATAGGTTTACTGCCAACCATAACAGTCTGACTGGGCACCACCTCCCTCATCCCACGTTTAAGACCTCAGTAAATAGTTATAAAGACAGAAATAGCCCTGATTGAGCCTCCTTCTCTCGCTCATATAAATAAACACATTTGTGCTCAGTGATCTGTTCAAGCACGTGCACATCCACACGGAAGGCCAGCTCTCACTCACAAACCTTCGCATGCATTAGAGCTTAACTTGTCTTTCTTTTACACACAAACACAAATGAAGTCCGTCTACGTCGCCTCTCCGTCCAACATTTTCTCTCTAACACGCACGCACATAAATTTCCCTTATTTTCTGCCCTTGTTTATCTGACGTGCTACATCAGAGCCCTGGCAGCCTGAGCTCCATTTAGATTTCCATTTATAGTGTTGAGGATGAATTATTAAAATCACCAGGCGATTTTTTTTTTTTTTAGCCCCTCTCTTCATAAAAATCGAGGTGAACGGAGAAATAACAATGACTCTAATCATCGCTGCGATTCCCCGCCGTTAAAACAAAAGCCATGAGCGGCCTGCACGGGATAGAGAAGCCGGTAATGAATGCGTGGAGCGGGGGAGACAATGGGCAAACCAAATGGACAGTTTTGTGAAATGGAAATTGGAGGATCGACGGGCGCTTTTGAAAAACGGCCGGTGGAGATGCACATTTCTGTCTGCCACTGCACCTTTAAGTGTGCTTGAATGTTTATGGTATGAGAGGTCAACACACATATTACGCCCCGTTTCCACACTTCGCTCACAACCAAGCAGTAAGACTTAAATTTTCTCATTACACGCTTGTGATACTTGAAAAATGGCAGGACGTGTTGTTATGCACCACTTTTTATTTTTATGGTGAGCGAGATGCTATGTGTTGTATACACACTACATCAGACCAGAAAACAGCACTGTGCTCCACTCTTAATACTGCTGTTTGGTCTTTTAGTGCATTTTCCTGCCTCACTCAGTACTGAGTGATTAGCTCAGACGCAAGCTCTCAGAATTTTGTACAAGTTTACACTTAAGAGAATAATCACCTGCTCACTGAAGCTGCCCACTCAGCCCATGCCATTGTTATGGACTTTGCTTGAGCAAAAAGCTTTCATTACCACATCCATCAAATGCTGCTTCATACCTTGTTTTGCAGCGTGTACTTTGGGGCTGATTAAGCACAGCTTCTCTGTTGCTGTTAGCAGTGTTGGGTCAGGCTTATGTGAGCTGACCAAACAGAGCAGAGTGGGTATCCAGGAAGGGACTTTACAGGAGCTGAAACAAAGCGTTACCGACAGAAGACAGTGCTGCTGCACTGGACTGTATGAGGGAGCTGAAGGATTTTTTAGAACAAAAGCAGGTACACCTATCATTATATAACCTTTTAGGAGTAAAGTATAATTATGAACCTGAAAATGAGCATAATATGTCTTTTTTTATTGCCTGTCATTGGGTTGGATACTGACTCACACAAGAGAAGTCATAAAGTTAAAACTATCTTTTTTAAGGCAGAGTATTGAGGAAAGAAGCTAAAACAAAGTTTACTTTGTTTTACCACTGTCATCTTTTGTCCAAAGGGGCCGCTAGAATCAACAAAAAATGTTAAGTTCCTTGTTGTAGCTTTAAATAAATGTTCATTTCAATCCACTAAATGCTTTGCTTTGTGCTTTAAATGTGATTTAAATGGCTCCTCTATTGTTTAAATCCCGTTCCCGCACAGAAGTTGGACGAGCTTTAAAGCGATCACGACAGAGACAATCAGGGCATGCGGCTGGCGCCAGGAAATAATTTCAATGTGCTGAGTAAAACAGATGGCCAGAGCGCTCAGTGTTTGCATATAAACAAGGTTTGTATCCTGCCGAGCCAGAACAAACAGGAGGCATCCCTGTCCAGGTAAACATGCACACTTTACATCCAGACCAATAGCTGCTGAGTCAGCCAGACTTTGTTACCCAGGGACGTTGTGGAGATATTAACATTCGGCCCTCGGTGCTTAAAGATAATACGCAGACACAGCAAAGATTTTAATGCACTGAAAAGACACCGACAAGAAAAATATGCAAATAACCGATAGTGTGTCTCTTTTTCTGAGCATTCAAAAAGTCACTGGTGTCACTGACTGAAGTAATGTTATCAGGGCAAAAATCTGAGAAACGGAGGAGATTACATTTCCCGAATAAGAAGCGAAGAATCAGAGAATATAATTATTATTATTATAAAAATATTATTATTGGTCGCCCAAGGATTAGTTTCCAATTTCCAATTGAATCTTTTTCAGCACTCATCCTAAACATAACTGAAAGGGATGTACAGACTTTCAAGGTGATGCACCAGCAGAATGGAATGATATAAACTGCAAGAGCCGGATTCTTTTACGCTACAAAACATAGGGATAAGTCAAATAATGTATGTCAATCGGGTTAAAGTACCAGAAGGAGTTCATGAAAGTACAACAATTGCCAAAAATGAGCACTAAATTCGAATAGGTCGACATCCTTTTGGGTTCAGGTCATGGCACAGGAGACATTTTTGTAGGTCTCACTGTGATACACATGTGCACTGAATTTCATGCATGTAGGTGAAAGTAGTCCTGGGTAAGTAGAAAGAAAGAAAGAAAGGAAAGAAAGAAAGAAAGAAAGAAAGAAAGAAAGAAAGAAAGAAAGAAAGAAAGAAAGAAAGAAAGCAGACACATGATTTTACAAACCTTCAGAGGAGGGACAGGCAGAGGCCTGTTGTGCTTGTCCAGGGAGATAAAGGTGAAGAAGGCCGAGACGGCGCGATATTTCCCCTTCTCTGCCTCCACCAATGAGGTAGCATCTACCAACACTTCAATCTCCATAGACTTGTTACTGACAAACGTGAGCCTCCCAGTCACCGTCACCACACAGCCTAAGGGAGATGAAGAAAAAGAGGAGAAAAACATGTTTGACGTTCGTGGAGCACACTGGTTTTGTCCATAAGTATGATGCCAGAAAAGACATTTACATCGCAGCAAGGAAGGGGGAGCATCTCAAACTGCTTCCGTCTTGGTTTATTATCATTTCCCAAGAGCGCTTCAACTTAAAAAAAAATCTTTATGCTTGATTCAAGCGCCTCTGTCCTACAGCCATTCATGGAAAATAGCATCAGAAGAAGAAGTTGCCCCCCCGCCCCCCCTCCCTCTCTCTCTCCAGCTATCTCACACCACGACGACTGAAGCTTAAAACCATCTGAAAACTTGAACTAAATTCAACGATATCTACTTTAAACAGTGTATGTTTCAATCAAACTGGGGACCTTCATATACAGTAACACTGAACACGAGCTGAACATGAGCTGGATGGTATATCGACATCGTCGACCGAGGAAAACTTCAGCTCTGCTCTTGCAATCTGCTCCACGTTGTTGCATCACTCCTTGACTTGCTGAAGTGTGGTCCGCCGAGGGTCAGCAAACACTTTTGTGTGGTTCAAGTACGAGAGAAGAGTGAGACAATATGTGCAAATAAAGTTGTGTCGGGTTTTGTTGTGGGTGTTAATGTTTACCGTTGCAGAGCACATGCTGACCTGAACATGAGCCTGATCTGATGCATCTAATGCTTTTGGCTCATCAAAAGTTTGTGCGCTTCTACCTCCGCAGAGGTGAAAAAAATACATTCAACTAATAGTATCGGGCATTGCTGATGTGTTTCTTTATTCTCTTTGATATGTTGGTACTGTATTATTACTGCTGTTGCCATAGAAACAAGGAGAGAAGGTGTTATCCCCGCAGTCTAGGACGGATCTGGAGTACATGACTGAGATCTTATAAAACCGTCAATGTCATAAATAATAAAAGACGTACATGGGAAATGAAAAAAGGGCTCTTATCAAAGTACGGCCTGCAAACAATTTCGACAGGAGTTGAAATTTCAGTGGTGTGCTGTTTCAGTGATGGAGCTCTTGTTCTCGTGCAGGAAACTCTTAATAAAACTCTCTCCAGACTCAAGCATATCCTCAGACTGAAACCCGACATCACTGACTGTCTGATTGATCACAGAAATAATGACAGAAGTACACTGTGTGTAAAGTCGATGCAAACTTTTTTTTCCTTAGACAAAAATCTAAGGGACTAGAGATATCCGTTTAAAATGAACCCTAAGACCACAGTACTGGGGAGGAATCCCTAAAGGCTGCAGACATCCATAGTACGACTAATAAATTAGGATTTACCGGTCTTTTGGTAACACAGAAAATGTCTGAATTTTTTCAATTTATTGTTTGTTGATCACTCAAATCACTGCAAAATGTTGTGTAAAATGAAGCTGAGAAAAATATCTGCCTCTGTCATTAATTAAAATCCTCATATATTTACACGTACTTCATAAAGTGCGAGGTTGTAATCACCGCATGTTAGCACATTTAACACTGACTCTAGTTTGTGCTCATAAATCTGTGTTGCTATCCTTATATGTTTCAAGGTAAAATAACATATTTAATAGCCCTTTGGCTTAGCTATGGTTAGCATTCAACCACTTCCAAACTAACATTGCCATCTGATGGTGTTACACAAAACAATTGTTAAGGCACACATATAATATAAAATATATACGCACATCTTGCACAGTTGCTGGTCACTTGGGAAGCAGGGAAATTAGAGGAATTTGTCAAATACCGTGTGTTTACGACTTTTTTTAACATAAGCAGCATAACAATATCCCAGCAAATGAGCATACCACCCTGAGCGAGGCATTAGAAGGAAAAGGCCATCGTACGAATATGGTCTATGCTTTGGAATGACAGACATCCATCCTGGAGTCAAGAGTCCTGTTATTATGATACGTCCTTGGCTCTACAAAATATTGTTTCCTCCACCTTTAACGATGACTACTATACTTTCCCAAATGCCAGTCAGCTGCATGTAGAAACATTCACTCCTGAGGTTTGTTATTCTATTTACTTAAGGTAGTCTTCTGTACATTAGGGATGATATGAGGGCGATAACATAGATTTTTTGGTTGGCGAATGACGTAAAAAGATAAAACTTCTTTCCAGCCCTATTTCAGAGAGTTGCTATTACAAGAGATGTGAGAAATGACATCAAGGTGACAATGTATTCCCACTGAGTGAAGAAGTGTGAAAAGGTGATTAGGTGCAATAATTACATGAGAAATAAGGATGAGGTTCAGTGACGTAACCATCCATTATTTTCCATGCGGCTTGCTACCTCTGCACATACAATGAATTTATCCATTCAGTTCCACGTCATGGGCACATTGAGTGTTTTTACATGTTACTGCCCGGAGCGAGTCTAGGCTCGTTCAAGTAGCCTACCTCTGGCGCAGATGTATTGGGTCAGTGAAGCGTGCTCTGCTCAATGACATTACACAAAAAATGAGCCCTTGATGAGACTGGGTGATTTCTTTTTAAAGACCTTCATGATTAATAATTGATTCATGCAGAGAGTAGATCTTGGACTCGTGCAGCGCTGAAGGTCAGCCAACGGGGCTCTGAGGAGCCATCTGATGCAGCTAAGCTGCAACAGTCCATGCCGGGCCTTTTTGTTGTATGCACATACTCGGCCGGGATTGTAATACCTATGAGGTAGCTGCTTGTTATTTTAGCTGCAGCCTGCGTGAGTACAGTGAAGGTTTTTTCCTATTTCTCTTTTCTATTCCTGGAAATTGCATTTGTGGATCAGTAAGTGTTTAGAGAAGGACACAAAAGAAAGGAACAATGCAATATGCAGGTGAAATAACAACCGTCACTTCAGACAATTTCTCCAGAAACACATTTTGCAGAATAGATTGTTCCTTTTTACTGCTAGGAATCAAAGACAGTGTCTCCTATTCAGTCACATACTGTAGTGTCAATTTACTCCACAGCGAAGAACTGTTTGATTTAAGGAAAAAACAAGAAATCCTCCAAGAACACTAAATTCTCAACTTAATGTATTTCTGAGGCTTCTTGGTAACACTTTGTGTTGAGGTCCATGGAGTAGGCATTTGATATAGTGTGTGATAAGATTTTTTGCTTATGTCTTATAATCAAACAATAAATGTGTTAATACATTAATACATAAATGTTAATTAGATTATCATAAGCATAATTAAAATGCTTATGATATGATACCATTATCATAATTAAAAGAACGTTATTACCTATTAACTACGCTTTAATCAGGCCTGAATGTAAAGTGTTACCTGCTTATTGTCTAATACCTATTAGGATGGTAAGAACTAGTGCGCATTTACTTAGCATAGCTACCATAAAGGCACTTAAAGGGCCAGTTCACCCCAAATCAAAAATACATATTGTTCCTCTTACCTCCAGCGCTGTTCATCCATCTATATTGTTTTGGTGTGACTTGCAGAGTTTCAGAGATATCAGCCGTAGAGAATTTCAGGTTTGTGCAAATCATGCTAGATCAATTTCATTACACTAAAAATCAATGAATAAGAACATTATTGATGAGTGCATCTTATGCAATACTGTTCCCTTTATTTCTCTGGCACACCTTCCCTCTCACCTCTAGCACCCCCATCTCTCTCCCTCAATTCTCTTTTTATCCGGCATTCTCCTTTTGAAGTCATCTGCCTTTCTTCTCATTCTTTGTACCGCCGGGCATGTTGCTGTATAATGGAGGAGCGCAGTGCCTGAACACTGCTGTGGTACATCAGTGTCCAGCACCTTGCAGACTTATATTCTCAGCGCCAAATAATACACATTATTGTTGAGTACGTCTGAAGTCTGGTGGGGTGGTGGGACAGTGTAGGCGAGGAACAAGAAAAGACATGAACAAACAAGTGACTCACAAGTTGTGACATGAGTGCAGCCATTTTCTGATGTTTAAAAGACTCAACGTAGTGTCTCACCTCCACTCAGGTTAACTATTCATATGACAAGTCAGTCCACTCAACGTAAAGTGTAAAATTGATAGGAAGGCACATTGGTATATACAATAAGAAGTCAAAAATCAACAATCACTTACAACTATCAATCATAATTGCTTAATTAAATGCTGACGGTCTTATGTCTGCTGTTAATGTTTTAATTGCTTACATTGATTGCAAATGCAATTACTTTTGAAATTGCGTTTTAAATATGTAAATTAATGAATCTATTAATTAACGACTTAAGTAGGCATGGTGTGATGCTTCACATTAACCCCTGAGTCACACTGTGTACAACAGGCAGCTCCGTGATCTTTTGTTTGCTCGTTCGACTCAGATGTGCACTATCTTCCTGAATCAATGAACTTGAATTTGTTCTGCTTTTACGTTGCTCATGCATAAGAACAAATATCTTAAACAATGGTACATTTCACAGGATCAAGTTTATAAAAATGTGTATTGTAAAATGTAATATATTTGTAACATGTAAATGTATATTGTTATGTATATTATTATCAAAACTATACCTAAACATTTCCAGAAAATACATTTATTCAACAGGATCCTTGTAGTTTTACATACAATGTCACTGTTGAGCAAGTTAACATCTGGGATCCTCATGAAGACAAGTTCAGTGTCCATGTACATTCTGAACTCTGCTTTATTATCCCGCGTTTTAACTCAGTGCTCTTGTGTGTTTTTTCCTCTGATGATTTTATCACATAATAAATCTGCCCTGCTCCACAGTGATGGAAAATCTGTGCAATTAGTTAAGTGGACTGTTTAGGCTAAACGCAGCAGGACCTCCAAAAATTCATAAACAAATCATCTGAACATCCTCAACATGAACCGTGTACAGGCACAGACCTCCGTCTGTTTTATGTCCTGGGTGTTAACGTCCCATCTCGCTGTAATAAATATTAATTTGTCTTTGTGTATGCTGCTGTGTGGCCCTCTAGTTCCACACAGGCTGGCATATGGATTAATTGTGATACTCTTCACTGTTTATAACTCAGTATTGATGTATTGTTGTTTTGTTTTATGTTTGTAATTCATACACTGACGCTGCAAGAGTAAGTAAAACCTGAAAATCTGAAAAACGAATATACCACCTTGTGATATTTTTCCATCGACCAGTATCAACATGATATCTCTTTTCTCAGGAGTTATCTGAATTATTACCTGTTTAGAGAAGGACACAAAAGAAAGGAACAAGGCAATATGCAGGTGAAATAACAACCGTCACTTCAGACAATTTCTCCAGAAACACATTTGGCAGAATAGATTGTTCCTTTTTATTGCTGGAAAGGGTGAGCCAGGAAATCCTCCAAGATACATTAAATTCTCAACTTAATGTATTTCTGAGGCCTGTTGGTAACACTTTGTGTTGAGGTCCATGTAGGCATTTGAGATGGTACGTGATAAGACCCTTTTTAATCCTTATAGATGCTCATTAACATTAATAAGACTATATCAGCGCAAATAATAGGATCATAAACACATTTATTGTTGGCTTCTAGGACATTAAGTGTAAGTGAAGTGTAATAATTATACTATATAAACAAATCTGCCTTTTAGTGATTTCCTATTTTTTCCAGAATGCATCCAGTTGGCTCATGAGGAAGTAGTAATTACCATGTTTTGGGGGCTTTTTGCCCTGTGTTTCCCCCCCCACAACAAAAAAAAAAACACATAATCTCAATTTAGAATTATCTGGTGGAAGATGTAAATACTCTCCTGTAAGAACATTATGCCTGAGAGGGCATTCAGGGAAGCATGGGGAAAAATATTTAGTGAAAGTTGACCGCATATGATGTATATGTTGACAGTATGTATAGAATGGATATTTTAAATAGTTTTACTTCAACCTCTACAGTATCTGTGCTGGTATACTGTAAATACTTCTGTCATATCATCCACATTTAGCTGATTACAGATCTGTGAAATAGATCTACAGTAGAGGTGCATCCTGGGTGTTTTCTTTTTTTTTTCTTTTTTTAATCATTGACTTTAATTTTCCTAAGCACACCTCTTGAGCTTTTTGTCCGACCACCTTAAGCAAAATGGGAAATCTATTGGTGACATAGCACCAAAGTCACAGTGGAAGCCAGGGGAAATCATGTCAGCACCACCTAAACTCAGAAGACTGACGGAGGCAGCAACTGGAGCAGCTCAAAGCAGCTGAAAGAGGTGGACATGGAACCGAACCAAACTGTTCTGTGTTTTCTGGTCCTGAACCTCCAAGAAAGGTGTATTCAAAATGTCCTTCTTAGCTTCTCACTCTTTAAAAAAATACATTTAATTGGAGTGAATTCTCCTTTTTGAACAAAGTCACCTGTGAAAAGTACATGTACAGTGAACGCAGCAGACTTACAGCTGACCTGGCACAGTTACAGCTGAGCTGGAAAAATGTTGTTACAACTCCATAATTCAACAATGGGGACAGATAAAGCTGGTCCATTGTTAACATCATATCCTGCAGTAATCATAACATCTGATGGAAGCGCTGGGTGTCTGTATCACATCATCTCAAGCACTTGAACAGATAGAACAGACACTGAGCCGAGAAAAACTCTAACTTATAAATGTAATACACTGTTTTTACAGCACTGCTTCAGTCACTTTTAAAATATTTCAATTCTCTAAAAATACTAATGAGCAAAACTCAAACTTAACATAAGATTCTCGCATGTGGCAGTCTGGAGATATTTAACAATAGTAACATTATGTCGTTCACTACATTCTCAACCCCACTTAGAGTTAACTTCTATTGTGCCCAGTATGTCCAATTTTTCTCATCAGCGTTGTTCGACGCTTGGTGGGGACCACAGACACAGCTCAGCTGGCAAAACTCTGCTCAGTTTATTTACAGAAAACATGTCACGCCGTGAGTATTTAATAACAGCTACTTCAAAGGTGTTTCAACCTCACGACTGTCCAGTGCAAAAATACTATAATTATATACAAGTTTCACCGTTATCAGCCAGTTTACAGGGAGGTACAAAGAGAAAACACAACAAGAGACAGGGGGTTGAAGCACAACATATAGTACATCAACAAGGTCAGCAATATTTAAATATCTATTTCACCACATATCCGCAAAAAAAAGAGTAAAGTATTCTTTTTGTTTTGATCCAGTTGGTCTGTGGGTGCGTATCTGTCGGAGAACACGTTTGTTCCTTCTTGGATTTGTGTACTTTTTCTTTGTTCTTACAAGCACTGCTGATGTGTCCAAACTGCACTTCCAGTTAAACCTTTAACCCAGGATTCATCTTTCAGAATGGGAGAGCAGTGTAAAAGGTATCACTACTGTGAATGGACACTTTTCCCCCCATTAAGATGGCAAAGGCTAAGTGGATAATGGTGTTGCTGATCCTTGAATGAACTTTCAAAATAGAAGCTCAGAATTTGTCCACACTGAAAAACTGAGGCTGAGATGGGTCGTGGCAACCGCAGTATAAATGATTTCATTACTTTAAGAGCGAGGGAACAGCTCAGAGACGAAGCTTGGTAATGGAAAATAGTTCAGTTATAACAATGAAGTGTTTTTCCAGATGTAGCGGCAGCCCCACGAAACACAACTGGTCATGATTAGCGACAGTGTGACGACTGTAAACGCTGGCTCACCCAATTTAAAACGGCGCTGCCTGAAGCACAATTTATAGACTAGTGAGTTTTTTCCACATTATCATGTAATTGGGTTTATAGAGAGAGCAGTTCATTATTGGGGGCAAAAGTACAAGAGAAGCAAAGTCATGAAGGTTGAGGATGCAGCTCCTGAACACTGCAGTAGATGTTTCATAGAGATACTGTATAAACATATATCAAGTGTTTTTATAACATCATCCTCACCTTTCATGATCTTGCGATGGAAGTTGATGGCATCCACAGAGGCAGTAACAATGTTGGTGTTGCAGTGCCGAGCCGCCACAATGCCGGCGACCTCATCCATCAGCTTCATGGTCACACCTGTTCCAAACACACACACACACACACACACACACACACAGTTTGACTTTTGAAAGATACACAGATAAATCATACCAGATATTTCTAGTCCTCTTAAGAGCCACTGCAATTACTGTGACTGCTTTTGAAAGTATCACCCTCACAAAGAGTCTTTCCTCCTCATCAACAACATGTCACATAATGAACTCCAGTGTTTGGTTCATAGACTCCTTAGTTCATAGTTCGAGACAAGCACAAAAAATTTAATTTCTCATCATTTTCTCTCTCCTTATCAGTAAAACACGCGTATGTTATCAGTTATCAAATTATAAGTGTTATAAAGTCTGATCACACAGTGCAGGTCCAGGACTATTGAGCGGACATAATCAGGTGAATATGCCTAATGCGACACAAACATTGTGTTCTTCCTGATAAATAATCAATTATATAAAATAAGGCAATTTCCAGAAGAAGTCAGTAAGTTGTGCTTGAGATGAGGTCACACTGTCAATTTTTGTTTCAACGGACCTGAGGCTAAAATTGTGCCAAATCTCTTATAATGAAGCAGGAGCTGCACACCTGTCATTTCCAGTGAAACTTCACATTTCTCTTTGAATGAAAACAAGCCTTTCTGGGTAGATGTAGTCATTACGTTGGCGGCTTTCTCTGTCGTGTCTCAGACACTTTTTCACAGAGATGAGATTGTCTGAAGTAAAAGTTAATGGGTTTCCTAATGCAATTAGAAAACTATTCACCTGATGCTAAATTATCAATGAGTCTCCTCGCCATTTCCTTAACTTTAGCTTCTCATTCAGACTCATTAGTGCATCAGCTGACAGCGAGAAGCATTTCGGCAGACTTTCAGCTAACTGACTTTCAGCTGACAGCATACAGCATACAGGCTTGCTGTCTTCACTACAACATCAACAGCATTAGTCATTTGTTTTAATGTGTAAAATGACCTCATTAACGTTTTCCTTAGAAGTGACCTCTCGCAGTCATATGATTAATGACTGTCCTCTGCAGCAGAGACTGAAGAGGTGTAAGTTGCTACACTTGCGCAATAAACTCCAAGGAGGCAGCTCATGTTTTTGTGCATGCAACGTGTGTGAATTTTGAACGGGAGACATTATGTTCTTTGGTGATTAATCAATAAGTTGCTTGGTTCTGTAAAATGTCAGAAGATGATAAAAAATGTCAATGAAGATGTCATCAAATGTCTTGTTTTGTCCAGAACCCAGTTTACTGTCACAGAGGAAATAAACCAGAAAATATTCACATTCATCGATGCTGCTCTACTTCCTGATAGACTGTCAGAGCTAGTTGCTTGTGTTTGTTGCGTGTGACCAATATGTTTAGCCTTATTTATGACAAACAAAGGTCGGTTAAAGGTATATTGAACACAATAAACATTTAGACAAAACAGAATCATTATGCTGCAGGAGAAGCCTGAGAAAGATCCTCAACAGATGAGATCCGGAGCAGAGTGCCTTTATCTGAAGAAGACATGCTTATTTGTTATTAAAAGCTTTATTTATGACTGTGTGCTCTAGAAATCATGGTTGTTATTGTGGTAAATAATTTGTACTTAGCCATTAAACTTCATAATATGAATCCGTTGCCAGTGAAATGAAGCCGTTCGGTTTGGGATTTTAAACTACAAACACTAAGCCGCCACCATTCAACCCTACTGGAGGTTAGTATTTGATAATTAAAGATACATTTTGGGTGAGCCAACACTTTTAAAATGTGTGTGCACATCAAATAATCCATCATCACAAGGTTTACATCTCACTTTGCCAACACTTTTAACAGGAAATCAACGCCACAGATTACAGTCACGATTAAAGCCTATTATTTATAAAGCAGGAGAGCTCACAGAGTCGAAGCAGAGGTATTCACAAATCCACACCAGCATTGGTCTCTGTGTGCCACACATACAGCCTTTACAGCTTTCCTCGTGTGTGACAGAAACAGTTGTTTTTGGGTTTCTTGCAGAAAGTGGGACATCTTGTATGGAGTGGGTGGGTTTAAGATGAGAGAAGCGAGGATGAGGGTGGCATCTGTGTTTCATGTCGGAGAAAGGGTTAGCTAGTATGCTCATTTAAAGATATTCAAACCTTCACTAGACACTCCAGTTGCCCAAATCACTCCCTCTGAGCTGCTTTTTGTATCTCTCCTGCAACAGAAAATCAATAAGTCTGCTCGTTGATGGTTGGTTTGGCTCCCAAAGGCTCCTACCATCTGCACTGTGTGGCTCTGTTTATGACAGCCAAATGTGTGGGAGTACAAACAGAACGTGCTGCTTGCTCCCCAAATGCAGAACTCACTGTAAAAGTGGGCCCGCTGAGTTGATTAAATATTAAACATGCCATTACTCTGACATCATTTATCCCAAATGGCCAGTGCATCACTTGCATTTGATTTAGCTGATTATATTGATACGTGCACGGGTTCAGTTTGGGAAGTAAACTTATTTTTCTGTCAAAGCTGAACCTTTCTCAGAGGAAAAAGAAGACTCGCTTAAATTTTCCAACAGGATGTATCAAAATAGAAAATATCTTGATGCTGGAGAAATTGAATCGAGCTCTGGCTTTGATGTGTGATTATTTGGTTAAACTCAGGCCGGGCAGTGTGAAAGTGACAGATCTTTTTCTCCATCACATGAAAGGCTCCATCACCTTTAACTCAAACCAAAACCGTGTTGATAGGAGAGGTACACCGATCAAAAACACTCTCTGATTAAGGCTGATCATGTGACTCGTGTTCAAGAAGGTGACAGCAGCATGTCCGGCTTAAAGTGTGTGTGGGCAAGGACATATATCACTTCCTGCCTTAAGCCTGTTGTGAGACATTTTCCAAGACCCATCTTGCTTATCTTTTCCCATCTCCGCTATGTTGTGAAAATTGATGGGATCTCACCTAAGATTGAAAATTTCCCCTGGGTACCAGCACAGCAGGCTGCTGCTAGTCAAAGCCTGGAGTGGTCGTGTCTGAGCATGCACTAGTTAATGGAGATGGATCATGACCTGACAGGATGATGAAATGGAACATAAACGTTGAATTATGCTAAACTGAGTGTATGACATACTACCTTGATTTGTTAACGCAGCCCCCACCTGAAATGTCCTCACAACTCACTGCTGATGACTAAAAGCTTATCTTTAAATTGGATAAGGTAAGTTACACTTGCAGCAGCTATAATCAATATTTTTATATCAACAGAGGATGTGCATGCAAGAGGTTGCTCATGGTGATGAACCCACAGAGAATTATCAACCAGCTCCGCAGTTATGTGGAACTCAAGGGACCTTTACAACAACTTTTAGCTAATTTTTTCGTTTTCAGGTCTGCAATTTTGCTGTTTTGGTCAAATCTCCCTGCTCTCATCAGCACTGTTTTAAGCAGAAGCACGCAGCTTCAGAGAAAATCTCTAAAACCCAACACTTGAACAGCACCAAACAACTGGAAGAAAAAGTTAGCTGGTGAAGGCAGTGCAGCATTTAGTGTTTCAGAGTCACATTTTTCTCTCAGGTGATGGTGGAGACCAAAACAGAGCTAAAAAAGAGTGATTATTGGACTTTTCTGATGGAGAGAAACACGACTCCACGTTAATGCTAATGTTGCTCCATAGCTGTTGTTTGTGCAATAAGCAATATAAAGCATAATAAACTGTTATTCACTTCAACTTTTTGCAGTTTGTGTTTAAAAAAAACATTTTTTGTAGCTTTATATAGTGGAAGAATGTAGATTTTAAGACCATCAATTTAGTCTAGAGCATCAACATTAATATGCTGTAGGGTTTAATTTTATAGGTCTATTTCTTTAACTTTAAGAGTAAATGTCGACCGAAGGAAGAATTCCATCATACAGTCGGACGGTTTTGCACTCCATAATATTAAAGCCTGGTTTCCTATTGCTGCTGCTGAATCTCAAGGACTAACATGGTCCAGTACCTTCCCTGAAACTGTGGGAAACTGCGCCCCCAAGGACCCACAAACCATGAACATTATTCCATGTCACGAACGTCTCTTGGCCTTATGCAATGTTTGCTGCAAAATCCATAATATAAGCATTCTAAAAGTCTGCTGGATTGGCTTAGTCAGATCAATAAAGTCGTATTTACAATATAAGAATGATTGCGAATGAAATCTATGAATAGAATTCAATAAGATGATCTAACTGAGCCAGATAAGCTGCAATAAACAATGCACAAATATTGTTTACTGTCTTTATCCCACGGCAATGCTACAAAACAGCAGATCTCATGGATCAGCTGATAAGCTCTGATGACATTAATTGTTGAAACAAAGCGACCATTTTGAGAAATTTCATTCAAATACTTCATTTTAAGAATTAGATTACATTTTGTTTTCTTTTTCTCTGTAATGGAAGGAGGACTCTTATCAGAATTAAATGATCTTTAAGTAATTCCATGGTAAATAAAGAACTCATAAAGAATGGAGAGAAAGCCCCACTCAGCATGCTGTGGTATGAAGTAAATGGCTAGACTGGAACAGGCAGGAATATAATTTAATGACATGACATGAACTTTGTAACTTGCACAGAGCAAGTCGTTATTTGTGGACCTAGCCTTTCTAAGGGAATCTAAGACTCAGTGGAGCAGTGAGAGTGGGTTCCCGTGGTCTGGTTCCCTTGCTCCCCAGTGTTAGTAGCTCTTCAGATGCCTTGAAAAAAACAAGGCTGGTGGGTGTCGGAGGGATAATTACCCAAGTTTCCTCATATTCTTTACTTTACCACACTCCCTGAGAGACTTTGTAAAGCCTAAGAATAGCTATCAGTAGTAAAAAGCTGCGAGTTTCAATGTGTGAAAACACTGTTGTCTTGCTTGAGTTAGTTTTGATAGTAGAGCTGGGAGGCAATTATGAACACTAACTGATAAAAGTCTTCATTATTTAAATTGCTGGAATTTTTGTTGCTTATTTCTACTCACCACACACTTGTCACACTGTGGGAGAAAGCTCAAGCAAAACCTCAAAACAGTTAATTAGCATTCCTCAGCACCAGCAGCACAGCGGCCGTAGATGTTAATGCTAATGTCTCTTCATTTCAGAAAGGAAGAGCAACATTTCATTAAGCTGTTGAGGGGAAAAGAAGGACAAATTTCAGATGTGATCCACATCCTCCTGTTGAGTTTTAAAGTACAATACTCCCCTTTATTAAAACCGCATGAAAATCTTCAGGGAGTTCTACTTTCTGCTGCCTTAACTTTAAAATCCCCTAATCAATATTTCATAGATTAATAATGAATAAAGTCTACATGTAACATAAAAGGGTTCACTCAAAGTTACAATATCACAGGGAACTGTCACCCACCTCTGCAGCATTTCAAACCCTCTTAGCTCAGTGTTTTCATTTTGCACATATTACAGTGGGGTTCAGTCTCAATGTTCCTATCGTTCCAAAAAGCAGAAGGCCATTTTCAGCATAGGCTCTCTGAAACGTTTCATCCACTATAATTCATCTTGTGGACACATAGCATTTTATCTCACTAGAGCTCCAAAGGGAGCACTGGCTCCACTTCATTCCACAAGCGAATCATAAGATTGTGTTGGCTATTTAGTTGTTCTGGTGCACTAGAATAAAAATGTCGAGTCAAATCATGTGGACAACTGCGCTGTCCTTGAGTACAAACGATGCTTGTCTTTAATAATTACTACCATCAGTGGAACTGTTAATGCAACTCCTGCAAAAAGAAAAACCCTCTCCTTGTACAGTCGATGTAAAAGGTTGAAGTGAGGCTCAATGTGAGACTGCAAATGAGGACAAGCAAGGCCAAGCCAGCCCTGGGCCTGGCATTACACATTCACAGGGTGACATGGCACACTATGACTCTCCCTTTGCTTTAGGGTGGGAACTCAAAAGGCAGGGGGAGATGGGGGTTGGAGTTGGTGTGTATGAAGAGGAAAGACAGCTCACTCCAAATGGGGAAAAAAGGGCAATTAGTAACCAAGTCCCTAGTGCAGCCCAGTTGGCCACGGGGCAGAATACCTCTGTGATTAGATTCCTTCTGACGATTTCCCCAAATCTTTGTGCACAATGCCGTCCATAGGCAACAGGCATGAAGGGAGTCTCCCGGGCAGCTCTTGTCGCCCATCAACTCTGTCTCCTAACTTCAAGCTCTTTTGATTAGAACCAGCTCAGACACAGCACACTGTGCAAAGCACCCTCTGATGTAAGAAGGAGAGAGTGTGAGACCGACAGATATCGACGGCAAAGCGTGCATGACCTCTGCCTCTCATCACTTCCTGAACTTACCCCTTCCATCGTTGGTCTCTATTTCTTCCCTGTTCATGCCCTCTGGCCACCTTTATCCACCGCTGACAATTCCCTATCTTTTTCCGTCCTTCTCATCTTCTCCCCAACAAGAGCTTTAATCATGGACAGTATCAAACGGCTCAAACTGCCTCCTAATGAGCTGTTACTATAGAAACAGCTCCTGTTAACATTACTGCCATGCAACCATCCACCCACATCCTCCTAGAAGGTCCTATAAGCTGCATATTTTTTATATATATTTGACCATTACAGCTGTGGTGTGCTTTACTAGACTCTTTAACTAATTAGTGTGTGGCCTTCAGTTCTGCAAATTGCAAGCAAGCACTGTTGTGGTAAAACTGATAAAGTGTAACCTCCATGGACGTCACAGGCCCAGGAAAATCACTGAGATACGACTCCTGTAATGGAAAATCTGTCAGATAAAGGGCTTTCAGATGAAATGCACCTCTGGCTGTGATGGTAAAGGTCACGGACTCCCGCCGATTTCTCGTCTAAATGTAGAACTTGTTCTTTGCAAAAGTAATTTCCATGGTTGATTTCTGTTCTGTTCTGAGCTGGGTGATGCTCATTACAACACTAAAACATCTGCTCCATGTTATTATCAACTTGTTAGCTAGATTAAAATGGTAGACGGTAAAGGCCCCGTCACCTTTTTAAAATTCTTCTCGCTTAAAGTGCCCTCTGAGCTTTCTTTACCAGGATGGAGATATGTGACCACTATGACAGGTTCTCTACTTCACCTCCACTGGTGTAGACAGGGGTGTGTCTTTACCTCCTCGTTTTAAAACCAACAATCAGCTTCTTGGTTTGGTTGATGTTGAGCATTAGATTGTTCTCTGTGCACCACTGTGCAAGATTGTTGAGTTCCTCAAGATATTAACTCTCACTGTTGTTTGAAAACAGCATGGAGCTGGGCGCACAACCCTGGGGGGCTCCAGTGTTGAGTGTCACTAAGACAAGACACTGCAGACTTCTCGGGTAGAGGGTGATGGTGCCTGTTTGTGGCAGGAGGGAACAATCTCCTGTGAAAATTACCTCTTAAAAATGTCAATAACAACATCAGCTAGCTGATTGGCACATGTTTTTAGTACAGGGCCAGGAATGTTGTCATGCCCAGCAGCTTAACTCATATTCATTCTGCTCTGAATACTAACAGTGGCTGGTCCACTGGAGGCAGAGTAGACATTACAGCTGAGTCTTTGTTGAGGAGATCAAAGTGAGCATAAAATGTGTTTAGCTCAACCGGCATAGTGGCCTCTGGATCACTTGCCACATGTCTTTAGCGTTGTTGAGTTTGCGTTCCCTCTCTAGTCTCTGTTGACGTGTCCGCTTTTTCTCCTTTATACCAGCTTTTATTCTGGCCCTGGTGGACGGTGTTACAGTATATGTCTCATTGTCACCTGATCAAAGTGCAGTTTTTCGGCTCCGGGTGGAGACTTCAACACTCCATTCATCCAGGCTTGGGGAATGATACAGGTTGCCTGTGATGGGTGGAAGTTGTTAAGGCTGTACACAGCCTGATGGAAAGAGCTTCAGTGACCTTTCAAGGCTGTAAAAATCACCTCCTCTGCATGTTTCATGAGTTGTAACGGATAACTTGATAGCCCATTATACAGTGCTTTCAGCTCTTAATCATTCAGTCAGAGCGACTGGTTTCCCATTTACAAACAATAGAGGATTAGTGTGCCAATTGCCAATGGTCATTTTTGCATTTACCAGAAATGCAACTTCCTTGAAAACTTACTGTAAATGAGGGGAAACACACAGTGCCTCACACTGATGGACAAGACTAGACAAACTGACAGTGTGTTGTTGTCACTCAACTTATATATTGTACAGTATGTCTGTTTCTCCGTATCTGGGTTGAATACCAGACACAAACACACACACACACACACACATACACACACGCATGCTCAGGCTTTGTTACACTTTTCTTTAAGTTGTGTGGATTTCATTTGGTGCAGGTCATTAAATTTGGTGCCTTTTCTCTTTTGCATCAATTCTGGGTCAGCGTTTAGCACAAATGAACAAGCTCCTCATTCAAGTTATGAATGAATGAATGAATGAATTAATTAATTAATTAATCCTTCATTTATTCAGGGAAGGTCAATTGAGAGCAAGCTCTCTTTTCCAATGACGCCCTGAGTACCAAATACATGAAAACACATATACAATATGATCATAAATTACAATTACAATCAGAGAGCAGAACACTGAACAATTGGCACTTGAAACTATCTAAAGAAATACATTATTTATTCATTTATTATGACTGCTCTAAGCATGGTGAGGTTGCTCTGTGCTCTGTTGTGTTTGTGTCTCCTCGTTCCATCAGTGATTTCCCTTGCATATAACAGGAACAGCCTTACCACCCTGCAGATGGGACTCTCATCAGGCTAGACAGAACTATAATGATTTTTAAAAACGTTAATTTAATGTTAACATTTATGCTGATAGATATATAAACACTTAGACAAAACCTGAATTTAGAAGAAGTTTCCTCCAGTGTTAATGATTGTGGTGGCTCTTGTTTCCCTTATCTGTCATCCCAGTGGAAGCGAGGGAGTTTTCGGATATGTAATTGGTACATTTCAAGATCCGAGGTTATCCAGGCCTTTATGACATATGCCAAAACAATATACAGAGTATACGAGACTTGCACTACCTTGTACCGAGTATTACCAGGTAGTACTTTTAGAATATAGGTTCTAATTTTACTTTTGGTTCATTTTCTATTTAGTATTTAAATTATTCATAATAATGATTTACTTCCTCTTACCCTCTTTTCTGTAAATATTTGTTTTGAGATTTCTATGTGTGGTTCTGCTGCCTTAACTCCCTTTGGAATTACTGAAGTTCTCCATCAATTGATATTCAGTCTACCAGGGTAGGACGACATTTAATCTACAAGGAGCCTGGTTTTCACCTGGACGTCCTGACATTCACAGATTCTTCTCCTGAGTCTAAGGAAGGCTCCACCACTGCAGCAGATTCTGTATCTTATTTCTGAATCAATGTTAGTTTTGGAGGAGAGAGGGCTAAAGGTAAAGGTAGGAAAAGCAATCCACACACACATACACACACTCCTCACAAAGGTCGATCACGCAAGCTCCAGTGGACATATCCCTGTCTCTCTGAATTCCTCTGTCTCAGGCAGTGACATGTTTATATACCCACTGAGCATAGATCAGAGCAGAAGACAGATAATATAGAGCCACAGTGATGGATATGTTCCTGCGCTCAGGCAATCTCTGGCTGAACTCTATCGGACACACAGACATCCTGCACTAAATTTATGCATGTCCTGACCCTCTCTCTCCCTTCTGCACACACACACACAGACACACACACACACTCATACAGTAGTTACATGCAAGGATTTCACTTTACTGACACTTTCACAACCATAGTCCAGTGATTAATTAGATGAAAAAATGTATCCGATCTTCAACACATACAAACATCTAACGATGTGTCTCTATTGATGATTTATTTTTGTCATTTTTGGCATATTTGTTTTAATCAGACTACAGTTGTGTCCACCTGTGGCAATAAACAGCTGTTTCTATGGAAACAGGTGGTACACTTCCTCAGAACATGGAGGAAGGAGAAGGGCAAGCTGGCAGAGAAGGAAGAGAGAGCTTGAGATAATGAGGAGAACTGGGTCGGCTGAAAGGTAAAGAACAAGCGACAAAGATATGGAAGAATGATAAGTTAAAAGGAATCGAGTCATAGCTCCTGATCCTCGGATCTATTCCAGCATTTAGAACATTTCCAGGCTTCTGTTCTGTATGTTGGAGACTTTCACGACATACCCAGATGTCTGTTATTTGAGGGTTGTACAGTCGCAGGCCTTGACCCAACAACATGTGGCACCGGAAACATTTATCAGAAACTGTTTCCAACACGATGTGCTGGATAGCTGTCTTTACTTTTATGCATGTTTAATGAACTGATCAATGTCGACTCCACAAATGTGATCCATTAAACCTGGCGGTATGTCATTGTGCATATACTTTCGATTGATTAGTCTATGAGGTTAGGATATGGGGATGAAAGGAATTGATTGTGCTGCTCAAGCCATTGAAAAATGACATTTAATAGCAGCAGCTGATCATGCATTAGACTGATATCTTAGAACCTTGGCAAAGTGTCTCCATGGGTTAACACCACGAGAGGTAAGTAAGAAAACATGTTGAAATATGTTTTCAAATCTAAGTGAGGAATATAATGCTCACAGAGCACGCTGTTGTGTGATCCGGTATCATTGCCCCATCACTCCTGACCAAATAGATGGTATTTTGGGGATAATGAATTGTATTAGCCCGCATTAGTGTCAGTGACATAATTGTAAAATCTCTGGCTAGATGGATGCGGTGTCATATTCTCTGTCTGCTGTTACCATCTGCTGTCAGACAGTCAGCCAGGACACGTCAATGGAATATTAATAAGATCTAAAGAGATGATTTTCTATAGAGAAAATAAGGGAGAACTGTTTGCAAGGTGCACACTGTATGAATCCACAGGGTCCGCTCACAATACCAACACGAATGCATGTGTGTTCTTGAATGTTCATGTGTTTGTGCATTTGCTGCACGTCTCCTTAGGCTCCAGCTAAGTAGGCCACTTTTCCACACCACAAAAGAAAGAGACATACAGTAAGTGAATAGTCTGTCATTGTCATGCAGAAGTCAGTTATTCTTTTCTACAACAAAAGTATAGGGAGAAGAGGGGAATGAGAGAGAGAGTAAGACACAGTGAGAGAGAGTGAGCACCCTGGCTGCCTGACCTGACTCGGTTATGTAAACAAAATAAGTGTAGTGAAAGCAGCCGCAGCGAACAACAGGGAACATTGCCTAATGAGCAATGGCATGTAAAGAGAGAGAGAGCGCGAGAGCAGCAGCGGTGAGTGTGTGCGTGTATTCTAAATGACCTGCATGCTTGTTCCACATTTGATTTTTAATTGGACAGAAATCTCAACGAGCTCGCCAAATTAAAAAGGCAACCACGACACGTGCAACACTTATCCGTCCCGCCCTGCTCCCTCCCTTCTCCTCCTCCTCCTCCTCCTCCTCCTCCTCCCTGCCATCCTGGCGTCCTGTCCTGACTCCTTCTCATTGCCTCTCTTCCTCAGTCAACATCTCCCTTCTGTTTCTCTTCCTCACTATCTGGTGTCTCTCTGATGGCCTCTTTACATAGCTGACCTCAATAGAAATGGCAGTATGAGGCAGGAATATCCTGCCAGAAACAATATACCTCAACTGATAAAAAAAAAAAAAAAGCATCTGCTCCGTGCTGATAAAATGTCAGATTTGTTCCAGGAAGTTTTCACTGCGGGTTTGCCTTTTTATGTTGTTTGGGACATCAAGATAACCAGGTCTTTGGTTACGGGTGGCTTAACCATCAAATCAGGATATACACCCATTAAATGAATAGTTTATCTCGCTTTTAATCTTAGTTTGCTGCTTTGTGCAATCTGTCATTTTTTCGAAAGTACTTTGAAACCTTTTTTTTGGGTATCTGGCTCGAATCCCGCTGGGAAAATGGCCCAGGGAGAAAACAACAAAAAGATAACAGGGAAAAAAAGCAGACAAAAATAATGATTCAGACGCACAGATCAGTCAAAAGGCTTTTGTGGATATGTCCTGGCAAGGAGCGCCCAAATGCCTTTTCTGAAAGCACCATCCACATAGTGCAAAGTTTTTCTATCTAAAGATGATTAAATGTTATTCTCTGGTGCAGATATGCGTCAGCCATTTCTAAGACCTCTGTGATGGTGATATATTTTCCAGTGTTGACTCTTCTTGTCGTAAATCGAGTGTGACATGATCTAGTACGTCACTTTATACCAACAAAGTTTCATTCCTTTCCCAGGCCCTCTGAACACAATGTTGTTGAACACTGGCGAAGGGTGTTTGTTTATGCAATTCATCAATAAGAATTATTCTAGAAAAGATGATTGGATAGGCTCGGTAACACATTTTAATGAGATCAGAGGATGAGTCATAGAGGGACAATTGAAGCCTCTGAGTCGTCTAGCTTGTCAGCGGAGCGCAGAACAGGAAACGGCATCAGTACCATAAATTTCCTGCAGCAAACACTTTCCAATTCCCATTTATTGTTCTACACGTCTATTTCCTGGTTCATACCTGTCATTCTGTTCTTCACCATTACAGCTCATAACAGCAAAAAAAGGGCTGTCAATGCAAGTAAGACACAACTACAACAGTACACACACACATACCAATACAGAACAATCACTGAGATTCAACCAGAGATTCTTTTACTCTTACATTCATCCATTCACTTAGGAGAACAGAAGTACAAAATGTCATAAAATTCTCTCTCAAGGACGTTTCACTTTGGATTACATTCTGTAGTATTTCTTCTTCTGGGCCTCGGCAGAGCTGCCACAGGACACGCTGTACCAGAGTTCAGTCGGGGGGAAGATGCCAAAGGCTATAAAACTGGGAAAAACCTTGTCTGCGATTTATAAGCAAACTGCTGAAGATGGAGTAGATGGAATAATGACGATACTATAAACACATGTGAACGTGTGCAGTATCTGTATATGCGAGAGTGAAATGTTTGATCACTGGTTACAGATGTTTCTTTGTTCCTCGCACCTCTTTCCATGCTTTGATTAGTTCTTCTTCCTCTCCTCTCATCCCTTCACCAAGCTCTCAGTGCCTTTTAACTCCTTTCTATATGTTCTCTGCTGCAGGGGTCTCTGTTGTATCCTCTCCCCTACAGGATTGTCATACTGTGCCGAGGCTGTGGATGGTCACGACTGTCCCTGCCTTGAATACCAAATCAGGCTAATGCTGCTCATGAGCTCCATTTGTTTCACATGTGTGACAGAGACAAAGAAATCCGACAGATAGTGGAGACTGGAAACACTGGGCTCTGATGCTTGTCAGCATGCTCACAGCGTGGTTGTATATTTGAACTTTGAATGAAAGTAAATAAAGCAGTCAAACTTGCATTAAGCTGTAAACTGTAACAGTACCAAATACATTAAAGTTCACTACTGTGCACTTAACTAAGGTCGCTGTATTGGACATTTGTTATTTGGCATAACTCCCTCTGAGTTACACATGTGAGCGTGTAACACAAATATTTACATTTTCTGGAGATTAAAGCAGCATCAGCCTCTACGGTGAGTAGCGAACACACACATACATATAGCCACTATGAGAGATGGACTGTATGTTCCTGGCATAGACACATCTGTACAGTACAATTCACAATGAGAGTCTGTATCCTTTTCTCCCTGCTGACAGAGAGTACAAAGGTTAGTGAGTCTGAACAGAGGTCTCTACAATAAAAGGACACACTGGTCAGATTACTCAGGCGAGGAATATGCATCCTCTTCTGTTAGCATATAGGGTTTAATGCTCTGGTCGCTGCAATTTAGAAAATATTTTAGTTAAAAAAAACGTCAACCTCTCCTTGATGCTTTTGAAAACTTTCGTTACCGGAGAAAGGTGAGTTATTGTTAATCACCAGGAGGCAGAAAATCTCTACAACAGGTGAGAAACACTACACGTTTGCAACCTGCTGGTAAAGAAATTTCACATCCAGCAGGCACACACAAAAAAACAAAACACTCATTTCAGCTGCTAGATGAATGACTTTCTTGATCGGTCACTGTTTTATCTCAGCTCTCCTTTTTTTCACACTGGGCAGGAAGTGCACGCTCAGCTTGTCTGATTTGGTATCGGCTGTGACAGTGTTTACATGGAGGTGGTGAGAGCTTTAAGACTCAACCACAGAGTGTTCAGTGGGAGAACCAAGACAATAAGCTAAAAAAGGGACAAAAGCTTCTTAGAGCTGCAGAGAGCTGGTTGTGATTTCTTTGTTGGGGTGTCACTTCTGTATAATAACCTGTCTCATACTCCAGGTAGTCATTTTATTCATTGCTAATATCAATATGCTTTCTGCTTGGGCTGCACAACATGGTAAAAAAAAGCCATGTGAATATTTTGACAGATTATGATTGTGATATGATTCCCGATGAGTGGGAATGATCATTTTCACTGAAAAAATATTAAAATCATAGTGCGTGACATTAGTTGGACCACCAAACACATGTGTTTTTTCACATCTGGAGTTCAAGGTTTGCATCTCTGCAGCAGTACAGTACTTCATTATAATGCTATTGTGTCACAGATTTAACCCTCAGCCTCAAAACACAAATTCTGCATTTGGATATGGCACTTTGCCATATTGTTAGGTCAATTGTTGAGCCTCACTTAGGCCTACTGAAGTTTCCCACTTTCTCTCAGCAACATGTTATAGGCAGTTGACTCCATTACTTTCTGGCATTGAGACACAAGCTTAGCTGTTCAACATGTAATCAAGAAATGGTTAAACTTACCTCCATGAACATAGTTGTGTATTGTGCAGTCAGAGGGGCCCACCAAATGGATCAGACTGGACTGGCTGAAGCCGATTGAGTGTTTTTCTGCCGTGCAAACAAACACACACAATGAAAGAAATGTGAAGAAATGTTCAAATTTCGCAGTGATAAACTTTCTAGTGCGTATTTTGCCCAGGCAAGCCAACACAAGCAGAAACTGCATGCTGCCCTGCAAAAAAACCTCACTGTATTGACATGCAATCATGCTAACATACCTTTTGGTAGATCATCTGCGGTTGAGCACGCATGACAAAATAGATAATCAATTTGATTGTAAATTGTTTCAGTGTAACAACAGAAAAACCTCATCATGTGAATGTCCACGCCAACAGTTCAAAGGTATCTGACTGTTATCAGAGGCAGATATTGTTATGGTAAATCAACGGAAGTACATACAATGACAGAGCACATGGTGTCCTGTATCCTAAAGTTCTGTTATTACACTCAAAAACATCAAAGCTGGACATTGATTCAGGCGTGCATAGTGCTGCTGTGTTGAGTGGCGGTGTTCAGTTATTTGCAGGCATCATGATGAGACTTTCATTTAATTTAGAAGTAATTTCAGCTTGTATTTCCATTGTCTCTCAATCGTAAGATGTTACCTGGGTTGGGTGGAGGTGGCACCACCTCTTCAATCTTCGCTTTGGTCTCCAGTCTCTCCGTCTTCTGAGTCTCATAGCGCTTTCTGCCCCCCTCCTCTTGCTCTGCGCTGGCATACTGCAGACAGAACGAATACAGTGTGAACTTATCCACAGGTGTGCACGTAAAAATTCCACCGCAATTCACCAAACACGGATATCAAGGGATAATAGTATCACTGAATTGTCTGTGAAGGTTGCATTGCCTTTCAAACACCTGTTTTCTCTTCTCAGTCAACTGAACAAGTAATACATTTGACTGCCTCTGATAATCTGTTTAACAGCAGTCAGCAGCTGTGCTATGACGTCGGCTATATTGACATTTAGAAGTTGTGGCAGAGAAGGTTAGGAGCAACAAAAAGCTGCCATATTTAAGTACAGTCACAAAGCATCTTTTACTTGATCTGAAAATGAGCTTAAAATGCTTATTCATAATATACCTCTGACAAGCTACCACTAACTAAGTGGGCAAATGAACTGTGTGATACTGAAGCTGAGCTGAATAACGTGGCTGCTGAAGAATGGAATGTCTGTGTCACATGCAGCCTTGACATCACATCCAGGAGATACAGACATCACTTATCCCAGGTGGGTCACCACATGACACACAAACGCGGGGTGGAAATTTTCTAAATCTCATGAGGTCCCCTGATAATACCAGTCCCGTATGAATTGGGCTTTAGACATAAAAGACGCTTGACAGTGAGACAGACTTTTCACACTGTTTTTTTTTTTTTAATCTTATACCAGATGGTTTGTCTCATGGACTCCCTTATCTTGACCTCTCATCCCGTCATCTCTGAGGGACCGAGTCAGATAGAGACGGAGAGGCCGACAGGTGAAATGCCAAACTTTGGCCCATGAAGGTCAGAGCGAGAGTTTCCACGCACCTTGATGGGCGGCACCTCCATGATCTTGTCGACATTCTGCAGAGAACAGGGGACATACCACAGTGCCGCCTTGTTGGCCAGCTTTTTGTCACCTGCAGTTAGAGTGAGAGAAAGCGGCGGGTGAATTTTCATACAAAGAAACATGTCAGTCAATAATTTTAAAGCTTTCTTCCTCTAAATAAAACCGACGTCATTCTCTCGGAGCTTTGCGACTGTGCGCCAACAAGCAAGAAGTTTTGACATGTCCCTTAAAACAAAACAAACAATGGAGTAAACAATTTTGAAGCAGCTGTTGTCAAAACAGACGCTTTTATTAACACCCAAATAAAAGCCAATCCAGTTTTTAACAAATCCAGAGGCGCTGCCTGAAGATTAGTCTTTCTTCTGCAAACAAAGGAGCAGGAAACAAATGAGGTCTTTGTTCAAAGACAATCATTCACGTCTGTTCAGAAGAACACGCGCTCACATTCGCTAAACTCCGTCCCTTGGTTAGCGCAAGGTTTAGCATAATCCCCAAATCCTGAACATCCTGCGTTTTCATGTTGTGATTAAGAAATGGAGGAACGGCAATTCGCTCATTAGGTTTCTCAGTACAAATATTTACATCACATTATATGTCGGCGAGGCGTCGTCGCTGCTGTGTTAAAATATAAGACGACTGAATTGTTCCATAAAGTCCGGCCGAGTTTTCAATTCAGTGTAACGTCTATCTCTCAGTCCTGCAAAAAATAAACAAAATAACAACAAAATGCATGTGGGTGTTAATACATGTGCATAAATTATTACTTTGTATTCACAGGACTCAAATAAAACTGCTGAAATCTTGAGAATTTCGTCAGGTTTTTACATTTTTGGGGCAAAGTTACCTTTTAGTAATAAGAAAGTGTCTAAAGTAAAATAAATATGCTCATTATTGGAGCATTTAGAAATCCTTTCAAAGAAGTGGACAATTACGCTGTTTTGTTCAGTTCATCTGTGGATATTTAAAACTCTTTGCGGATGTTATTCATTATCTGTCTTGTGTGTGAATATCTTGAAAGTAAGTGCTGTCACTTTAACTTCTCATCCCTTAGATTCTGCTCTCTTGTGGCTCCCTAAATATAAAAATCGTCTTCATCATCAGCGAGCGATGTGCACATACTGCGTCTTCCTGTGAATAAATATAGGCTCTGACATTTCCATAAACCTCCGTGAACAGTAGTGCGTGAGACATTGCGGTGGTTTGGGGGGGCTGTAGCATTAGCTCTGCCTTCCTACAGAAAGTTAAGAACCAGAAGACCAGAAGACAAAACTCGTGGAAATCACATCCCATAGCAATCAGGCGGAGAGGTTGCCATAGCGATATCTGCCTACACTTTTTTTTCTCTTAATTCGCTAACAGAGAGGGGAGGGGGGGGGGCTGTTTTGAGGTTGTGTTGTTATAGCACACAGGAGAGACTCACAGATTAAAGACAGCAGGTTCAAATGAGATCACTGTCGTAAAGTGTTGAAGGGCTTTTACATTTTTCTGCAACATCTGATAAACTGACTATTTCTCATTAGGAGCGCTGGCACTTATATTTAGATTCAATTTTATTTGATGCTATAGAACAAAAGTTTCCTTTAATCTCCTTTACTGTCGCATTTTTAAAAATGAGGACATCTCATAGGTTTAAAAAAATGACTTAAATTGTGACGTTACCGTGTGTACTGCGAGTCCAGATGAGGTCTTTGACAAAGGAATTGTAAAGTTATAAGAAGAGAGTTAGAGCAGCCGCTCTGGGCGCTCTCGGGGAACAACATTTGCATTTTACACCCAAGTTAAAACCGTGCAGACGGCCGGGCCGCGTTGCCATGCCGACCGCGCTTCTCCTCTCCTCCTCTCATTGGCTCCTGCCCTTGCCAGCAACCAGGAAGTTGCCCACAGCAGAAGGCATATTTACATATCCTTGACTCTACCAAGACTGAGTGACTCCAGTCTATTATTAGCTCCTGCTGGACCTTTTAAGTGAACTGTGTTCAGGATGGAGGGAGGACGAGGATGAGGAGAAAAGGAAGATGAGGAGGAAAAGGAGGAGGAGGAGGAGGAGGAGGAGGAGGAGAAGGAAGGACTGAGGGGAACCATTCCCAGTCTGACTGGTGACCTTTCTAACCAGAGTGCAACCAGGGAGCTGGCTTTGAATTTCAAATCCCTCTGCATCAAATGAAGACAATGTCAATGTTTGACCATGTCATTGCCTGGACTGCAGTCCTTTTCATGCCTTTACAGCGTGTCTACAAAAGAAGCACATATCCTGCATATCCTCATGCTTGAGGCAGTCATAACATGCAGCTCAATACTACATGCATACTAGGGCTGCTCGATATTATAAGAAAAATCATAATGCCATTATTTTGACAGATATAATGCTGCTATATGATCCACAGTTATGGGAATGATTAACTTTGCATCACAATTTTAATTTTCACTGAAAAAACTATTAAATCATGACGATTTGACATTTGTGATCTCTGCAGCGGTATAGTACTTTACTGTAATGCTGTCTTGACACAAATTTCACCTTAATCAAAAAGATATAAGCTTCTGGGATTGGATATTGCTCTTGAAGAAATTGCAATTTGAGATAATATTTTGATTAATCATGCAGCCCTAATGTAAAACATTTATCACGACAAGGCATGAGACATTGTAAAAAATGTATACCACGATTTATCCTGGCCAAAATAATTGCACTAAAACAAACCAGAATCACTTTTGTTACAGGAGACATTCTATGCTTATTTCCAGGTTCATAGTTATAGTTTGGGTTACTGCAAGAATAGGTCGAAAAAACACATCAGTTTTCTCATACGGTCCACTGCAGCAGTACTGTATTCCTACGTTGTCTGAACGCTCTGTTTTAGCTCCTGTCGCTTTAAGGCCTCTTCTCCCAAATACCCAGTCTGCTCTGATTGGTCAGATCACACACGCCTCAGTCAGCACCACTGACCACAACAGAGAACATAAACATAAATTCCTGTGCAAACTAACAAACTAGCCACTAGGTATAAATCATATGTGACTCTGTGACATAAGCCCTTTTTAGATTGAAAAGGCGGCACATTTGCTCCAAGGCAGTATAAAAACAGCTACAGTGTGATGTCACAAAGTCACCGGATTAAAGGCGGGACTACTGACGAGACGTTTCAGGAGCAGTGTTTTCTGTGGGGGAGAGGAGCTTCTCTTGGGGCGGACCTTGACCTTTCAAGATCTTGTACAGGCATATATGAAACACTGAAGGAAAGGAGAAAATGAAAAGGCACAAAAGGTCTCCATTTAGGGACAGATTGCATCACATGTCCTCCTGCATAAATAAAGGATAAATAAATAATGACACCTCATCTCCCTGATGTTCTTAAATTTGGTATCCATAGTATCTACACACATCAAATTTAATGTTTTTTGATGGCTACACAATGGTAGCAATTCAAACAGCAATTCAAGATGAATCAATAATTCAATGTAAGACTGTATATTATTGAGGTAGACATTTTTCAAGTCACTCATGTGAGAATGTTTTTTCTGTATTTAATTTTCTATCCTTATCCTCATCCCTAATTTATCAAAAGTGAAGAATGTTTCTTGTATGTGTTGATTTTCTATGCGATGACAGAAAACTGGATTCAGTCTCGAGGGAGCAGTATGAAGTAGCTGGTGGGACAGCTGGCTTGCTTAGTAAGTATTAATGAATAGGAAGGTTTTTGGCTGCATCCATCCCGAACATAAGCACCACAAATCTGCTCAATCAAATTTCCTCACTCGGTGGCACAATGCTCAATAAAGAGCTCAGTGACTCTTTGCACGCTTTTTCAAGTTCATCCGGCGGCAGCTTTAGAACAAAGAGCTCCATGAATGTTAAAGGACAGTGTGGCGGCCGTGATGACAGCTGAGACAAATGGCACCTGGCAGTGGCAGGTCCTTTTTTTAATTGATGGTATATTGGTGCAGCAGTCCTTTGAGTGCATGAACGTGCAAGAGCAACATGCGAGAGGGAAGGACACTTCACAGCGGACGATCGAAACTCGCAACACTCGGCTGATTTTACAGGAAAGCGAAAGTACACAACAAATCCAACTCATCTGATCCTCTGGTGTGTCTACCCTGGATTGTAGGACAAAAATCCAGCAAATAAGGTATAAACCACAAAACAAATATGATCAGTGGCTTACACACACAGGCAGACTGTGCTTTTTTTAACTATATGATAGACAGCAGAATTCCCAAACACTATGCTCTGTCATATTAAATTATAAATTAGAGCCTTTTTGGGGACTGATTTGAGTATTCACATGGGTGCTTAAGTGGGGAAAAGTCCCTCCAGGGCTACTTATGCAACATCCAATCCCCTTTAATCTAAGTTTAAGACATCAATCATTACTTCATACCATTCTTGAAATTCATAAATGCACAACATACCCATATCCCAATCCGCACTCCCCTAAGATATTAAATCTCTCATCTATTTGTTCCTTTCCTCCATTTTTTCCCCGTCTTTCTCCACAGTCTCTTCCTTTTTCTGTTCACGTTGAGCAGTTTCACATGATTTATGGCTGTATTTTACTCATTCACCTCGCTGCTCTCCCCTTTGGCTCGTACCCACTACCCTTCATTCTTCCTCCGAGCAGAAAAAATTCTTGTTTTCTTTTCCCCTTCCTGAACAGCCTTTTTCCAGGCTCAGAGACGGTGCAGCGAGGAGCGTTCTTAGTGCTTGATCACAATGATCAAAACCACAGATTTTCCATTGTGCTGAGCCAAGTCTCCATTACGTTTAACTACAATACAGCCCCTCTGTGGGCTGGTACAGCCTGATAGGAACAGATGAAATCCTGTCAGGAGTAGAGCATCGGGATGGAGCAATTTGACTGAAAGGGAAAATCTAAAACTCCATTCAAGCATTAAGGTATATTTCAGTTGTACAAGACTTCATCTCTTTTCTCAAGAAGAAACAAAAAGAAACAAAAAGCTGCTCCTCATCCGATGGATTGCGCAGTGATTTTGCACAAGTCTACTTTTCTGTTGTACTCAGACGACCTTTCATGTGTCGTAGTGTTGTCTGTGCTGTTATATTCCTCAGCTTCGCCCTCAGGGAATTCTTCCGTGCCCCAAAAGCCAAGCTGCCCTCATACTTAATAGTTAAAGGTCTTACAGTATTTTTTGTTGTTGTTTTTACATATTTTATTCAACGCTTACATTTAGACTTAACAAATTGTACTTCGTGTCACAATCATTTTCATCCTGCTGTTGGTGTTAACAACTTATTTGTCTAAAATAACTAATTGCATGCAATGATCGTAATTTTAGCCTAAAACAATACTCTGTTGATTGCTTGTGTGTGTGTGTGTGTGTTTGTGTGTGTGTGTGTGTGTGTTCATGTCGCACTCATTGAGTTCATGCAGTTGTGTGACCCACCAGGATCATGGAAGGAACTGTCTTGAATTTTTTAAGCCTCAACCCACAATGCATTGCTCTCAGCTCTGTCTGTGCACGTGTGCATGTGTGTGTGTGTATGTATTTGTGTGTGTGTGTGTGTGTGTGTGTTTGTGTGTGTTGAGGTAGTACGATGTGTGTGCCTTGTTTATGCAAATATGTGCCTGAGTGTGCATGCAACACAAGCATTATTACCTCTGTGGGACTTTTGGGTGCATGTGTGTTTGTCCCAAGTGTGGCAGCAGATTTTTGTGCCTGTGTGTGTGCACAAATGCCTTATTGTGTGTGTGTGTGTGTGTGTGTGTGTGTGTGTGTGTGTGTGTGTGTGTGTGTGTGTGTGTGTGTGTGTGTGTGTGTGTGTGTGTGTGCCCGCGTGGGTGTGCGCGTGTGTGGGTGTGCACATGTGTATGTGCACTTGCTTTATACATCATCTAGGAACATTCATGTGTGTGACTGTGTGCAGTTTTCTAGGTGTGTCGGTTTATCTCCACGCATGTTTTTCTTCATACATGGGTATATGCAAATCTGTGTATGCCGATGTGTGTGGGTATGTGTGTGAGTGCACATGTGTGTGAGTCAGTGCGCATGTGCAATCCCCCCAGCGGGGACAATCATCACGGCTCGTGCCCACAGTAGGCAGCCTTCCCCTGGGGGGCCGTGACTGAGGCCTGCCTGACGAGATGCTGCCTGACTGAGTGTGGAACCTGGATGCCTGCCTTCTCCCCCAACACGCACTCACACACATGTGGCAAAAACATGAATGCATGAATACAGAGATGCATGCACACAGACCGTAATATACATACTGACGCACGGCACAAGGTGCGTGCGCGTAAACAGACGAAGCTGCAAAAACACGCATTGCTGCTTAAATGCAGATCCTCCTATCTTGCAAAAAGGTGCCTAAAAATAAAAACAGAAACAACATCTGGAAGTCTGCAACATTCGTTGTCCCTGTTCAAGCCATCCTTCAATAAATTGCCTGAGAAAAGATCTATGTGTACAAGCCTGCCAGTCCTGCCTCAGTGTGAGACTTCTTTAAGAGAGAAGGGGAAGTGTGTGTGCTCAGTGTGCATCTGCGTGGGTGTGAGAATGTAGGTGTGTGACTTCTTCTATGCAGAATGTGTCAGGATGCGCTTATCAGGCTCTGTATGCACGCAGGTTGTCCCTCCACAGCCGCATGTGTGTGTCAGTATGTGTTGGGTACGTGAGCGCGTCGTGTTGGAGCATGTGTGCAGGTACATCCACTTGGCGTCCGTGTCTGACTAGGCCGCAGTGTGTGAGGTCTGACGCTAAGCCGACATGACAGAAGCAAATAATGTCTGCTCCCGTTATCTTCTCTTCCCCCTCGGCCCCGCAGGAACCTTTTAAAGGGCCAAACACTGATGAAATCACACGCGCTAACCCATGCACACACTTGCATGTGTACAGTGTGGACGTGCGCACCCACCATGCAAAGCAAACATACATCTGCAAAATGATGCATCTAAACGCATGAGAGGAAAGACAAGCACACATTTATCATAAACCTCCCTCACAGTTGTTGACATACGAATGAGCTCCTGCACAAATCCACCATCTAAAACTGAAACATGCACACAATCATTTATTTACACAGCTCCACATACTGTGAATATGAATGAACAATTCTTTTGAGGTTTGGATAAAAATAAATCCGCAGAAGCACACAGGCATCCATACGTTCATACAGATAACAGCTGTGTCAACTCAAACGCACACACCCATACATCTACACAAATGTGACCTACTTCCTGTAGCTACAGTATGACCTAATAGACCACCAAGGTGCTGCCTCTCCTCTGGCTCTCCTTGTGTCGAGGCGGCCTGTTATTTTCTGATTTCAGGACACAAACTAATCTGCTCTCAAATAATCTCAACCCTAATTCATTTCCCTAAATCTGGATTAATGGTTTATATATGTTGTGTTTTTTTTCTTTTTGTCAGACTGACACACGGTGATGTCACATACTGTATGAATCAGGGTGACGGCAGTCGGCAGACATCGTGTTATCTGTAAATTGGGCCAGAAAAATGAGCAAATCCCATCACAGATGTTGTGTTCATACCCACATAACCTCCAGAGAGCTCAACAGCAAAGTCCAAAGCTACACCCACACTGCCCCGACAGTGAACCTACCCTTAGATTTTAGACTGTTAACTCTATTTTTTTTGTTGTTGTTTCATATAATGACAGCTGTGCACATCTTAACTACGAACAGCACTGAAAATGTTGGCTTTTGGTTATTTTCTGATTCTAAAACGTATTCATTGTAAGGCGGAGAAATGGCTGATCAAGTGACCTGCATCCGTTTTATTGTATTTTCTACAGAATAATGTACAACCCTTGTTGAGATAAAATATTAATATGGTGAAAATGTTTGCTAATTTAACAGAAAAACGGTTGCTTTAAAGGTTTCTTACTTTGTTTTTGCACAAAAACATGTTGCCCATGTTATGTTGTAGAGCTGTAAAGATTAACTGATTCATCGATTAGTTGACTATTAAACTATTAACTATTAAATTAATCACCAACTATTTTGGATTTGATTAATTGTTTAAGAATGAAAAGTTACAATAGTATGATTCTTCAGCTAAGTAACTTTGATTATGTTCTTGTTTCTTTGCTCCTCTGTGATAGTGAACTGAGTATTTTTGAGTTGTGGACAAATGAATACATTCGAGGGCGCAATCTAACCCAAATGATTAATCGATAAAATTATCAACAGATTAATAAACAGTAGTGCAGCCCTATTATCTTATTTTCACAGCCCTGAATCACAATCCCTTTGATGTGCAGCAAACAAAACGGTACGTTCGGTGCCTTCTTTCCATACTTCCTGATCGCCTCTCTTCGGGGTCCTTCCTGACAGACCGTGTGCCGTAGCGGGCTGCCCGTGTCGATGCCTGCATGTAACGTACGCTGCTCTCCACCTGTCATCTCATATCTCTGCCTCCGCCTCCATCAACCTGATTCCAGCCCAGCAACCAGCCAACCAACCAGTACAAGCCTGTTGCTAGGGCAACGGCTGTCTAGGGGATATTTCTTTTGTTTCTCACACCTCCTTTCCTTCTTTCTATCTCTACCCTTCCCTCACTCCTTCTTGCTCTTTCTGCCGTCTCTCTGCCCATCGATATGTCTGTCTGCCTCTCGCCTCACATCTGTCTCACTCCCCTGTTCTCCCTCAGTCCGTCTCTCTCTCTCTGCCTCTCTCACTCGGTTGAAGACGGACAGCTCACTCTGAGGCTGCAGCACCTTCTAACTACGAACCCGTCAAAAAATACACACAAAGTAAGGTTTCCTTTGAAGCATGTCAAGAACCCCCCCATGCTACAGAACCCATTCACAACCAGCTCCAACACTTTACTGTGCGACTATACTTGTTTAAAGGTGTAACATCGTCTCTCCTAGTTTGCCATGAGTTAAAGCACTTAGAGTACATTCAGGAGATTACATTTGATTATCCCAGACAGTCGGTGCATCGCTGTTGCCACTGACATTTAAAGGTCCAGAGATAACGCTGGGTCAGCCCAATGTGATCCTCCCTCCGTCTTTACTCAAGGGACTCAGGGCAGCTTGTGCATGTGAGCCTGCTGATATAGATCTGTATGTTTTAACGTGTACATCAAATGTGCACACATCTCCATAATAAACAAGCATTACAGACTGCATCAGTTGGCAAACTAGAAGCCAACATGGCTCTTAAATTCTATTCCCCTGTCACAGCTTGTAATGCTCCGCCTCACGAAAGCTGTGTTTCATCTGCCACGCGTGTAGGGAGAGCGTTACTGAATGTGTGCTGCCCTCTACTGTTCAAACAGCTGAACAGCACAGGGAGGGGATTTTTTTTTTGAAAACAAAAAAATGCCCAGAGATACAAACAAGTGATGATGGGATAGTAGGTAATGTGAATACTTTTAATAAAAATGAAAAACATCTACTGCATAAAATGAGCGTAAGTGACCGAATTACATTAATGATTCCACACTAGCTTCAACATAAGTTTTCCCAAATTCATGGCACTAACTGATTATGATTCTTTTTTCTTTACAGTCAGATGAAACATGGCGACCTGCGGCGAAAAAGATTTTGTCTGACAAATGCAATAACATCAAGTGAGAAACCGTAGATGCATGTGGCATTCTGCAGGGTCAGAGCTGTCTTTGTACACACATCATTGCGATGGCCGAAGAGCAAAACCTCCTATCTGAAAAATTCACTTTTTTGAGAAAACTAAAAAAAAACACAAAAAAATGTGTTGTTTTCTTGCAGAATGTTATTTTTTAAAGGATACCCAATACATAATACACTGTTTTTGGACTATATTACTGTATTATAGGTGCAGAATTGTGATGGTATGAAGTTTGGTGCAGCAGGGTGTGAAAAACTGGTGGAGCAGATGTTTTTTTTTTTTTAATTTCCTGTCTTCTCTACAGTCTGCACACCGATAAAAGGGATAAAACATGGACTTATCAAAGTGTGAAAAGCACTGGTCCAAATAACACAATTAATCGTGGCTGAAATCCATTGAGCTGCTTCAGTTTCAGAGTCCTTGTATTATTCACTGTCACACTGTCAAGACTTAATGAGACACTTGAATTGAACAGAGTCATTGTTACTGTTATTAGCGCCACCTGTGCTCGTCAAACTGCACTTGTAAAGTGGAAATGAAGGGAAACGGTTTCAGCTTCGTGATTCAGAAGCTGTAAAAGACTGTAAAATGTGTGTTTTATGTTCCTGTCACAGTTCTTTATCAGTTTTTAATAGTCAAACATGTCATGTAATGAACACCCACTAGACCAATGTGTGGGGGAAACCATCAATGGTTAGCCATGTAAAATAATACATGGCTGCCATTAACTGACACTTGAGCTTGTCTGACACATGGAAATATTTGGACAAATATTATTGAAAATTATAAGAAAGCGCCCCTTTTGCCAAATTCTACTTAGCCTCCCGTCCTCGTCACACACACCTTGTCAACTTTATTGTCAATTAAATCGTATTGGGCTTCAGACTGCTTATTGGTCTGTAAGGAAATTATGATTCATTATGTCATTTTATAAAACAAAAATGCATGGATTAAATAGACAAAGTCACCAACAGAGTAACCAGAAATGAAAAGCCCTAGTTATTACAGCATGTACTGTATGTGACTAATATTTGTCTATTATGTGTGTTAGTGGGTGTGTATCATTCAGTGTGTGTTATCACCGGAATGTCTGTCATTCCTTCAACCACGCTGCAGTGATGTGGGTGAGAAATAGGCTAAAGGTGAACACTGCTGCACAGGTGAGGCAGCATCATTATATTCGAACCAGACGTTTGAGCATTATGGATATTTAATACTGTTTTAATATCCCCCCTAGAAAAACATTTCAGTCTATCACTAATCAAAACGCATAATTGAACAATCAAAGTGTTGCCTGAACTTTTACTTTAAATCAAAGTGAGTCACCTGTGAGGATGTTCTCAGCCATGACTTTGACCTGGACCTCCAGTGAGTGCTTGGAGGTGTAAGTGATCTCAGCGGTGACGTGGGCGACCTCGCCAATGAACACGGGGGACAGGAACTCTGTCTTCTCCACCCGAACCAGAGCGGCCAGACAGCGGTCCTGTTGAGGAGAAACAGCTAACTTTAAACTGTGAGAAATCACTTTCATCACTGCCCACCGGTTTGATCCACAATCAAATGTTATTATATATTTATATATATTTATATATGTAAATCCAGATCTGCTCTAATGGGGTCATTTTGTGCTGTAGAGTAAAAAAACAACTGTAAAATGAAAACGTAAATGGGTTGATAGAAGAAATCAATAATTTGCATTATTCAAATCCTTCACTTTCTTCATGTGTGAGCAAGTGCAAAGCCAGGTGAAGATTCAGGACTGGAGATCTCACTGCCCCAAATTCTGAACTTGCCTGTCTTTAATGATGAAGTAGTTTAAAGAAAGGTTGTCACAAAGTGTGATTGTTTTCCTGTTGACATGTGTGTGCTCTTATTACAGGCTTGTCAGTCATTTGTAAAGCACTCTGATTATGTACCGTACCTGTATGAAAGGTGTGATGGAAATACAGTTTGATTAATTAATTGTTTGTGATGGTACCACTGATTGGAAAATACATACACCATGACATAACCACCTAGCATAAACCTCAGATTGAATTTGGCGTGAAATCATGAGAGACGAATTTAGCATTCATAAATATTATACAGCATATCAAAAATATAAAGGAATTTAAAGTAATTTAAGGATTTAATTTGACTTCAGTATTTAAGACTATTTCAGAAGCACTCTGTAACCTTGGTAAGAAAATTACTAAACTAACTTACTTACTTACTACTTTTTAATGTTACTGTTGTATATGCCAAAAGCATGTTATGTCCAAAAATGTGTTTGTCTCATTTGAACCGTGATATCTGAACAGCTCGAGATTACAACATTCCTGTCGCATGTGAGATGACAATCAAATGATGCAAGTTGAAAGTCGGTTAAAGTTCACCAGTTGAAAAATACTGGGTGAGGCAATACTGAATAAAAACTATAATAACGGACGATTGATGAGCTCTCACGTACTATCATGTATTTTTACTGCTGGAGAATGTGTTAATAAACATGTTATGTTCTCTAAAGCAGTGGTTCTAAAAGCTTAAACAATGACCCGTTGCACACGACTCTACACGACTGTCTTCCTATTTTAATTTAGAGCAGGGTCTGAATACAGTCAGGGTTTCTTACCCCGTTCTGTGTGTTGCAGTGCCGCGTGCCGATGATGCATCCTGCTTCCTCGATCATCTTCAGGATGATGCCGCCGTGGATGTTCCCCACGATGTTGGCGTCGTCTGGACGCATGATCCTGCATGAAGTAAAGAGATTGGTTTCAATGACTGTGGATGTGATGGTCAGATTACGTGCGTTATTAGCATCTCGTGTTATTCGTGATATCGTTTGGGAGAATAAAATACTGTTGATTAATAAAGGTGAAAACCTGACCAGCCGTGCAAACTCATAATTTCTCCTTTCTCAACTCGTGGTTTCAACTTCTGAAGTGTGGGAAGCTGGAACTGTTTGAACCTTCATTTCTCTTCTCACTCTTGCAGGCACTTTAATACTATTTTTTAAAACAAATAAGAATGAGCCAACAACTTGGGCTGTGGAGGGCAGAAGATGTGTTCATCAGCACTAACACAGGTTAACAAAATGTGCATCGGCGTGTGATTTCTGCTTCAGTGGCTGAGCAGTTACTAACTGCAGTTTAATCACCTGACATATTAAATGTTTATTCAGTTGAAACGGGGCTGTAACTTAGTTTGAAGTAGGCTTTAATGTATGACACATACTTTGCTGAAACATTTATCTATATAAATATCTACTGTTGTTAAAAGGATGAGATATCTGCTGTGATGATCTTATAGATAGTCACACGAGTTGAACTTCCTGTATGGTCTGCATGCGTACGGAGCTCAAGACTAATGTTGCTCAACATGCTGTTGAAATATTCTCGGCACAGCTGATGGTATCATGCTTTTCACCTGTCTCCATGTCTATCTGATGACCACATACAGTACCATTATCACTGTAGTGTGATGTGCTGTCATGTACACCAGCTGTTTCAAATTCTTCTGTGTGCCGGTTGAACTTGTCTTGCCAGTTATTATCTAATGTGCTCGCAGACACACAAGGAAATCACTGGTGGAATCAGGACACTACAGAACAAGAGTGTCCTTGGCGACACCATCAGACAGGAAGGTGGATGTTTACTTCTTATTAGGGGTTTTCATGATGACTTTTTCCCTGATGATTTAACAAAAGTTTAAACTTAGACAGTAAACTAGTCTAAAAGTAAGAAAACAGTCCAAATTAAACACAATTGAATCTATTAGGTTAAACATTGCTGAGGGAAAAAGGCTACTATTGCAAGAGCCATTTATTACTGTTAATCATATTCTTAAACTAGGATGGCACTCACTAGAGTGCATACCTCCGCCAAGGCCCACAGGTCTCCTTTAATTCCATTAGGCCAAATTCAATATCATATAAAATATGTTTCAATCTGCTCAATGCATACATTTATCTTAACGGCGTCTATTCTGGGCCGAGACCCATCGTCGATCCACGTTTAGGGAAAATCTGTTAAGTATTTTTTTGTGTAATCCTGCTGACAAACAGGTACCTCTCGGGTAAAGGTCATGACCCAGAACAAATTCGCACATAATCCTACAAGACTTTACAACAACTCACTGAACAAAAGTTTAAAAATGACCCACGCTGATAACAATATTCATTGTACCAAAACACATACAACAGAAATCGCCTGATTACTACCATGGCATTTTCACTGGTTGAACTTAATCACATAGAAAATATGGTTTCTGGTGCATGGGTGGCAACATTTGATCAACAAATCACCTGCATCCCGACTTCTAACACAACCTATTGCGCAATGTAGTTAAAATAATGACATCATGACAGATTCACAGATGACTTCCTCTAAAAACAGTCTGAATCAGAGTTCCACTCCAACGTGTGGGGAATTTTATCATTTCAACAGTTCATCAAGACCAGATACCATATTGCAATTAAGTCTAACATGGTAGCACAGTGATAAATACTACTTCTGTGAAATGTATAGTGTCAAACCTCTATGTTCATCATATATTATATGATGTGAGGCTGTACTATATACTGTATTAGGAGTAAAGCAATTATCAGCCTGGCAGATTATAAGGGCCAATATTCAGCAGTGTTCCAATTATCAATATTGGTTATTTTTCTGTCAGATTGCCAAAAAAAAATAAAAAATTCTGTGCTTTGCGCTACTTCTCTGATGCAGCAAATGTCCCACCCAGGACTGATTGGTAACACTTCACAATAATAGCCCGAATCAATAAAATAATACGAATCCAAAGTAACAGATCTAAAAAAAAAAAAAATGTAGAGAAAATATAAAGCAGCAGAAAATGGAAAAACTACATGTAAGTACCTCAATATTGCACTTGAAAACAGTTATTGAGTAAATTTGTAGTTCAATCATTGGTTGTTCTGATTTTCATTTTTACTGCAAATTAGTATCGGTTTCAAATATCGGTTATCGCTCTATTTGACAGGAAGCAAAACATTTCCAATCCATCAACAGCAACACAAACTACAGCCTCAACAACAGCCCTCTGACACAGTAGCTGTAGTTTAAGTTGTATTTAGTATCAGCAGTATTTTTAGTATTTTTGTAATGACTTCAATTTACCAAAAAGCACATTTTCTATGTGTGTCAAGGGGAAGAGAGAGAGTGAAGCAGACAGTCGCCTCTATAGTCAGCATCACTCTGTGTGTGTGTGTGTGTGTGTGTGTGTGTGTGTGTGTGTGTGTGTGTCAGAGATGAACTACCTGCTGAGTTGATGTTTAGAGCCCTGCTGAGCTCCAGCCTCCCCAGCATCCCTGACATCTCTGCTGACTTGTTGACTTTGACTTGCTTGTCCTTTATACACTTCATCTGCTGCCCTGCTGCTCTGAGGCCTGAAACAACGCATCCCTGTGCTCTCGCTGGCTTCACCTCTGATTCTCTAACACTCTTCCCTCCCGAGTGATCTCCTCATTCACGTCTCCTGAGATTTTGGGCCCTGACGCTGCTGTGGTGAGTGACGTCACGCAGTTGAACCCGCCTTAACCGTCAGGACTGGTCAAACTGGATTTCAACACAATGACTGATGCACAGACAGATAACAGATGACCAATAAAATGTGTCATCATCACACCTATGGTTTGTGTGTCACAGCTGAGAGGTAAGAAATATCTTAACAGGCACACGAGCATACCTTGCAGTCACTGATAAAGCCTTTAAGGAGGAGGAACTGAAAGAACCAAAAGTGTTACAGCGGTATTCCCAGAAATTATTTCAAGGTGAATGACAACCAGTCTTTAATCCTGTCCCCATACATCTTCCAAAATGAGGATCACACACAGGATGAATCACTTCTGTTACAAGCAGTTTAGCATCACTATCATTTTCAAAATCGACGTAAACCTATTGAACTGTCAACCTAAAGTAATTTAGCCCGAGGTCAGAGGTCATGTCTAGCAACCCAATCACAAGAATGAATGATGGCAAAGTATGTTTCTGCAAAACCACAAATAAGAGAAATCTTTACTTTCTTAATGTCGCGACCTTATGTTTCTTTGGGTAGAATTTTCTATTTCACTCTTGTCACAATGCTGTGCTTGTACTACGGCTACATTTATGCACAAAAACCACGAGGTTACGCTGCAGTAACCACCATAGATGGGCTAATAAAAACTGTTTTGTTGCCACAAACATGGCTGGCTGAAAATTTGCTCCAGGTTTACTTTAAAACATCCAGTGTTCAAGCTTACAAATGCTGGCTAACTCCACCACCCTTACCCTCCACCTCCTGGTATGAAAGTATCAAACATGGTATTGAATATCTATATTTATCAAGGTATAGCATCAAAGGTAGAAAACCCAGTGTTGTAACATCACTAGCAGTGCTGAAAATATTTCTAGATACAAAAAATCTGTCTGTTTATTTAAGTATTACATATCTAGATTATACACATTTTCTATACAGGTCACAGTGTGCAGTCAGTGGCATCTAAATGTTGACCGTGTTATTTTTTATTATTTACATTGATTTTCACCGGCTAAAATAGCTACACCGTTAACATACAGCTCACAAGCTTCTTGGCTGAAAAGACATAGTGCTGTCAATGAACAAATTCATAAATCACAATGAAAAACACCAAACACCTCATTTTTACCTGTGTCGTGAAGAAGAGCGGCAAAAACCCTGCATCAGCTTCAGAAAAGCAAATCTTGGAATCATTTCCGTCCCGAGTCCCGACAGTAAAAACACAGCGAGGCACAAAGGACTGACTGAGGTGGAGCGAAATCAGGGTCAAACTTTAGTTGACACAGGCAATCCTACATTACTAGGCGAGACAGGCATTTGTCATACACTCACAAATGTGTTTGAACAAAATTTAAACCGGCGCCTCATTCAGACATTTCGCGGACGCTCTCATTCAAAGCATCTTGTAAGTGAGTTCTACGTCTAAATTACCATATTTGTAAGCAGGCAGTAGTAAGAAGACGTCAATGTTACAGCCTCATCTTCTTATGAGCCAAGGTAACAGGAAAAAGAGACATCCAGTGCCCATGTGGACCTGATCAAGATTTACTGTAGAGAAAATCGAGGTATATTCAAGGCAAAACCAAATGTTCTGTAAAACTAATGACGACGGCAATTCTCAGACGTCAGAGATGATCAATCCTGGCTATTTACAGGACAGTGCTGAAACAGAGCACTGTTTATCACAAACCGATGAAACCAAACACACATAATCAGTGAAAGTGTGCACAGTCCTGAACTAGCATATGTGATATGATGACATCCTCAGGTCTGTAAGACTCAGTGACATCTAGTGGTGAGGTGTCAGATGAGCCGATTAGTGTCAGTCTCATTCATTAACCATGTTAATAAGACAAAATTAGCCTTTAAGCTAATTTTCAACACGTAACACTGTTATTATGTAGTGAGTTTTGTTTGTAGTTTGCTCCTACATTGCGTCTGACATATTGTTACAGACCTGGAATTTGTGTTTACGACAGTGGTGTTCAAGACGCACAAAATGCCAATCTCTACATAATGCTGCTTTAAGTAAAAGTAGTAACACTACCATACAGAAATACTCTGTCACCAGTAAAGGCCATGCCTTTAAGTCTTTACATCAGTATAACTACAAGTAAGTATTAGCATTGAAATAGTAGGAACAGAATAGAAAGTAGCAAACACAAAAGTACACGTCATCACTCAGGGATCAGTAAAGGTTATATCTTAATCTACATAATTTATTTGTTGATTGCATTTTGCATTACTAGAATAAACCTGCACAGTAACAAGTGACTTAAGTTGCCAAATACATGTGCACTGTATTCATCATGTGTGCAATGTACAATATTTGGCCCTGAGTTGTAGTTAGTTTACAAGTACAGGAAAACTGTACAGCAGTTGAGTGAATGTGTCCAGCTACTTTTTCACCACTGCTGTGGATGAGACAGCACAAGTCGCTCAGTGAGGGCCAGCTCTCACCTAGCCTGATGGCGACTTCCTGCAGACAGAGCTGCTCTGTGGCTGAGCCGCTCAGCTCCACCCACGGGCGAGCATTAGTACAACAAACCGAGCACGCTGCTGGGAAATGAAAGCAATTCATCGCGATGGTATTTTAATGGGCAGCGGTCATGACCACAGTACACACATCTGTCTGTGTGCTCTCAGTGCCCTCCCGTCCCTCTGCCTTTATCTTCAGCGGGAGATAAACATAGGAGCAGCTACACGCGATTCACCCACACACTCCACACTGCTTAACAGGACTTAAACGACTCAAGCTTCCGCTTTAAGATGCAACTTTTATTGGAGTTTTCTTTGTAATGACGGCGACCGTAACGTGTCCTTGGTATCGTGACCGGGTCCTCCCGGGGCTAACCGTGCTGAGGTCATCACAGACAACATGCGACACGGACGGTCTGAGCCTCCGCCGGGAGCCCACAGGCTGAATGCCCTGAAAACACGTCGTTTAATTCGTCATACCCCAGCCTAAATGAAACACGGTGGGCCGCCGGCAGGACACGGCAGCCCCCTGCGTCTTATAGGAGGACAGGAGGCGGATTATCTGGGTTATCATCCTGGGAGCGGCGGCGCCGGTAGCCGCGCTCGCTTCGCGTCACGCGTCCATCAACAGCAGGTGATTAGCTCGATAAGGCTGCTCACACATGTGCTAAAGTGTCCCGACGGACGGACGGACGTCCTACCTGCATATCTGGAGGGAGGATGCTGCCTCGCGGGCCTGCGGTGCCGACATGGTGACGGTGGTGATGAAGGTGATGAGGTCTCGGGCTTTGTCGGTCTCGTGTTGCGGCGAGATTTCTGTGATGTGAGCGGGAAGCGGGCTTCTCCGGTGTCCGCCGGCTGCTCCGGTCACTGTCTCCCTGACAAATGACTCATGTGGAGGCAAAAGTACTCCACGGAAATGAATTGCAGCTGTTTGACGCTTCAGTAAATCTCAATCATTCAGAATTTTAAACCAAATACAAATGAAAACACAGAGCTTTTGAGTTGAATCTTGAATTATTCATTCTAAGTGGTTTTAAACCGGCTAGACTCGTGTTACGAGATGAGATGTAGTGAGCGGTGTCAGTACCTACACCCGCCGGAGGGGGGCAGCAGAGACCGCGTATCCTCCAACACGCCGCACACCGCTGCAGTACTGCACGTGGCCTGATGCGGGCGCGTTTGACCGCAATATCCACCCATGTGGTCTAAGAACTAACGGTTTTTACTGGACAGATGTGTCACACAGGCCTGTGCGCATTAAACACAGAGCTGCCTCCTTATAAGGAAACATGACACCAGGTTGTCCAGGTTCAGCTCACTCTTTGGTTTTCACGCTCCCATTGTTGGAGGGACTCATCCTCAAATCATCTTTTGTTGCCTCTCATTGATAGAATCTGAGCACACATTATGTTTCTTGTGATGAGCTCTTTTCTTTTTTGTGACATGAATGCAACAAATATTCAGTTTACCCTGTGTGCGTCATTAAAGTTTACACCAATGTTCTTACAAAAGAAGATGAAAAGACAATATTTCACCACGATATCGCAGTTTTATTTGTTTTGTTTTTTATACATAACATATATACAACATTTGCTGTAAATAGCAAAAATGAAACACATCCCAACAGAGATACTCGCAGTGACATTCAATATGTCTACATAGATCATCTGCACAGACTCACACACTGAAGTCTATTGTGCAGATTCATACGAACTGACCCTTTGGGTCTTACAGGGCTGTTTCAATAGCCCTTAATAATTTAATCCGTAACGAGGACTAAATATTTAACGTATACATACATGCAGATTTAAAAGAAACAGGCTACGACCGTCTAAACTTGTCAACTTATACGGGACAACAGACTCGCGCGCGAAACGGAAGTATATAATACTCAACCAATACGATTTATCGATGAATTCTGGAAGTTCATCAACGGAGACGAGGCGGTGAATCACTGTGCGTATTTACAAGTGATGCTGGCTCAACGTGTTTTTCCTACATATGAAACAGTTTGCAGTCTTTTCACGGAGTGGAAGTGATGGAATCTACCAGGGTCTCCACATGGCCGCGCTGACAGCCTGCGGGCCTGGCTGCGCTCTGATGGGAGCCACTGCGCTGCCGCTGCTGCTGCTGCTGCTGCTGCGGAAGCTGGATTTGAGGCTCAGGAGTCTATGTTGGATCTGAGGGAGAGTCCTGGAGCTCTGAGCGCAGCAGTTCAGGCAGGCCGGGGTGACGGTGGAGGACATGGACTGCTGGACGAAGTCGTTGACCCGCTGGCACGCGTCTTGATCCAGGCTCGTTTTGGGAAGCAGAGCTGAGACGCGCTGCAGGCAGGCTTTGTAGCCTTCCTTGTAACTGTCTGCAGAATCTGAGAAGAGAATGAAATGTTAGTTTCGTCGTTTTTAAAAGTAACACGAATCAACTGCATATATTTATATTTCAATAAAGGCTTTTAAAACCAGCAGAACCAGAACTCACTTTTAGTGTTAACAGGGGGGATGTCGCCGAGGAACCTCACAGTCATTTCCAGGATGTCTGCTTTCTCAAGCTTTGAGTAGCGAGTCTTCTGGAGAAAATAATAAAATAAAATGTTAAACATACAAGTCTCAACATTGCCTTGACTTAACGTATGTGAAAAGTGTTTCTTGTCCGTAGTTAAATGTATAAAAGAACTTACATCTCTGCCTGTGAGGGGAAGGATGAGGTTTTTCAAATGGTTCAGGCTGTCGTTGATACGAGCGCGCCTTCTTTTTTCCATCAGTGGTTTCATAGTCTGAAAAGAACAGAACACATTTAGTATTCATTCATCACATTCAACGTAAAACATCAGAGGGTTTGTTTTTTTAGATTCTGAAGCAAAATTCAGAGGCTTCGCTTACCTTTCTGAGCTCAAGGGCCTCTTTTCTTTTGGCCACGGTCAGCCGTGGAGAAAAGGACGGGAGAGCTTCATAGGTCATGTTTGGAGACATTTTCAGCGTTTTCCTTGTGCCAGAGGAGTGTCCAGAGCAGGAGCTGGTGAAGATGTGTCTCTAACGGCCGAGGGCTGCGGTATTTATCCAGGTCCGTGGCGTCGGTTCCCGTGCGTCACGGGTACGCCCCCAAGCCATCGCCATACGATTTGGAGCGGCCACGTATACGATGAAAACAACACGAAACCATCAAATATAGCAAGATAACCATCTGTCTTCTTCTCTAATCCATGCGTGACAACTGCGGTGCGTGTCTGCGTTCTGATCCATAGACCAAATCAAACAAAACCTGCGTCAAGAAGCTGAGGAAATATGTGCGTAAAGATGGTTAAAGTTTGGACGCACCCAGAGTCCGTTCACCAAACACTGATTCTGCCAGCTCTTCAAATTACACAGTATTAAATAGTACATAACCAGGTTCATTATTTCATATAAAATAGACAGAATAAGTTGTTTGTAAAACATATATACACTCATTTATTGTGCGTAATTACGCAACGCAGTATTTTGTTATTTTATCGAATGTGTGTTGTACAAAAACCTGCAGTATAGCGTGTAGGCTTTAAAGCATTTATATATTTGTGCTCTAACTATTAAACAAAGCAGACAACGGAAAAACATACATTTTCTCCGCAGCATCAATTTCTCAGTTTGCATTATCAAGATTCGTTTGCCCGCTGGGTTTCCTGTTGCTGCTCGATTCTGAGGTTTTACTGTGTTTTATTCTATGTTTTAAAGTGTGATTAGATATCTTTTAAATTAGATATATAAGTAAATATATGTGCACTTAGAACAGCAGAGTGCAGTACATACAATACGGGCATAGGGGTCAGGCTTGCGTGTATGGAAAAGTGTCCACAGAGACGCAGACTCCCCAATCTCATACCCAAGCCACGCTACTTTCAAATAACATCTGCTCTTAGATTTTGAAAACAATAGTTTTGCATATGACGTTTTTTATGCTGTCTCTGCCCGGGGGAGTCTCTATACCTGCAGGGTGCAGCCCGGTGCCGCCAACGCCTCAGACAGTGTGGTGGGGGCTGAAAAAACAGAGGGTGGGTAGTGAGGGAGCGTGTACTTCAACCACAATAGCCTCCGTGAAGTATGAAATGAGACTCAGTTTGCATCAGCTGTTTTAAACGTTTAAACAATGTATTGTGGATATGGACTCGCTGTGCGTTATAATCAACCATCGTGCCCTGCGAGGAGCGAATCAAACTTTAAATTGCAGCTTCGAGATGGTCAGATTTGACATAAAAACTGAAGAGACATGACAACCCATCAAATGCCACTGCACTCAGGGGAACCACGCGCGCAGCACGCGCCACGGGGACCAGATGGCTGTCTGTTACCGAGCCTTCAACCCCACCAACCTACACCCATCGACCCCACCCCCCACACTCTCCTCCTGCAGCACAGCAGCATCCTGACGGGCCAGCCTCCCTGCATCCATCTCTGCATCCGTGCGCGCACGGACACATACACACTAACTGTGCTCAGGCTCTTTTTTTTCTATACACTTCACACGCACGACACATGATCTCCACGCAGTTTTGGCGTGGGTGCCCCATCTGCATGCTTCTTATGTCAGTGTCCATTCGAAACGAACCAATTCTCGCCTCCCCCCCTCCTGTTTGGAAACTCCGTCCTGCGATTGTTTCCTTCAGCTTGACTCTTGGACATTTTAGCGTCCAAGCTATCATGAGATGCTTGTTTATCAATACTATAAAGTGATGACGAAACACAAAGCTCAATCTGTTGGTGGAGATGAGTGATGTTTGTCTGGAGGAGCAGACTGCATGACTCAGTCGAAAGGGTTGTTTTTGGAAGCGCATTGCGTAAAATGGAAAATGGAAAGGGCGCACTGGAAACCTTGGAAAAGCCTGCTGGTGGTTTTATTCGGACTTCCCAACAAAACCAACACAGAATTACGAATACAAGGTTGCAGATTATATAAAGGCAGTCATGCAGACGCCTTGAAGAGGGATCTTGGACTCATACTAGCTTTAAATGTGCTCCATCTCACCCAGGCAGTTTGATTTGTCGCTTTTTATGGCAAAATAGGATGTTAAAGTTTACAACAACTTGTATGGAGTTCGGGGTGATTCATCTGCGACTATCAATAGAGAAAATAAAGTCTGTGAATGTCTCCATCATGCAGACACAGTCCTGTTGTGCTGCTTGAACAAAGCCAAGCGCTGCTGCCCTGAAACTGAGAGGCACACTTGCTGCACGCGCCCCTCACCCCCCGCTGGGACGGAGGGGTGACGGAGGGGGGGGAGTAGATGAGGGAGATGGGTGGGGTTGGGGGGGAGGTACACTTCTCCTACGTATTTTTGCTCTTACGGTTAGAGTCCTCTTTTGTCTTTTCAAGCAAATTCGGCGTCGGTAACCCATCTGTGCCGGCCGGATAACAGGGAGCCTTTGTCTGAAAATGTTCCAACACTTCATGGGAATTAAGAGTCACACGCGGGCTGAGGGAGGGATGGATGGATGGATGGATGGATGGATGGATGGATGGATGGATGGATGGGGGAGGAACAGCGAAACGGGACTCCACCTGACTTTTTCGCAGCATGATGTGAGCTCGGAGAGAACAGGCGTCCTCTGTGGGGGTTTTTTCCGAGTCTCAGACAAAAGAGAACAGCACAATACTGTATGTTACACCATCAACAGAACTGAGCTTGAAATGAAAGAGCATGTGTTGGGTTTATTCCTTATTCTTCTCAGTATGCGTATGTGGTGAAAGAAAGCGCGAGCTCAACATATCAGTCTGCTCTGCTCTTGTGGGAGTAAAATAAGTCACGTTAAGAAAATGTCCACCTACTGTAGACGGTTTATCATGTGAATATCGTCTGCAGTCCTTTCTCTGACTCACTGGAAGTGCTGGAGGACCATGTCACAGCTGTCTTGATACTTGCGTTTGTGGACATTCAGTCATTTGTATTCATATAGACAGAGTTATTGCTTCTCCCTGATGTTACAAGTATTTATTCTGCTCAAAAAATGATACAGAATTCACAGATTTGACTGTTCTATGACACTTTTAGTCGTAACGAAATGAAAATCTGAAGTTTATCAGACAAGACATGAGTGTACAAACACATGCACACCAAAGAGATCAACAGCTACCCAGAAACATCCATTGAACAAAGCTTTTCAGCACATCAGAAGCAACCTGTGGCTTGTGCTGACTGCAGACCATCAAACTCATCCAGTCTTTCAACGAATAAGGTTTCAAATGGAGTAAAAGAGCGCACTTTATCGTTATGGAGTTGTAGGTTATCTCCATTGTCGGAGCAGCAAAGACTTTTCATCCATTCCGATGAGAAAACATTTTTTCCAGTGTGCTGTAACTGAAGTTGCTCTTTGTGTCTCTCTGTACCAGCTGGACTTGGAGGTATCCCACCTGTTGTGAAATCTGTTACCACTCATCAGAACAGAAAAGATTCCACCTTGTGGTGCTCCATATAGACCACCTGGACACGATGCTGTTTTTGGACGAAGTTTAAGATTTTATTTCAGTCCTTCCCAATCAACAACCTCTAAGTACATAAGTCTGAGTAAAGTTTTTCGAGCGCTTCTTGATTTCACTTCATTGGTTTAATTCAGTTTTTAGATGAAGCTGCACTCACTTCCACTTCCATCCAGAATACATGTTGGCAATGTACCGCAAACCACAGATATGTTGAAGCTTTACTCTTCTCTATGTTGCAACTCTACATCTCTAATATGTTCAGTTTTAGTTTTTTTGTTGTGGCAGTGCTGTGCTTGCAGTCGGGTCAGGTTTAGGCACAAAAATCACAAACACAGCTGCATTTTGTCCTGACATTTCATCAAAAATATCTGCTCTTGTTGCCACTAAGAGATGTCTCATTAAAAATACCCATACAGTTATATATCATGTTTATAATATTGTAATCCCGTCCTGAACAGTGATCTCTGGCTAAGCATTCACCCCATCTCCATTGTAGAAATGTTAGTGTGAGGTATAAAAAAAAGTACACATTTATGCATCAGTGGTTTGCAGAAATGTACAATGCCAACATTTTATTGCTGTCTGGGTTATCACATGATTGAGATTTCTTCTCTGCCTGTCGCTCCTATCAGATCCCTGGTGTCAGTTCACTTTGTATTCAATCCAAACCATCAGTAGCTGATGTGTTTACTACCTGCCCTCATATCTGACACTTCGGGTTGGTGTCCAACCCGAAGAGTCAGTATTTGAAGTGTTGGGAATTAGACTAGACAATCAGTCATCTTAAAGATTGGACTATTAAGCAGGCTTGAGAAAAATGGAACACAAATGGTGTGAATCAAAACCAAAAGTTTTTCTACCCTTCGTGTCAAGAGTTAGTATCAAATTACAAGTGAGCTCTGTTCACAGCCAAAGCTCCCAACTTATCAGTAACAGTTCACACAATCCTGGTTGACTCTGTAGTCAAACTTACTCTTAATAGCCGTCTGCGAGCAAGACTTTTTCTGTAGAGACATAGATGAGATTAGACGCTTGATGAGTTCCTCATCTCCACCTACCTCTGTAAAAAATCTTCACTATTATATCAGAATGTTGAATCCCAGTAGGTCCTCCCAAAATTTGAGACTGTCTCATTTTAACAACCTTCCACCTAGACCCCAGACCAGTGAAGCTGCCCAAAGATCTCTGGCCATTTCTGGGACCCACAATGCATATTTATTTTTATCATTTGTTATTTCTTTTACTTAAGACATCACTTTCAGATCGTTCATAAATATCTGAAATCGCTTTTAATCTTTTCAGTCTGCTCTCAGGGCCTGTCACCGAGTGGTCATGTTTTGCTCACGATGTACCTCAGTGCTTCTATGTGTTGGTGGATCTCAGTGCAGCATTTTATCCCTTTAATGCAACTATCAGGACAAAGACACGACTATATGATGAGGCATATCTGGCCCTCGGCTGGGTGGAAGGGCTTGAATGGATTGTTATCTACAAAAGGCGGGCCCAGCAGAAGGAGTTGGGGAATCTCTGTCTAAGTGTGTCTATTAAGACTAATGCTTATCGTCTGTTTGTTTGTTTTCCCAAAATCAAGCTGTGCGCCTCCCTTTCTCTCTTCGTCTCTCTCTGGATGTTCAGGGTGGTTATGTAGCTCAGGTTCTATTCTGATCCGTTAGGCGACACCTGAAGTTGCTCAGCATCGTCCTGGACCCATGCTCTTCATATATGTTCTATTATCTATCCACAGTTCAGTCATCCTGATTGCTGATACTGTAATATTACTATGTTGGTCATTTTATTTATACATGACATCTAATACATGTCTATCCATTCAGGAAGAGGGATCCCTCCTATGGTGCTCTTCCTGTGGATTCTCCCATTGATTCCCTGTTAGAGGGGCTGTATTGGGAGTTTTTCCTTCTCTCAGTCCAGGGTCTGATGTACATGGTGTTGTATATCATACAGATTGTAAAACTCCTTTAGACATATTTTGATATGTGAAACTAGGTAATATAAATTAAATCGATTTGACCTGACACGGTATAAAGTAATGGTCAGAACTGAAGCCTCAGTGCAGGATACTCTGTCTCTATAGTATGGATCAAGCTCCAAAATCACTGGATCCTACAATTTCCATTATGCAACTCAATAGCATCTTTCATTGGACCCTCCCCCCCAAGCCCATGTTTAACAGCTGCAAAAGCGTGGCTGGTATTGTTTTCACCTTTTAAGCCTGTGGCTGGTGCTTGTGTATGTGTGTGTGTGTGTGTGTGTGTGTGTGTGTGTGTGTGCGTGTGTGCATGTGGTCGTGTAGACACTTATTATAGTGGAACTACCACAGTAGTGGTATTAGACAGGTATTCACTGGCAGGCTTCACGTCTGTCTGTCATGATGACGTCACAGTCGTGCAAGATGCAATCACAGAACTTTACATAGTAGTTGAGATGAAACAAAGGCTGAGATCGCACAGGACTGTGGTCCAAGCAACGGTGGCTGAAAGCAGGGAGGAAGAAAGATGGCCCACATTTGTTCTCATGCAGTCACCACCCTGACCTCGTTTGGACCTCCACACCCTCACATGCTACTTAAAGGACGCACTGTTTGCTGCAATGCCATGTGATGAAATTGTGCAGAAAATCTAAATATATTAAGGAGGGGCTCCTTAAAGACAGTGTGCATAGATAATGATAAATATAATGACCTGATGAAGCCAGAAGTGGGTCACCCAAGAACAAACAATGTGGAATGTCGAATGCATCTTTTCATGCACAATTAGTCCTCTTTTCTTCACTTTGTAGACAAAATATCTTTCTTAGCAAATGGTTGATCCTTGTTACACCTTTTTTATTGGTTTCACATTAATGTACACTACTTATAATAATCCTTGTTACGCTTGATTATTCTCTACAGTATTTTAACTGATTCATTACAGATCTGTTTAATGTTCTGCAATCTCTAGATTTGATGTTCTGTGTAGTGGGCCAGAGCACTTTTGTATGAGAGATATCTAATCTCAGTGAAGCCTTTTCCTTGTTAAATAAAGGTACATTTAGATGCCAGTGTCTTAGGTACACCTTGCTAAAATAAAACCCAGTCTAGTACAAAAGTCCTGCAACAAATTCCATTGTCCGGAAGGTGAAATGATGCAGGTTTTGTTGAAGCTGTTTTAAAGAGGTAGGCACTACACTGGGATGTGCTTCTTCTTTGTCCACCATGTTAATATCCATGGCAATAAGCACCACACATAACTTAAGTTGAATCAACACGTCTCTACAAATATCTTTGATTAAGATAGAACGGAACATTAAAGCTTAATGTGCTGCTTTTGTAATAGGTGGCACTAGTTTTAGCATAGTGTACCTAACAAACCAGCAGCTGAGTGTGTATGATATTGGCGTTGATGCTTTTGTCTGAAGCGACTCAAAATAGGTCCAATTTGTGCCCATGGGAATAAGAAACATTAACAACTTCAAAGATACAGTATGGTAACATCATCTCTGAGTCTTTTGTGACGTTTGTGTCACTAACCTTCCACTGAAACCACAAAGAGGGACTTTGATACACAACTTTAGTCGATACCAGCTCAGACTGATGAAGCCTCACCTGAACAATAGGATGCATTTTTGAACATTTTTACTGTATCACTTCTAGTTAAGTTGCACTAAGAAAAGATCTCAACACATCTTTAATGCACATAGAGACATTTTACTATCGTTTTAAGATAAAACTTTAAATATATGCTTCAAAGAACCATTGTATGTTATTTTTATTGTTGCCTGTCTCAAACATGTTTCAGGCTTACAAGTTGATTATATAACAAAAGTATTAACATGAAGTTCCTATTATGTTAAAAGAAAAAATAATAGGGCAACACCTGTATTTCTGTACTGTGTGTAATGTGTCCCTAATAAAACATTTAAACAAAAAAAAAAGTATTAACATGAATACAAGTAATGACTGCCTGTGAACAAAAAATATGAAGATTGAAGTGTTCAGATCCCCCTACTTTTTCAAAAAGGAAAAACTGAAATATCACACTGGCACAAGTACCCATTGCTAAGTATTTAGTTGAAGCACCTTTGGCAGAGATTACAGCATCGAATCTCTTTTGGTATGCGCGACAAGCTTTGCATACCAGGATTTGAGGATTTTCTGCCGTTCTTCTCTGCACATCCTCTCAAGCTTCGTCAGGTTGGGAGGGGACTGTCGGTTTACAGCCATTTTCAGGTCTCTCCAGAGATGACTGGGATTGGTTTCAAGTCAGGGCTCTGACTGGGCCCCCAAAGGACATTCACAGAGTCATCCCTAAGCTACCCCTGCATTGTTTGGCTGTGTGTTTAGGGTCATTGTCCTGTTGGAAGGTGAACCTTTGGCCCAATCTGAGGTCCTGAGTGCTCCAGACCAGGTTTTCATTAAGGATATCTCTGTACTTTGCACCTTTCAGCTCTCCCTCAGCCTGACCAGTCACACAGTCACTGCCACTGAAAAACACCCACAAAGCATGATGCTGCCACCACCATGCTTCAACGCCAGGATGGTACTGGGCAGGTGATGAGTGGTGCCGGGTTTCCTCCAGACATGGAGGCTTAAAATTGAGGCCAAAGAGTTCAATCTTGGTTTCATTAGACCAGAGAATCTTGTTTCTCAAAGTCTGAGTTACCTTTAGGGGCTTTTTTGCAAACTCCAAGCAGATCACAGCGGACACAGGATCTCTGCAGCTCAGTCAGAGTGACCAGTGGGTTCCTGCACCTCTCTTACCAAGGCCCTTCTCCCCCAATTACTCAGTTTAGCCAGGTGGCCAGGTCTATTAACAGTCCTGGTTGTTCCAAACATCTTCCATTTAAGAATCACGGAGGCCACTGTGCTCTTGGGGACCTTTAATGCAGCAGATTTGTTTTTGTAGCCTTCCCCAGATCTGTGTCTCAACACAGTCCTGCCTATGAGCTCTGCAGGACGCTCCTTCGATCTCATGGCTTGGTTTTTGCTCTAATATGCATCGTCAGCCTCAAGACCTTATGTAGACAAGTGTATACCTTTCCATATCATGTCCAGTCAACTAAATTTACCACAGGTGGACTCCAGTCAAGGTGGAGAAACATCTCAATGATGATTAAGAGAAGTGGGAGGCACTTGATCTACATTTTAAGTGTCACAGCAAAGTGTCTGAATATTTGTGTCAGTGTGATATTTCAGTTTTTCCTTTTTAATAAACTTGCAAACATTTCTAAAATTCTACTTCAGCTTTGTCATTGTGGTGTCGTGAGCGTAGACTGATGACATAACAAAATGTGAAAACCGTGGTGGGATCTGAATGATTTCTGAATGCACTGTAGACACCTGTGCAATGCATTATAGGGCAGGAGTTGTAAGCCTCCGCAGTTCTTTATGTCTTTCAACAAATCCATATAGTGTTTTGCAAGTAATAAATTATACTAAAATAGTTGTTCAGAAAGCCAAGTATTTGAATGGATCATTATTGTTCATTGTATAGTACCTGTTTGATAAAATGTTGACATATTCATAATAACTGTGTGATTCATGCACAGCTCATTTCTGCTTCATGGAGAATAATCTTGTCGTTCTGTTAAACCTTCTTTTATTCATGTACTAAATGTGTGTATAAACGGTGTCCTAGAGGCTTCTGAATGTGACTTATATGCAGTAAAGTCTAGAGGGAGAAGGAGTTTGTGCAAAATAAGCTTCCACAAAAATGCACCTACAGGCTAAATTATCATGTGCTAGTATAAAGAATAAAGAAACTAGAGCACCAAATATATATACAAATGTTATGATAATGGAAAAACAGCCAAGACTCAAACTATAAATGAGTATACTATACTAAAAATATATTGAGAGGCAGTCTTACTACAGGTTCGCCTATATACGTATGTTATTGGCAAATTGACTGAAAAACATTCATTTGTGTGTTTTTGGTTTTTGTGTGTAATGTGTTATTGTACTTCACAGCTGCAGTCAGTGTGTTTCCCATCACACAACCAGTCCACAACTTCTTCCCACCACTTTGGCGGCAACTGGAGAGGCGCCTCACATCAGCAACAATGGAGCAGCTGCTCGTCAGCTTCAATGGGCTCAGGCTGACCCCTGGCTTTATGCGTTTGCGCGCCTTTTTTTTTATTATTATTATTCCTTTCATGTCACTGAGATTCCTCTCAAGACGTCTGGGTTTAATCGTAGACTTGAGACCACCATAAAAAATCAAAAAATCAAAGATCAAACAACACAGCCATATTCGTTGAGAGTATTTATTGAAAAGCATTTGTCGATGACAAACATTTGAAGTGTCACAAAACGTGTTTTTTTTTTCGTACATAATGTCAATGAATGGTAACAATCCTACTTAACACACAGTGTTTACAGACTATTCTTTTGCACAGACCAAAATACTTTTAAGTCCATCGTGCAAACCTCAAACAAAATAACCCTTGGGGTTTTACAAAAGTGTTGTCTACAACCCATATCTCTGAAACCCCAAAGAGGATTGCATTTAAAAAAAAACGTCCATAGACTTCAGTTTCTTTGAGATCTGTGCTCGTGTGCTCTCTGGCATAAAACGCAAAATGAGCTCAATTCAATTATCACACAGCAACTCCAACAATTCTTAACAGCAATGACTACAGTTATTGGAATACAAACAGCATTAATATCGTCACATAATAAATAACACGCATGAGATAAATGTCCATCTAATCTACCAGGGTCTCCACATGGCCGCGCTGACAGCCTGCGGGCCTGGCTGCGCTCTGACGGGAGCCACTGCGCTGCTGCTGCCGCTGCCGCTGCTGCTGCTGCGGGACTGGCTCTCCAGTCTGCAGCTGAAGCTGGATTTGAGGCTCAGGAGTCTCTGTTGGATCTGAGGGAGAGCCCTGGAGCTCTGAGCGCAGCAGTTCAGGCAGGTCGGGGTGACGGTGGAGGACATGGACTGCTGGACGAAGTCGTTGACCCGCTGGCACGCGTCTTGATCCAGGCTCGTTTTGGGAAGCAGAGCGGAGACGCGCTGCAGGCAGGCTTTGTAGCCTTCCTTGTAACTGTCTGCGGAGTCTGGAGGGAGAAGAGATTTGATCAGTGGATTGCATTTTACAGCCAACAGCCTCAAATAAGATAGTTTGTGAAATGTATATCGTGGTTGTGGAGACGAAGCTCACCTTTGACAGGAGAGGACGGGAGATCTCTGAGGAAGCGGACGGTCATTTCCAGAATGTCAGCTTTCTCCAGTTTGGAGTAGCGCGCGTTGTCTTTGCCAACCAGAGGAAGAATCAGGCTTTTCAAGTGACTGAGACTGTCGTTGATACGAGCACGTCTTCTCTTCTCTAGCAAGGGTTTGAGAGTCTGGGAAAAAAAAGTGATGAAAAAACGTTAATCAGCTGTACTTCAGAAGAGTCAAATCAGAAAACATTTAAAAGTGGAATAAACAGCTGCAGTTTCTGTCTTTCTCTTACCTTTCTCAGTTCGTTGGCCTGTTTTCTCTGGGCCACGGTGGACCTGGCAGTGAGAGGCTGGCTGGCCTCGGTAGTGATGCTGGGACTCATGTCGTTTGCTGCTTGTTGCTGTGCTTTTTGGTAGGGGAGGTACTTGCTCTTGGAGCGGCTGAGCTCGAGTGTGCCGCAGATATGGAGAGCCTCCTATTTATGTGGGTCCAGCGCGTCAGAGGGGAGGGGACACAAGCCACCGTGCTGGGTGGGGGTTGACACAGGGGGGCGATGCCTTTGGGACCTGTGCGGAGCTCTTGTCTGGACCATCTGGTCCCTTTGGGCCCCTGCGTCTACCGCTGGTATGCGGAGTTTCGTCTTAATGCTGCGCTTTATTGCGTTTAAAATGTAACACTTTAACGTTTATCCAAGGTCGGATTACGCACAGGAGACATACAACGGTTCTGTTCTCCCTCACATATAGGCTGTATCAGATAGCTGCTCCTTTGTCATTTTCTATGAAAAGGAGTCCTTCTTCCTTCCTTTTCAGCTGACTTTTGTTTATCATATTGATAAAGTCTCTGTTTATTGTCTTGTTTATTTGTGCATCAGAAATCCCCCACACATGAGCAGCCAAATTCCCCCCAAAAATCATTTCGCTTGTTGAGATAGCTGAAAGTTGCACTGTTATAACTGAACAATGACAAACGTTGGATCAAAACGATTAAACAATAAAAAATAATTTCCTCATGTATTGATGCCTATGGAGTGGACTTGGCTTCCCGCCACAACAACAGCAGCACAGAGCCAGATGAGTGATTCTGAGGTGACAGGACTAATCTATTCCTACAATTAATAAACCAGATACCCAAGCCACGCTATGTATGGATTAACATCTGCTTGTGGAGCCTCAGCAGCTTGTTTCCAATACCAACAACACGGTGTTTACCTGGAGCAGAGGGGGGGAGGAGACTGGGCGACAAACTGCAGCACAAGCAGAGATGCGTGCGTCTGTGGAGTACCAACATGTCTGAGAATTTTTGAATAAAGAAGAGAAGCGGGTCTGCTTTAACAGTGCACGACACAAAGATGAGGAACAGGCCTGTTATTCATTAAAGACTGGAGCTCTTCTGATGTGATACTGCCTTAAAATTGTAAAGGTTGAACACAGTTTGTAGTATAACCGTGAAGATCTCTTAAGCTATTTATTATGAAATCGACACGTTTAGTTTGAACATCCCAGCAGAGATTCAGTCTCTGCTGCGGGCCACCAGACAGTTCAGTGAGCTGCCAGTGGGATTCACGCGTTCGGCACGCGCCACAACCGCGCAACAGATGGACCCCCACCCTCCCTCCATCTCTTCTTCCGTCTCTGTCCCCCTCCCCCTCCTCCTCTGTTTCCCACTGTCGCAGCGCTCCGCTGCTGCTCCCATCATTAGCATCCCGGCTCCTGCTCCACATCTCGTGGCTCCTCACCATCGACGTTTTTGCCGTTTTTTGGACGGAGGCTCGGGTCACAGCGCATAAACACAATATTTACGTTTTACAGAAATATTTAGTTTGTATTGTAAACGACGCAAAAACGCAACTTCACAGCAAGATCCAATGAACGTCAAATATAGCCTAATTTACTTTAAACTATTGCTTGAATTAAAGATAAGTATGCAGTCTTATGTTTAACAGATATTTTAAACCAAATTCAATTGTAGTTTTTTGCAGAAATCACTTTGCAGACATGGCAAACGCAGGTTTTACGCACGGTGCTGTGCGTAAAGCTGGTGTTTACTGAAACACTTAGGGTAAAATAAAGAGTGGGAACATGTTCAACACAATAACATATCATTTTTTTGTTTATTTATCTACATTTGGAAACATATGTACTTTAACAGGCTCATATCATTTCGGTAAAGATAACGCCGCAGGTTGTGCAGCTGTAGCTTGAGGGGGCTTCAGGGGGTTTATTCCTCTTTTTTTGTTTCAAGCATCAAAGATGCGCCGTTTTGCACGCGTCCTGCCCCATGGGGCCCCAAATAACTGCCATCAGGTCCAGTCAGGGAACCGGCCCTTGGAGATGAGACCAAAAAAAAAAAAAAAAAAAGTACTAGAGAGGCTTCGGTTGGGAGCCTTTTTGTCCTGGTTTCAGCGTGGGTATCCATCTGTGCAAGCGGAGAGCACAGTGATCCTTTGTTGAAGGACGTATAGAAAAGTAGACTGACAAAGACATTTACAGCAACTCTGTGGGAAAGGGATATGATTAGCTTGATTGCTTCTTCCAGTAAAACTTTAGGCTACTGATGACTATGTCAGATCTGAGACAGAAACAGGAAAAACTCGAGAGCATTTCATTACATGTTATAATTATTATTATGGATTATTTAGAATCAGTAGAACAACTTCAGAGACAGTTTTTTTGCGGGGGGGTTTACATCTGGACCATAAGATGAAAAGGTATTTATGTATTCCCAGAAAACATCTTCAATATCAATCGTTGAGTTTGAGAATAAAATCACACTCATCAGTATTAAATTGGTCGTATAAACGGCATGAGACTGACACGAGCCACGGCGTCCGGACAGATGGAGACTGCGCTCGTTAATTGATGCGTGAAACCAAAAGCGTCGACGGACTCTCTGTCCTCCCGCTGAAGGCGATCGTCTCCATCACGATCGCGTGGAGGCTTCCAGAGTTCTAGGTCTTCCATCCAAACTACAGCTGAAAGGATGTCTGGCATCCCAAGCCAAAATCTACGCCAACAATGTCCGCATCATACTGAAGCATCTGTAGGACTGCTGGCTGGTGTTTGGGCCCAGCGTCGATACAAACATGTTAAAATTCATTGAACTCCTTGTTGTGCTTTATTTGTGCCTTATTTATTTTTTTTATTTTTTTTATTTTATTTATTTAAATCCTTAAAATACGTCTGATTAAGATATACTTTTTTTTTTAACCTTAAAACCTGATTTTGTATCCTATGATATACATAATTGCTGTTCTGGTTATTATTATAAAAAGGCTGGTTCCATGTTTGTGGGGTTTGTGTCAGCTTCAGCTCTCCTGCTGTCACTTCTGCTATCTTTTAGATAATGAGGAAGACATATAAAGACATTTCAAACTTATTCCACAGAGTATGTCTGTCAGAGTGTGTCAGTTTACTCCATGACACCTAAGGCAAAAAAAAAAATGAATGAAACCAGTGAAACACTTTATTTCGATGTCAGTTTATTAAAATTATATTTAAACCTTACTCTGACCCTCGCTGTTACTTCATTTGCTTAAGAATGATTCATATAGGCATGAGAAGGTAAACCGTATTCACACATCTAGAGCACAAAATGCACTAAATGGGTCAGTTTGTAAAGCGTGTTGTGATTTTGATGCGGAAAATCCGGATCTGGTTGTTGATAACTGACCATTCAGAAATACATTGAGGAGCAGAATGGAATCTTCTAGGAATAATCATGTTAATATTGGTGTTTGAGGCCCAGTTTTACATTGTAAAGTTGGAGTATAAAAAAGCAACTTGCTCAGCATTATTTCAAACAGTTTAATAGTTTGTAGAAATGCAGAGCTATTGATGAATAATGAAGAGTCAGAAGGTTAAAAAAGTCATAAAGTTCTCGTTGTTTTTCTGCTTTTGAAAGTGGCTCCGGATAACAGAGACTGCCAGGAACTGGTGCCACATTGTTTTTTCTTCTGTTTAGATGCTCAAAATGACACCTTACCTGAATAATAAAGAGTCAGAAGGTTGAAAAAAAAGGATGCGCCTGGTTTTGTTCTACAAAGAGTTAGATACAGTATAAGAGAAAGAGGAGTCTTTATTTATCACTTATTCTCAGTACAACTTATTATCTTGTTCTCTGCATTTTAACTCATCACTGAGAAGCAGCCATACAGCACCCAGGGACCAACTCCAGTTTTAAGCCAGTGTCTCTGTCAAGGGCACCAACTCAAGAATCAAGAATCAGATACATGTCTTGAAGGTGAGGGAAATACACGAACACGGGGAGAACATTCAAACTCCACAAAGAAACTCCACAGTACTAACCAACGAGCCACCGTGTTAAAGTGGTCACCAGAAAAGAGAACAATCAGGCGGCAAACACAACACCGATGTCAGTTACACCAACATGTTCGGAGTCGTGGCTGCTTTCATCCAGATCTGTGAAAATGATCAAGAAGAAGAAAAAAAACAACTATTTCTCGACTTTCCCGCACACTGACACGCTGAAGTGACCCAAGCCAGCACTTTACTTGTCTTGTCTCTGATTATTAAACCTGTGTGGTACAGTCTGATGTGCCCACACAGCAGAGTCGCTGGTTTCAGACAGAAAAGGGACTCGAGCACACCTACAGCTTTTAATACTGCAACACGTTTCAATAGTAATGTTCCAACATTTTAACATGTTATTCCCCCACTGAAGTTTGCTGTCCCTGTTCTGAGAGACACCTGATGCAACTGCACATTGGAGGAAGATGAGTAAAGAGCCTCGTTTCACCTGATAACTCTGAAAGCTGTTGGATACTGAGCTGATCCCTGGAATGGTGATCCAGTAAGGTTACCACTAATTCACTTATTTCTCACAAACGATCCACTGACACTACAGCTTTCTTTTCGAACGAATCCATTTCCACTCTCAGTTCATTGAGCCAGCAGCATGCAGCTGCGTTGTTATCCAAGCTGCTTGGAGAGAGAGAGAATATCTAAGTAGGTGGATTGTATTTCAAGCAGAAAAGTGATCTTAACTGACTGCTGCAGCTCCGTTATCAACAGCCTGCCCTGCTACACTGACTCATCAGCAACATGCAGCTGGGCACATATCTCTACTTCTGTATAGCCGGGACAGAGAACAGAGTTAAGGTACCAGTGTGATTTTGTTGCAGTTATGTTGGATTTTGGCAGAAAGCATCAGCACAGACAATGGAGAGAATTCAACTAAATAACAATGTATTTCCTTTTCACCTTAGAGTCTCATGAAACCACAATATTCTGGTTGTGGAGTCAGCCCAGGTTCTTTGTTGTGTGCCGCTCCACTCTGCTTTAACAGTGGTCCCACTCCACTTAATCCATTTTTTAAGATGCAAATCTGTGGCGAATGGTTTTGAGGCTTTAACAAAGTTGAGGTTCAAGCTGCACTAAGTAACTGAATCACATCTCACAGTCAGTTTTGTTGGTATGATGCAGGTCTGGAGGTGAAACCCTGAATGAATCTGGTTGCTTGGACCCTGGGTAAATATTGTGTTGATTTTACAAACTTGATCGCTGGACTATTTTCATACCAGTAATATTACATGTCAGCAAATAGCACTCACTGTAATGTTACCAAGCGGATTTTTGTGATCTTAAGAGTGAAGAGGAGGTCTCAGAACTGAAATGGCTTCCCGGGAGGGACCATGAGCTAAGACAACTTCACGAACAGCATCTCTCCTCCCCTACAGTATCATTTGAGATATTGTGCATACACTCCTTCTTCTGGTAGCTTCTTAAGGACCTCTTCTGGGGCTTTGGATGAAGAGCAGGCAGGTGTGGGTGACTGGCTGACACTGTTGCTCCATGTGGTGGTGCTCTGTCAGGTGACCACTGTCCATGGTGCTGAAGAGGGAGAGGGCGTTTCAACAAAAGAAAGCTGTCTGTGATGCTGGATTCTGGCTCTGATGTTACCCTTTCACACCTGAAAGTACACTCTCTTTTGTTTAGATGCTCAAAGTGGCACCTTACCTACCCAACTAGGCTGTCTGAGATGTGTGTTAACACAACAGAGAAGCAATACATATGTGTGGACTTGAGTGAGCCCTTCAACACAGACACACCAGCTCTACCAGCATACATAATGAGAGGGACACGATGGGTTTCAAACGAAAACAATCAAATGAAAAGATCCATTTTCACGACGTCTTATATGGACATGTGCTGAGTTTCTTATCGTGAGTAACAGGACAACAAAGTGCAACAAAGTGTGAAAAACCATGTCGGCATAAGACCGAGAGAACTGACATGATAGCTGTCCTCTGTGCTTATCACTGAGGTCTAAGTGGGAGACGACATCAGACTGCAGAGCCTTAAATTGAAAGAAATGTTTGATATTTTCATATCTAGAATGAACATCTATAACCTTCATGTGAGCAGTTTTCATGGCAGGGCTGTTGTACTGGATTGCATTAAATTGTATGGTACAAAGTGACGGTGAGTGTAAAGTGTATTCCTCTCTGCCATGATCATTTTTACACTGTTACTGCTTTTATTATGCCTCTTGGTTTGCTGGTTTCTAGGTTGTCGTTGTTTTGGTTTTTTTTAAATATCCTTTTATCTTCAGCTGTAAACATTTAAAAAGACATGATAGTGTGGTGATGATAGGTAGAAATGCTCTTTGTGTGACTTCAGAGGTGGTGGTGGTGGTGTGTGTGTGGGGGGGGTAAATGAAGCAAAATCTTGTATCTAGACATATAAAAAATGTCTCATGTTGCCTTAAAAATAGTGAATTATTCGTCTGCAAATGTTTCTAGCGTTGTTTTGTCCCGTCAGAGCACTGGTGTGTTGTCACGACTCTCTCTCTCTCTCTGGGGATGCAAAAAGGAGACCTATCAACATTTGCCAAGAAGCTTCCCATGCCTAAAACAACGCTGTTTTCATAAAGCATCTGCCACCATTGACGGATATACAAACTTTGTTTTCTTTCCTCCTGCACGATGTACATTTGACGTCACCGATTCTGTCCCGAGGTCTGCGTCAGCATCCATACAGGTCACGTGCTAAAGGAGACGCTAACAAAAGATGTTGATGATTTGTACTATTTCAAAATAAAACATCGATTATAAAGCAGACAAAATAATGCAGAAAAGTTGTCTTTATTAAGTTGGTGGACTACATATATCTATGTATTTAAAATATAAAAAATATAAATCTGAGAGTCTGAAAAGATCTCATATGTGCCAATTTATTGATACAGCCTCATATCTAAGGATGATTTAAGGATGTAAGAATATAAAACCAATATCTGTTGGTTACTATTAAACACACACAAGCACTATTGAAGACGGAGCTGCAACACATTGTAAAAATAAAAATTCAAACCGCTATAAAACACACCTCGATACATACATTTTGAATGAAACATCACAGAGTATACTTGATTTATGATTATGATGTGAAAATAGAGGATACAAGACATCATAACTGGAGAGGTTCTCATGCAAACACTTTTCAAAATAGATGTTAGAATATAGATGTTTTGTCATTTATTGCGATAATATTCATTGTTCCCCTTTGAAAATACAATCCACAGTGCAAAGCTTCGAGTCTGGCGTCACTTTCAGAGGCGGAGAAATCTTTTTTTTTATTTTTTTTTTTGCCTAATTGTACATTGCATAAATCAGAAGGATGGCTCAGACAGGATTTGAATATCTAACCAAGCCTAACCAAGCCAAAAGCCAAGCTGCAAGACAGAGCTCACATCTGGTGCTGTAAATTTGTTTTGCTCCTCAAAGTTGACAAAGGTAAAACTTGTGGCGTCGCATTCGCCTCTCCACCAATAGCTGTCGTCCTCTGCTCTGACTGACTCCACAGTCATGCGTCTCAATGTGCTGCTCCAAGACCAGCAACCCATCTCACAGCAGCGTCTCCGCACTGTATTCATGTTTGGGGATCGTGCATGAAGGATAAAAAAAAAAAAAATAAAATAGAGACACCAGAAAACACTTTCACAGGTTGCTGTTTATTTCCTCATATTTCTGTGAATAAGGCAGGATCTGGGGGATTGGAGCTGCCCCAGGCGAGGTGCTGGACAGGCAGGACACCAGGCGGCTGGTTGGCGGGTTTTTTGAATATTGGATTTGTGATTGAGGGGAATCCATTGTGTTGCCATATCAGGGGCACGAGAACAGCACGAGCCAGGCGAACAAAGGCAGCAGATGGCTTTCCTGCTCCGATGAATTATTTTGAAGTTACAGAGACACGGGGGCCATTAAGAGTTGTCCGGAGGGAAATTACAGAGTGGGGACAGGGTTAATCACGTAAAACACATTCAGGCTACGCGGAGATATTCTATACTGCTGCAAAAAGTCTAGAAGAAAAGTCAGATTTATTCTATATCTCAAAAAGTGGGACTCGTTTGATTTCAAATAAGAATAATGGGTTAATATTCGGGTAAAAACGTGGTGCTTGAGATTGTGGAGATATAGAAATTTACGGACGAATGGAAGAAATAGATGCCTTTTATTACATGTTTTATTTTAAAAAAGGAACCTGGAGACAAATAAGCAGTGAAATTGCTCTTCTTCTGATCTGGTAAAGAGACTCCAGCTTCCAAAAATCCTTAAATCAGTCTATTTAAAAAAAAAAAAATCAAATCTACCCTTACATTTCTTTTAAACCTTACGAATATTATATATCTGATATATTTCTGCACCTCCTGCAGTCCTCCAACAGTGAAGCTGAACCGGGCAGGGGGGGGCGTGGTCTGCCCGATGGCTCCGCCCACAGCGAGGACGCGTCTCTGTCATTGAGCCCAAACCTCGTGTTGGAAAAGGGCGCTCAATACAAGTTCAGTCTTCAACCAGCGACGACCTGCCAGCACTGCTGCATGAGCTTTAAATGAGAACCGAGTCACACCCTGGTATGTAAGCTTTTTCGAAAAATATAATATCATATACCTGTTATTATATATGTTATTACATGCCTGCTTGTGTTTTGATCATGTCAGTTATGTGCAATATTTAGGGCTTCAATCTCAAAACCTCAGCTACTTGTCCTCAATGTGCTTTAGTGTGCTAAATGTTCATGGTCTCATGTGTAAAATATTAGTGTCAGTATTTGATGTAATGCTATCTGAGCTTGACTGGTGAGATTTGTCCAACAAGCTGAAAATGACAGATATAACCAGGCTGTTTAACTGTAACACGTGACTGTGCATGTTTGGTTTTTTGCCTAATCAAGACGTGCATTTCATAATGTGTGTAACGTGTGTCTTTACATCTCTTATATGAAGTGCAGCTACTGTGTGTCCATTTAATGATGCACAGTTATTTGGTGTGGCTACAGTCAAATAACTGAGGACTCTGGCCTGAACCTATAACTAAGATAAAATGTGATGAAATCATTTGAAACAGATAGAAACCATCCGACCTCCTCACTTAACCCCTTTTTTTCAGTGATCTAAAACTTCCCTGACTTCTCACTGTGGACGCTGCATTGTTCAAACGCCTGTCTTGTCAAATTAGTTGTCCTGTTTCTGTCGGTCGCTAATGAGTGTGAGTGTGAGTGTGAGAAAGTCTGACCCAAGAAATTCTCACTGCAGCTCACGGATGACTGGCTCCCTGTGGGAGAGGCACCACGCCTGCACGGTGAGTTCAAGGGGACAGAAGACATCTAAACTTGTGTCTCAAGGCTCTGAGGAGGACAGAAGATTTGAGAATAAGATGCTGGAACTTTAGACTCAATGATTACCTGCTACTTCATTAAACCTTGAACATGTTTAAGTCCTGCTTTTGTTATAATGCTGTTGTCTATTTCTAGAGATGTTGCTGCAAGTGCAGAGATCGTCAAGGGAAACACAAACTATTTGTCACCCTAAAATATAATTTATACAGAATATGTGTCTGTCTTTTGATATGTTTACATCTGTCTGGAACCTGTGTATTTTACAGGATGATATCTGATAGAAAGGTTAGACTGAGGGAAACAATGATGTCTGTCTAGAAAGAAACAAGATAAAACGTTTTATTTTTCAAATGTGAAAAGGTTTTTATTAAATATTTCAGTCAGGAAGATTACTAAGACAATATTAAAGCTGTTTATGGTCTGAAATAACCTCTGAATTGTAAAATGGAGGTTTGTAGACGATTATTAAGGATAACTTGGGTTTTGGGTGAAAGGGGGGATCCAAATAATAAGCCTATGAGTAAAATGACAGTATATCAAATTGTAAATAAAACAAGCTAAATATCAGCATTTCAGAAAGCATCTCTATTGGGTAGAATAGACAGATTTTTGAAAGGAATACATATTTACTGTCTATAACCACCAATCATGAAGTGAAAGCTGACTTAAAATGAGATTTTTTAAAATTTCCTTGAGTCAAATGCACAACTGATCAAATCCATTACAAATTTAGACATCAATTGCATGAATGAATAATAAGATTTAAATGCACAGGGTAAAATGTAGCTTTTTCGCACCCTCTTGTTTCTCAAGAGACCGATTTAAGGAGATTTCCTGATCTTTTAAATGTGCTTATAAATTAATTTCAGCTCCTGCTAAGTGCTATATATCTACATATCTAAGGGAAGAAAGAAAGAAAGAAAGAAAGAAAGAAAGAAAGAAAGAAAGAAAGAAAGAAAGAAAGAAAGAAAGAAAGAAAGAAAGAAAGGATAGGGATGGAGGCGGATAAATAAAGTCATTTTTCCCTCTTTGTGTGCGTTTGTCTTCTTTCATCTGTTTAATAAAGTTTGCATTGTCTGGTCTCTTTTTATAAACAGTATCTGTGCCTCTTATTATACATTAACGATATTGGTGTATGGCTACGTTATTCTTAACGTTGCATCAGGCTTCGTAAATGTGTTGATCCATCATCATTATTATTACTATCAGCAGCAGACTTAATGATATTTTGGCTGATGCATTAAAAGTGAAGACACGTTTCTGTCTGTGGTTCAACATGGACTGAAGGCATCCCCCCTGCACGCGCCCAGGCTCACTCGAGCGAAAGCAATTAGGTTGCGGCACGCGCCAACCAGCTGGGCCGTTGCAGACGGGCGCGAGGACCCGCTGACTACAGGCCTAAAGCCCGACGTCATCCTGTTGTTACCTCGTTTTAAAGGTGGATTTAATGGTGGACAATGACGCTCGACATGGTAAATGACGATTGGTAGAATATTTTACAATTATTATTATCATTGTTATTATTATTATCATTATTATTAAATCGTGTTATTATTATTATTATAAGTATGTGAAATATAATCTTATTACATAGAGAACTATCGAATCATTATGGAGACTTTTCATAAAGGTGGTTCTTGGTCAGCGGTTAAAGTGTAAATGAAATATCTGTTGCTTTGAAGGGTTGTAACGCTCCGCATCGGGAGCACTCGTCATTTTTTCAGTTTTATCAGCTAACGTGTTGCTATTCTCTCGGTTTCACTGTGTGAATAATGTTCCTGGGCCATATTCACTGCTGCAGACTGCGGGTCAGGTTGTAAACAGCCTGAACTTTAGAGAAAGAAAAAAAAAAACATCCTCATTTAAAAAATGTTCCCGCGCAGCAGCAGATGTGACCAAACAATGGATGGGGCCCACGCCCGCATAATTGAGCCCAATTTGAATAACTGTCGTACGTCCGACGCGTGCAAGAAATATCCCAGCTTTCCCAGGCTGTGCAGGGAAAAACCGTTGGCAGACCCCCTTTTCCAGTTCAATAGGGATTTAGCTTCTCACTGCTTGAAGTGGCGGTGGCGTCTTTAATGAAGCCTGGGAACAGAGTCCGGATCACCTACACATGGTTAAATCCTGTGTTACAGCCTTTATTAAGGATGCAGCTGCACCAGAGGCCTGCTCCGTGTTTTATGTCAGGGCCTCATTTACCAAACCGGTCGATAGTAAGGGCTACATAACTGAATAATAAACAAATACATGATAAATTAATATGCTTAATAAATCAGCATTATTTCAAAAAGACGGTATAGTCCTAGTCTAGTTGTTAAGCAATCAATATTTCATACAAAACGCTATCTAAATACCTCATTCTGTGCAATTCAAACCATTAAAGGTTTAAACTGGGTCGCTATTTGTTAGACAAGCTGTGGTCACTTTTTCCTCCATACAAAATCAGCACGATAATTCAAATCTCACTTTACTGACAACAAATGATGTGATGTGTATCACTGCTTTCCAGGAAGTCAGATCTGGGTACACATTTAAAACACATAACAGTATTCTTGTATGAAAGGATGCTGAATATAATCATACTGTTTAAATAGCCAGCTGCAACCGTTATTGTGTGGGCCTGTACTCGTATTTTTTTATCTGCACGCAGGCCTATCTTTCCTGTAATGTAAGATATCTATGCAAGCTATATGCTCTGATAAAATGATGTAGTCCCCTCCTCCTCTAAGTCGTGTTAGGGAGTTTTTATCGTATTATTTCCTTTGGGGAATTGTACCATTATGGTCAGACCGCTCGTGGGAATTTCCCCTCTCCTCCCCCAAATCAGCGCGCGGTGTCCATGACAGTTGGACCCGTGCAACAGATGGTCTGGAGAGGCACGCGTCGAGCACGAGAGTCTCCCATTAGACCCCCTCCTCCCCCCTCCTCCTCCTCCCCAGCGTCGGGCAGAAGCCTCTTGAGCGGAAAACTCAATCAACCTAATCTGACAGCGAGGAGGCAGGAAGCGCACAGACTGGTGTGACACTACAAGTTCTCGAATTATCACTTCAGATCCCAAATCACCACGTGAAAATATGAATAAAACATAAAATAAAGGTTAAAACTTAAAACTAAAATAATTTGACATTGAATGTTATATATATTTCACAATAAAAGCATATCAAGCAGTGAAGTTAGACCATTATTTTGATAAAGAGGTATTCGAAGGTTATTATTATTCCAATCAGACTATTAGTTATTATTAGTCTGTTTTGTGGATATATATGTATAATGTGTTGTGAGAGATATTCACAGTGATACGGAGAAGCCAGTGCAAAACGATGATAATATGACACCTGAACACCTCTGCAGGTGGAGCTGCACCTTGGTCAATATGAAGCTTTCCTGCCACCGTTTGGTGATTAAAAGTATTACAGTTCATTACAAGGTCAGGTTCATGGAAACATGGTAATCTTCTGTATCCATGAAGTCAGTTCTCTTATACAACTGTCACTGTGGACAAAGTCAAACCATGCAAAGATCATAATGTGTGTAGCAACATGTATGTATGTATGAGCTGAGTTATTTTACAAGTGATATAAAACATGCAGTGGTGGAAGACACACACATCATTTACTCAATAAAAAATATCAAATATCAACAGTAAACACGTTCTCTGTTACAGTCATGCAATAAAAATGTGACTCTATTACTCTATTCTATAAAACTAGTTTGTCATGAGCAAGTTTTAAAAAATATATATTATATAATATAATAATATATATAGTATAATAATATATAAAAATGCGCAAAAACTGTCAGAGTGTTACGGGCCACTGTATATTACATTATTGGATTATTGTTAGGGATCTATTCATGTGTAAGCAGCATTTTTCTGTTGTAGCTTCTTGAGCTAACTTGAACACATTTACAAACTGTTATAAGCACGTTAGTAAATAATACATCATCATATTTTAAATGCTGATCTATTTTTAATGTAAAAGAAAAATCTTCATCTGTAAAGTAATCACCACTGCTGGATTAAAGTAGCCGAGAAAACATATGTCATCGGCATATTATTAGGCAATTAAGTAAGGAACGGAAAGTAAAATTACATACAATTACTCAAGATACTCACGTTAAATGTCTGTGCCTCAAAATTGATTACAGTGCTTGATTTAATGTAATTAGTGACTTTCCACCAATGCTCACCCATTCATCTCCTAGAGATAATGTGTTCAAGGATTTATACGCATAACTTAAGTTGTTCTATATACACCAATAAAGATTAGAGATTCTTTGTGATCACAACACCATTTTATATTAACCTTTAACAGATGCTTATCAGCAACATACAGGCCTATGATAAGTCATTATAAAGTATTCATGCCTTATTCAGCAAAACCATATTTCTTATGGCTCCAGAGGAAGCTGCTCCTAATCTGATTAATTGGCTCCAGTGATGTCACTCAGTGGCTAAGTTGCATTGTGGGTAATGTAGGCGGCAGGTTTTGAAAAGGAAGAAGCATGCACAGAATAAAAAAGGCGATATCTCTGAAATTTGCTGTATAGATTTTGATTTCAATAGAGTCCAACAGTGTTATAGAAGCGCAATGATAGATGAGTGGACTGCTCTCAAAGACATGCTGCCTACGTTTCCCACAATGCATTTAACCACTTAAAGACATCACTGCAGGTTATTTATCTGATTGCACACAGCTTCCTCTGGAGCCACAAAAAGACTTATACTATTTTGATTTTTTTTATATAGGCTATGTAAAGTAGTATTATTCCACAAAACGTACATTTGGTGGAGCTGCCCTTTAAATTCTACACTATCCCAATACTAAAAACAAACACCTGTCTGGAAAAAAAAAAAAAAAAAACTCTTGCAGAAGCTCGGTTTTCCAGAAGGCCACCAGATGGACCCCTGCAGTGTGTGAGCTGTGGGTGTCCAGTGATGCTCCATGTAAAATTAATGCAGGTGAGGCTCCACGCTAACACGACTGGGCGTGTGTTCAAAAAGCCCATCGCTGAATTCGTATTTGTCGGCGGGTCTACACCTGACCGACTCCCACCACCTCAGCTGTGTAACTTTCTCTGCTGGATATAGTTTTAAGTCGCCTCTTCGTACGGCCCCTTTAACTTCTGAGCCGATTTCCAGAAAGCAACAACCTGTAACAGGCTCAGCGATCCTCCCCCTGATGGATTATTTAGCAGGCGCTCAGTCCCATGTCGCCATCTGCTATAGGAAGAAAAACACTGCGGGAATATTCTCTGAGGCACATGATGCGCGGCAGCGCACAAACACATTGAATAAAAGCTAGTTTACTTGAGCACACAAACCAACACGTGTGCAACAGGTGTTCGGCATCCTAAGAGAGAAGAAGAGGATTAATGAGCCACGCCGCCGGGTAAAAAGATAGAGAGCAGATCAGTCTGTCGCTCAGGTAAAGCATAATAATGGAGTGAGTTTTATTTCAACATGTGACGACGGAAGATTAAAAATGCGTGTAAACGGGAACAGATCTTGTTTTTGACCGACTCGGAGATGTGGAGCGATAACTGAGCTGTCCCACGCAATGAACCGGGTGACTGAGACGATCTGAGGCTTTGTGCAGACAATGCTGACCCTGTCCGAGCGGTGAACCGATCAGATCACACAACCACAGGAAGGAGTCGTCCAGTGCGCAGCGGTCATGGTGGTGGAGGGGGACCGGACGCTGCTCGCCGCCAGGCAGGGGGACGTGCAGGCGCTCAAAGTGCAACTAGCGGCGAAGGCGCTCACCGGCGACGTCAGGGACGTGCTGGGGGCCACCCCGGTCCACCACGCAGCCCGGGCAGGGAGACTGGCCTGCCTGCGGTTCCTGGTGGAGGAGGCAGGGCTGCCGGGCAACTGCGCGGCGAACAACGGGGCGAGCCCGGCGCATGACGCAGCGGCCACCGGCAACCTGGCCTGTTTGCAGTGGCTGCTGACCCAGGGTGGCTGTCGGCCGGAGGTGGGTGACTCAAGCTATAGTTGGACACCTTGAGGTGGAGCAGACAGTAGCCTAATTCTCTGTTTCCTCTGAGCTGGCTTCTCAGTAGTGTAGCCAATCCCCTTCTACACCCAATCCCCCCTTCAGCTCTCCAACTGGGATCCAGTTTAATCTGGGGTGTATTTTAAATAGTGTCAGTGTATTTTCATGCCTATTTTCTGCATGTTTTATTAGAGCTACTGAAACGACAGGTAGACCACTGCCAAACTGTAAACCTATACTAATAAAATCGTAAAACAGGTATAGCAGTCTCTCAAGGCAGGTGCTGTTTTTCACAGAGGAAACCCAGAGATACATTACATTATATCTGAATGAGGATCAAGTTAAGTGACTGAAACACTCTAATGGTTTTTGTGGGGTGGTCTGTGTTGTTGTTCAATGGGGACTTTCCACAAGCGTTCCATTGACCTCAAAGTCAATATATGGTTTAAACCGTCACCGTGACACCATTAATTCGCTCCCAATGTTTTGAATTTGTGAATAGAAATAAGAAATAAAGAGATCAAATGTAACTCACAAACTCAGCACATTCAGGCTTCAGACAATGTAAGAGTTTGGTTTCAGTTTAAAAACCCCACTATCTGCTGCACTGACTCATGTTCCCATGCCAAGGAGGTATGCAAAACTAGATTTGCAAATGTAATATCCTTTATCCAGTCGGCACATACAGTGACTCAGGAAGCGCACCAACAGAAACAGCATGTAGCCACTGCAGTTTGATTTGAAGGTGGAGGTATTTGGTAAAACCTCACGAGCCCTCTACATTTTAAACCACCCATAACTGCTTAACCATAACTTAAGATCACCAGATCTTGGATCTGCATCAAGTTGTACTCACTCATAGATACCGGCCACCTAAATATGGCTGACTTTTTCCCCTCGAGATCCAGGAATCATTCCCTGAGAATTCTTAAAAAATTGTCTCCCATTGTTAAAGACAGTGGATCCATCCCGTTATCTGGAACTGCACCAACAGTTAATGGGGTCTATTCTGGGCCTGAAACTCATCTTCCATCCAAGTTTTATGGAAATCCAAATCTCATTTCCAAGACCCTGCTGGTGATAAGAAGTCTCAGTAAAAGCTGTATACAGCTGGTGTTCTCTGAAGTGAGCACTCATCTACCACTAAGTTTATACATGTGTATGTTTACCAGCACTTGTCACCTTTAAAGTGTGGTGTGCCGCTAACATTAGTATTTTTCTACAACATGTTGTTTCTCTGTAGTAACAGCCATCCATTTTCAATACTTGCTTACATTGTGAGGGCTATCATGCAGGGTATCCCAGCATGCTTTGGGTGAGAGGCAGGGTACTATCTGGACAGGCCTGTCATAGACTGACACCATCATTCACAAACTTAGAACTTCGATATCGTTGTTGTGACTGTGCAGACATGAGGAGATCATGCGCAGACAACTTCTCGGTCCAAGGCTACGGCGCTAATGCCTAAGCCACCTTGGTTCTGCTGACCCATATTATGTCATCGCTTACTTGAAAAGATTTAAACCAACACAGCACGAACAGAAGCACCAAGCCTGAGTCAATCAGGCACTCGATCTAACCTCGAGCTATCTGTGATTCTAAATTTGAAACGCAGTAATAAGACCTCTATCTTCTATTTACTGTCTCCATTACTTTAGAGAGCTGTCCGACAGACCGCAGAAGAGTGACAAAGAACGGCGCACGCCATGAGCTAACTAACTGATAAGATACTTGGCTGGCATTTAGTAAAACCTATCAATTACCAGTTGCAGTGCAATCTTCTTGATAGACGGTCAATGCTTGATTCCACTTTTCATTACTGTCCTGATTTTATCTGATGGTAATGAGGTTCATTTGTGGCACTCAGCTGCCTCAGACTGCTGCTTTAGCTTCTTTGTTTGTAAGACTCCAGTATTAATACGCACCTATGTAGACAAAATATAAATTCTGAGATAAAACATTATTTTCTTTGTTAGTTATTGGTCCATCTCTTGAAACAAAGGAGAAAACTTTTTTTTTAATACAGGGTTGGGTGACAGAGTTGCAAATGTTATAATCTGTTTGTCTTTTAGACGATTTAAAAATGCTCTAACTCAGTTAACCCTTAAATACGGACAGGACTTATAATTGTTATAATGTAGGTGTAAGCGCAAACCTCGGTCTATGTTGCTTAGAAATGCAGCAAGTTAGAAGCTTAAGATGCTAAAGGTTCACACGAAGAATGTTGTGCGTTGTCACAGACAAGGTATGCATTCACACAAGAGTTAATCAACGACTTATTTCTTTTCTTAATTATGCCTGAATATGCTCGTATTTAAACACCAAACATAAACCTTTATGACCCGTTCCTGTCACAGAGAGTTCTATGATTGAGTTGCTTCCCCTAAATTTCAACAGTTAATACTACAATATAGGAGCCAATAACGGCAACAATTTGTTACTAAAATGAGCTGAGGTGGAGCAGCACCAGTCATAGCTTTGCTCTGGTCTCCGGATGTCAAGCAGTGCCAGACTTCAATAGGCTGGAAATGTATTATAACCTTTGAATTGTTACACTGAATTTTAAAACCCCACAATTCAGCTCTACGTTTCTCTCGTGTTTGATTGACAGCACAGGGACAGTTCTGGTGCCACCGTTCTCCACCTTTCGTCCCGCTTCAGTCACCACGAGGTCACTGACTGGCTGCTGAAGAGCGGCGAGGGGGACCCCGGGGCCTCCACCGATACAGGCGCTCTACCTGTTCACTATGCTGCTGCCAAGGGAGACCTGCCCTCTCTCCGACTGTTACTGGGGCACAGCCCAAAGTAAGAGCAACACAACTTTGTCTCAGTCTGTAATCTTTCTTTCGCTGTGTTCAAAATCTGAAGTGATTTAAGGTGCACCGATCCACTTGTTTTCAGTTCTGATAGCAGAATTTGCAAAAACTGCCGATACTGACACAACCGCCATCCCTCGCAATGTTGGCTTCACGTGAAAAATGAGCTGCTGTTGGCCTGTTTTCGTTTCAAGATGAAAACATCTCCAAACCGAGGGCAGAGTTGTGAGTTGGAATCTGGATCAGTGCAGATTGTTGTCGCCAGTTCAATTACTGATGAGTGAAGTGCATCAGAATGGGATCTGTTACTGATTTCTGATGAGATTGGTCTCAAATCTAGATTTCAAATTTGGTAACTTAGAGGATTTCACTTGATCTTTTCTGCAGGGAATGCAAGTAGGTTAGAACACAACATACAGTAGGATACAAAGCTCTCACGTCTAATCCATGTCATCCACGACTCTTTCTCTCTCTCTCTCTCCTCCTTTGACAAAATCAGCTGTAAGGAACTGCAGCACAAGTTTGACTTTGGAATAGCTTTTAGCCTATAGCAACTTCGATTTTTGTAGTCTCTGGTCAGTCTTTGTAACTGAGACAGGGCGCAGTGGATCCACTGTTCAGATTCAGATTTCAGACTGTTGGCACTTCAGTAGTCTGACATTGATAAACAATCTAGCAGATTTCAGAAGGTCAACAAGTCATCTCTTATTTCTGTTCAGAGATACCAAACAAACCAAGAGTAATCAGTTTTGTTCAGTGGATTAGCTTTAGGCTCACACTGGTAGTATTTACAGCACCAACTGGCACTAGTGGGAAGCATCCTGAAGTTTGCTTTGTTGAAACCTGTGGAGCAATCGAAATACTTGGTGTTAAAAAATCCAATTTGGAGGGGAAAAAACCTCTTAATGGTTTAACTCTCCCAAATTACTGCACACTACTGAACCCGCCATGTGCTAATTATATAATACATCAAGAGTTATTTTCACAATCTAGACAAAACATTTAAGTGAGTGTGTGTGATCCGATTTATTTACCAACCTGCGCTGTTGATTGGAAAATTAGGTACGAGCAAAGGCTGCAAATAATTAGCATTTTCTTTATTGATTGAGGTGCTACTGTTTTTCGGTCTATAAAACATCAGTAAACTGTGAACATTGCCCATTATGATATCCTAAAGCACGAGGAGATTTTATGAAATGTTAAAATAAAAGAAGCAAATACTCACATTTGAGAACCTGAAAAATGACTGAATGTTTACTGTTCACTTTCTGTGCAGCAGCAAACCAGTTATTTGTGATCTATAACCCCTGAGTGCCACATTAATATATATTCCGTAATATAATATGTTACTGAGGTTTATTGCGAGAACTAAGCTGTGGTGTAGCCAGTGAATTTGAAGAATTTGAAGTGCACAATCTCTCCAGGGAGTAAACATGGCGAGGGAAGTTGTTCATTCTTTGTTATGACACTTAATCTTTCTCGTTATCGTCTCGTTGTGTGTGTTCACATATTTTTATGTGGCAAGACTGAGCAGCACATATGAATGTGGCAGGAAGAGGGAGAGTCCAGTGACCTGCTCAAGGTGTCTCAATAGCATGGTTGATTAAAATGAATTTAGTACACAAACAAATATCTCTGGGTGACTTTAAATAGGCATGAATATCGACCTTGTTTGCTTTGTTTTTCAGTTTAGAATTATTGGTAGCCTCACCAGTTGGGTAGTAAAAGAATAAAAGAGGGAAATATGGAGATAACCACTGAGCTGATCCATGTTCTTTGTGCCAGTGTCTACTTAAGCTATCAACAATGCTCACTAACTGCTGCCATAAAGACATAGAAATGTAATGCCTTTACGACTTAGTCTTTGGGCTAAACAGCCTTATCTGACTTTGATGACCTCAGCAGGACGAGCAGCTTGTCCTGGAACTAACCCTGTGCTCTGCACCTCCAATATTGTCTGGTTGCACCCCAGACAGGTGTATGGCTGCTGAAAATTTAATGAGTCTCAGGGACATGGTAGCTCCCTGATAGCCGGGCCCCATTCACCCTTCTCCGCCACCACTCCCACCGTTGCTGTTTACCACCATCTCCACGGCGACACACGGTAGCACCAACCCGCGATAAGATAATGAGGAAAACAAACCCGTTTGAATAGACGGGCTGCTCTCTAGTCACTGGCCTCAGGCATTGTTTGGAAAGGTACTTTGCAGAGCAGAGATAGCATTCTTCTTTTTCAGGCTTTATTACAAGCTGCATGTTTGTATCAGCGAGTTCTATCTGGATGGTTCAGAGTTTGTTTTCTGCCTGAAGAATCACAAAGACAGCATGACCCCCTCTGTTACATCACCACTTTACTAAGTGGCAGCCTGCTGATGGTACAACATAATGAGAGTGTTGCAGCACAGCTAGTAAACAGTAAACAAGCAGCCTCAACCACATATGAAGTCATCTGTTGCATTTCCTGTAGTGCAGCAGGACATTAAACCAGTGGTTTTTACTCAACCAGTGTTAACCCTAACCCTAACTACCAACTCTTTGTCCGGTTGTGGTATAGTGATTATATTTGGATAAAAGCATTGAATAAGTGACACATCATGTGACACTGAAGACAAATACTCAGGGGAAGAATAACCAGCAATCACAGCCCTTTATGTTACAATTGGCAAAGCACAGCTGCAGCTTTGTAACCCGATGTTTAGCGTTCACTAGATTTATATGCGACATCTGAATTGGTCGCCTCGTTCGGCTGTCCGCCCCAGAGAGCCACAGCCAACGAGCTCATGTGCTGTGTGCCTGCTGATAACCTCGGTACACAAAAGAGTGAATGAATGAGACGGAGAGACAGCGGGATAAACAGACAGAGAGACAGAGGCTACAGACAGGTTATGCAAGCAATTAGTGCAGATTAAGATCTTTGGCCAAACCATAATTCCAAATGCAGTTGAGAAGGGTAGACCTCTGCATTAGGATATCCTACACACTTAATCTTCAGGTGGAAAACCCCAAGATGGACCCACCGGTTTCCTCACATTCATTTATGCTTTTATCCGCTTGTTTACAAAAATAGTTTACAGAAATTTGTACTGTGTAACTTAAATGGTTCATACAGACCAGCATAAAATTAACGTATACTGACATTGATTTCCTCGCTCTCAAAGAAAAGATCTTTCTCCAAAATGAGGCATCCCGTATCGAAGTGTCTGGTGTAGCAAGCAAGGTGAAGCTTCAATGCGAGCACAGAAAAGAAAAGACAGAAAAGTAAAGGCTGAATATTTATAAAGACGATGATATACAGCGATAAAGCTAAAACACTAGGAGGATCTATGTATGAGTACCTTCTGCGCTTCTTCCCTGTTACAGTTGGAAGAAATTCTGCATGAGCCTCTAAACTCAGCCGTTTGCTTATTGTGTATGAGTGTAGCAGCTCACATAGACGTTCAGTTATGGTCTTTCGAGCTTCGAGTTGTTGAGTTCTTAAGTGAGGTGGCCTTCAGCATTAAGTTTAGATGTGGAGAGTACGGGGTAAATAGGTGAACAGAGTTTTAAACTCTGAGCTGCACTTATTTTTCTTGAGCACTAATCTTCTTAATAACTCTCTGGTACAAGTTGGATAAAAGCCCCTTTCTTTTCTCTTTTATGACGAGAGGTTTAGACTGAGAAAATGCAACCTAGCGTGCCATTCACAACTGTACACTGGGAGAGTCTTGTTAACAAGTGAAAACCTATGACGTGCAATTCTTAAAGTGAAGGATTACCTGCTCCTCACCAGATAACCTGGCATAATGCATGGGTGTGAGGTTAAGGCTGTTTATCTAGTTTATAGTGGTCTATCTATAGCTCCTAGTAGACCAGTCTATGTATAGCTGCAGTCGGAAATATATTCCAAACTTCTTAAGTGTTATATGCATGCAGTACTGTGTCAAATGCCCGAGGGGTAGGGACAGATATAGATAAAGATGTAGATATACGAGACAGCCGTGTGTTATTTCATCAGTACATTTCCATCGTCTAATATGCAAAAATCTTTCAGAATGTCACACGCAAGAGGCTTAAGTCACACAGCTAAATAAAGCACACACCTTCACCCACAACATTCTTCATTATTTAGACAGGAAAAGCCGCAGAGAAGCTAACGAGCCTTTATCAGGCAAGAAGACCATTAGTGTGACATCAATTACTGTGCTAGTAATGAAGATAACCTCGGTCTTTGTTACCATGTACATGGGGGGAAGGGAGGGCGCATCGTGCGGACAATTACTGAGATAAATTACTCTCCGAAGCTGAACCGGAAATATATCAAATGTCTGCTGCCTCTAGTGTGTTTTTTTTCTTTTTCTTTTCTCTCCTGTGAGTGACAAAGCGACTGACGAGCTAGCGCCCCTTGTGCCACTTGGTAGCTGTGTTGTCACACAAGGCTAACCTCTTTCTTACCGCTTTGAAATGTACACCTGTTCTCCAAAAGCACTCCTTTAGTTGAGTGTTCGAGCCTCTTCGCGTTGAAGAGTTGTGACAAAGGCAGCGTGTGCATTGTTAGAGTCGTACCCTTATCTTACCTTACCTTACCTCACCTTACGTTGGACACACTCAACTCTGTAGCTCTCACAAAGTTTGTGGTCAGGATTACTGACAAATGTAAGCTACTCTCCGACGAGGACCCCTATGAGCAGGTGAACTTCAGCCCACTTTGGTTACATTCATGAATTATTAAGCCGTCTGCCCACTTCCTGATGACACAACAGACAGATTACTTCCCCCTTTTATTCTGAAATATTTAAGATGTGCTTGTTTTTACCTGGAAGCTTTCCCTCGATCACCCAACATCTGTTGTTTATTTTCGCATTTTTTCCTGTGTGTCTGAACAATGGCAAATGGTAGGCTAAATATATCTGTTATGCCTACCATTTCCTCAAAGGATGTCATTCTAAGAATGTGTATCTCTTTTCTGGTTCAGTGTGGGACCTGACCGATCATAAACAGATACAGCTTGAGACTGTTGCTTTAATACAGGGTCTTGAGTAACCGCACTGTTGGCCCTGAGCCACGTCCTTTTGAGGGAAAGTTTAGCAGGGTCATGTTTGTGTCTACAGGATCCACACGTCCACTTAAGCCCAGCCTCTCATTTCCTTCACCTTCTCATCTCCTCTTCACCTACTGGTCCTGGCCACCGATGCAGCCCCGCGTTAAGCACAAAGCAAGTCGGGCAAAGCCAGGGCATTGGTAATCCTCTTAAGAGACTCATTGCTCATTTGTCAGTGTCCAAATAAAGCACAACCTTATGGGATTTAGTGGGGAAGCACTCGTTCATTCCCTGACATCCCACTGTGACTGAGAAGATCTGGGACGAGGAGGAATACAGGCATGGATGAGCTGCTGCATGGGTTTAGGGCCTTTGGAAATGAAGGGGAGCGGGATTTGGCTCAGCGTCACTGCTGTGTGCTCTCAAAATAGCCGTATGACACAGACTGTTTCCTGTCACACTTACTTTTTGCATTGAGGCTACATGTATACAAGCAAGACAAATTTTATAAACTCATTTTAAAGAGGATAATTACTGATCTGATGACAGCCTGAACAGTACAAAATTGTATGTAATGTTTTTTCCAGGAACGAACAAGTTGTATGTTGAAGATACAGTCATCGTATGCCATTAAAAGGGTCCATGAAATCATTTTTGCTTCCCTAAACCTCAATTTTTATTAAATCCTCATGTTTCACTTGCATTCTGAGTGGCTCGCTGACAAAAGACCAACTCGGGACTGCTAAAGCGATCTGGTTACACGGGGCGGATTGTGAGCCGCTGCCACACAGCATATCTCTTGGTAGCTCGGTACTACGTTTCCTCACTGTTTTTATTAAATGGCGCATCGCATCTAATTACGAGGCAAGGAATCACGTTGCAGTCATAAACTGGCGAGTCATTTCTGTTGGATTTCAGCAGCTACTCCTTACTACACTGTGAGGGTTGGACAGACAAGGTGCATTCATGTCACTTCCCAAAGTCCATGTTATAACCAGTTCAGCCCACCGACTACCTTCGTTTGAGAGTTTGACTGCTGGCTGTGATCAACTGGCTGCTTTCACTTCAACGTGTTCCGTTCCACTCGACTACCAAAGTAATGGCAGCAGTGCTTGAGATGGCAACACATAAATCAAACGCTGGTTTTGCTAACAGATGTGTAAACTCTTTCATCACCCTGTCGCCTGAAAAGATTTTCCAGTCTACGTCTCCTGGGATAGAATTAGGTATTTTCAGTTTAAGGAGTTAAATGGGCAAAAATTTAAGAGAAAGCACAAATTGTAATTCTAGATGTAGCGACATAAGTTAGTCATTTGACTGTTTCCAGGAACAACAACAGAGGGAGAATGGTGTTTTGTTTCTTGACGGGGTCTGTGTAATGGTTTTGCATTCAATTCAAATGCCGTGCAAATGTCTTTTGAAACCCAGCCTCTTCTATTTCGTTTAGGAAGCCTTAAAAAAAAAACAAATAAGTGACGTACTGTATGCAGGCTTCAGTGGTGAGGGGAGAAAAGATTGCGACATACAACCTCCATTATAGAAATTGTTAACCTCACTGTTTAATGTTCCTACAGTGTTGTCAACTCCCAAACTAAGAATGGTGCCACGCCGCTCTACCTGGCCTGCCAGGAGGGCCATCTGGAGGTTGTCCAGTACCTGGCCAAGGATTGTGGGGCAGATCCGAGCATCAGAGCCAATGACGGGATGACGCCTCTGCATGCTGCTGCCCAGATGGGCCACAACACAGTCATCGTCTGGCTGGTATCTTGGAATGTCAAACTATAGTTCAAAATCAGATGATAAGATGAAAATAATGAACTCACAATATGTTGATCAGGGAAATTAATTTTGATAATTTACTTGTTTTGATTATTGATTAATATTCTAGCTCTTAACACGTCTCGGTTTACACCAGAAGAACTCTGTTGCATCATGATTGAACTCTATTGTCTAAAATCTCATTTTATTTAGTTTGCTGTAACCCAAGTTGTTTTCCCCCATCCTTTCAGATGAGCTTCACAGAGATCAGCCTAACAGACAGGGATAGTGACGGGGCCACAGCCATGCACTTTGCAGCCAGTCGGGGCCACGCAAAGGTGCTCAGCTGGCTGCTGCTGCACGGCGGAGAGATCGTCACTGACAACTGGGGAGGGACCCCGCTTCACGACGCTGCAGAGAACGGCGAACTGGAAGTGTGTGTTTGTGTCCACCATGGACATTTCTACCCGCGTCTGTTTGTTCCTTGGTTGATTAACTGGTTGGTTTTTGAGCAGGATTTCACAAAACTACAGAATGGATTTCCCGTAAACTTGGATGTAGGATGGGTCTCGGTCCAGAACAGACCCCATTAACTTCAGATCCGGATTAAGGAACAGATCCAGGAATTGTTTCTCACTTTCTTTAACACAGTGAGATACAGAGCTAGAGATTGAATTTAAGGGGACTGTTGGGCGGAGGTATTGCCATTCAAGTCTGTTAATGTGACACTCAGAGTCAGGCAGGAATCAACAGTGAATAATAGTAGAGGTAGCGCCTCCTTTTGGAATTCTATTACTGCAGATACTGAAACAAGCAGCATTTAAGTCACCAAGGGTTGATTATAAGGTGCTACATTTATCTTTGTCCATCACACAGTTTTGGTCAAACTACTCCTATCACATATAGAGCTTTTCTCTCTCTGGTATTCGTATTAGTTTGCTAATTATCTCTCAAAGGCTGAATAATAAAATTGCAATATAACATGGTGGCGCGTTGATATTGGAATGTGAAAAGACTTTCTGAAGAAAGATGCGTACATTTGAATTCCATGTGCAGGATGCTGGCGATACAAACAACAGCAGAGATGATGAAAGCCTGAAAATTACAGTGTTATGCAAACGATATACGTGGAAGTTTTGTAAGAGGGCAATGATTCCTGGTGCTCGCATATCTACACTGAGTTTCACACTTAACCATCTGTTTTGAATAAACAGCGTCTGTAGCGTATGTTTCTGTTGCCACTCACCCACTACTTTGACTAACATTAGGTCTGGTCAGTCAGCTGTTTCAGTCACCGCTCGATGTATTACATACAGATTAAATGCCATTTCTGTGTCTGATATTCACACTGCATGAGAAAGGTTTAAAATTGAGCTCAAAGTCACATTGACCCAAACCCTGACTTATGGGGTACTGGACCAGGTTTTGAGCTGGAGGGAACATTATTAAAAAGCTAACGGAAACATGAGTCAATATGGCGACACAATGCTCTCTGAGTTGTAGAACAACAGGCTGAGTCTGGCTTCCACCTGACACTTTACAGGAGAGGGGTTCATGTTTCATTTTGATTTACCAAACAGAAATGGGTTTTTTTTATAGAGAGGAAGAGGGCGACTTCCCCCATCATTTGAAAAGCACTGAAGGCAAGCTTTTGTAGAACTAATTATCATCTTGTGTAAAGGTGATTCATTTAAAGGGATTTACATTTTTAAAGTCTATCAATTTGCAGCTATTTACATGTATTAATCACTTCTTTATTGGCCATATGGGATTGTGACATGACATTAAATATGAGACCTCTCTCTCTTGGTTGCTTAGAAAGCCTGTGGATGAGTATGTGACTGGTCTTAGTGCCGCTCTCTAATGTTACTTCGAGATAGTAACATTAGTTTAGACAGAGCCCCTTTGAGCGCAGCAGTCACTTTCACGGCCACCGTCATTTTCTCCATCTTGTTCATATCTGACCTCTGTCCTCCGTCTCTCTCATGTCACTCCGCAGTGCTGTCAGATCCTTGTGGTCAATGGGGTGGACCTTGGCATCAGTGACCAGGACGGCTTCACAGCAGCAGACTTGGCTGAATACAACGGCCACTCCCAGTGTGCCAAGTACCTGCGCACTGTGGAGAACATGGTAAGAGACACAGCTGTGCACAACATGTCTTGTATTCATGTATCCTGAACTCAGACGGGGCCAAATCTAATATTTCTGTTACACAAAACTATTTATTTATTTACAGTTTTTGTGAAAAATTGTTATTTGTATATTTCAGGCTTCTAAATATTACACTTTGGTTGAACTTTTTTTCTAACCTTTGGCTCATTTTAAGTGGCCATCAGCCAAGAAGGTTGGGAACCACAGCTTTAGAAGCTACAATGTTTGTTTGCCTGTTTGTAGATTTATTAACTAAATACCTCAGATACTGCTAGTTAGGTTCTCATTAAACGTAGGGACATACAGTATGTCTTAAATGATTTGTTTTTTTCCATTCTTGTACACTAATTGGTCAAAAGGCCTACACATTATAACAAGGAAATGCACTGTCCCTTATTTGTTCATGACAGAGAACATTTGTGGTGGATGGCATGTGATCTGTTGGCTTGTTTTTAAAACCAACAGCACAAATGCCAAACTTCCACTTCATCGCACTCTGCTTGAAATAATAAGTTATCATGTCTGTTATTGTGACATCATCTTCCAGGAACAAACTTGAGTCCAAATTCTGGGTAATTTTTGTCAAAACTTTTATTTTGAAATATTCTTTCCCCAGAGTCAAAATGCAACCTTTGAAAACACAAAACTGTGAATATTGGATCAAAGGAAAAACACTTGTTGCTGAGCCAACCTGTCCCTTGACTGACATCAGTTTATCTCTGTTAATTACCGGAGCTGTGAACACTTAACATACAGTGGCCTCCACGGCCTCAACCCACTGAAAGCCCCAGTTGGCCGGAGAAATAATAAACTCCTCCACAATGAACTCTCTTTGGTGTGTGGGAAACATATTTCCCCCCCCCTCTTGCACTCTTCCCTTTTGGGACACCAACTGGGAAGCCAACTGAGTGCAGCGCTGTGGGAAAAGCGGAGGGCCCCAGAGCCTCACTGATCAGCTGTGAGATGTTTCATTAGTGTGCACTAATTAAACTCATAATGCTGTTCTTCTCATGTCACTCACCAGGGACTGGTAGTGGTGAATGAACAAGTACATAATTCATTCATTGACTATCTGCTTGTGTAATGGCACTGTATCCCTTTACATCTAAATTAAAGTAACAGGTCTTAATTACTTAAGAATTCATTAATAGAGTGTCTCTCCTGATGTGGAAATCATATCCACATAATGGACTGTTCAACAAGACACCTATAATGACACTTGCATCCTCTGACAGAGTGTGGAGCATCGTGTTTTGTCACGGGACCCCTCAACGGACCTCGAGTACAAGCAGCCGGACTCGGGCCTCTCGTCCCCAAACACCACCATGCCCCCCGCCAGCCAGGCGGCACACTTTGAAATCAATTCACCATCCAGCTCCCTGTCCAACTACGACTCAGCCAACTCCAGCCAGTCCAGCACCGGGGAGAAGAGGAGCAGCTTAACCACGTCACGAGGCCCGCCCACTCAGCTGAACACTGTTGCACACACAGGTCTGAAACACATGAAGTCAAAAATAATTCACTTTTTACACTTTAGACTCGAACTTTGTGATCCATCCAGACTAGAAATATATTTTGATATTTTTCATGAGTCCCAACTCTGTTTCTAAACTGAAATTTCAAAGGCTGTCAAAAATGTTTTATGAGCTCATAATCAGAGGGATCTTCTATCTTCATTTACGAGTCATTTACCCACACATTCTTGACGGCTGTTGTTCGTTTTATATGCCAAGTCCAGTGCCTCAGCAATAGTGGAACACTCAGCTGTTTCCTGAAGTGAATTGTGCTGTCAGTAGGTGCATGTTATACTGGTGCTGCACCCTAGTGGTCTGAGTGCATATAATTTGCTTTGAGTGGAGAATTAGAGTAAGTTGCTTCTCAGATGTTTAACGGTTAAATAAATGCTTTGTTTCGTTAATTTGAATCATCAGTACACATGTAAGAAACCCAGTAAGTCTACATTAGCACAACTACATGGGCCGTGTCTTTGTCACAGGTGCAACAGAGTCAGCCATTTCAGACATGCAGGCCTATATGGACATGTTAAACCCGGACATTGGCACTGACGCGCCAAAGAAGAGTGAGATGCCTGCTGATGCTGCCTCCAAGCCCCCGCCCCCACCGACCTATCCACCCCCGCCTCCCCCACAGACTCCCCCAGCGCCCCCTCCGCCCCCGAGCTACCCGGCGCCTCTGCCCCCTAAGGAGCCGTCGTCTGCCGAGTTCCTGAAGGTGAAAGGCAACTTGCGGCACGTGGAGCGCAAGAGCAGCAAGAGGGAGGTGAGTACAGTGGTGATGAGCTCTAAAGATGAATCCATTTATAAGTCGATATCCTCACCTTGAGGAAAATCTCTTGAGAATTCCTGCAATTACCTTTTATTTTGGAACAGTAGTCAAACAGTTTTATTGTGTGGAAATAGTTCAATTCAATCTCACCCACTGGCTTAATTTGCAGTTCAAAAGACAAGCAAACAATGTAGCTCCCTTTTTTTCTTTAAAACATTCCATGTTCTTGTAAAAATGAAATTTCTCAAAGTACTTTTGTGACTCTGTGACATGATGAATGATATGGAAAATCCCTACAAAGAAGAAGGATCAGGCGTTTGGGATAAATTGGCCATTCGCTGCCATTTTTTCTCCCGTGTCTAATCAGTCGGGATATTACTCTTGTGTAACAATGTGCCTTGTCAGGGTTCCCACAATGGTGTTATTGTATTAGCATGGCTAACGAGGCTAACAGAGATGCTCATTACCGTTGCAGGTCCTCTGGGTTGTCACACACAGTGGCTGTTGTGATGAGTTTGCTCTTAATTCCAGTAATTAATCTGGCTTCAGATCACTCAAAAGAAGTGTGTCAAGAGCTGACAGGAGGAGGAATTAAAACCGGCCTCAACATTAGTTTTAGTGCAGCTTCTGGTGGTTCAGTGCCGCTTCACAACACATTAAAACTGGTTTTGAAATTGTTTAGAGAGCATTGTGATTACGACAAAGATGACCAAGAGAGATGAGTGATCACTTTCACCTCATGAAGAATTTATATCCTGATTGTTACCATATCTCCTCGTATGATGACAGCAAGACACAAGCCTTTCTCTAGTTGTATGACCGAAGTTGCTTTAGCTTCAATGTTAAATGTAGACAAATATAACAAGATTTTATTTGAAACACAGCACAGTAATTGTCACATGGTGCCCCATCCTAGTCAGCCCGGTCAAAGGTTGAAAGTGCTGCACTGTTGTTTCTTTTAAAGGCGACATAAAGTCAGAGATGAGCAGTAGCAGCTGATTTGCAGGAAAAAACCATCATTTAGACAGGAAGACAGAGGGTGTGTGTAGAGATCCTCTATGCAAAGTATGTTGTTTTTAGTTGGTATAAAGTCCACAGGTAGCGATAGTGCCGAGTCTCCAGGGTGAGGTGTGTGTGTGTGTGTGTGTGTGTGTGTGTGTGTGTGTGTGTGTGTGTGTGTGTGTGTGTGTGTGTGTGTGTGTGTGTGCGTGCGCACGCATGCAAACACACACACACACTATATTAGGGAGAAGTTTTTAATTAGTGCCACCCCCTCTCCTCTCTCCACCCCCCGTTACCCTGGGCTGGTACCCAGGTGACCAGCCCGGGGCGCGCCCTCATTAACAATGTAACAAAAGCTAGTGCTCTGAACACACGCACACATGCATGCACACACACACACAAGGGCACACAATCAAGATCAGCGTGTACCATATACATTGAGAAAAACAATCTGCCTCGGGCGCCATAGTAACAGGGAACAGTAACCTCATCCAGGGACACAGCCGATCAGATGGACCAATCTCACAGCCCGCAGACATGTTGCAGGTTGGTGTGTAGAAAACAGAGGAGGAAACCCGTTGACTGCAGGTTTAAGTGAAGGATGCTTCGAGTTTGTTTGTGCTGCGTTTGTTTATGACTGTATCACCTTTCTCTGCTGCTGCTGCTGCTGCTTCCACTTGCAACTCATTTGTCTGTATTTGATTTGACTGAAGTCAAATATTTCGTGTGGAGCTGGCACACAAAACCTTTGGCTCTGACGTTTTCTTATTGTTTAAATCTACTCCACGAAAGCTGAACTTTGAAATCTCATTCATGATTAGTATATTTTCCGTCTTTTTTTTTTTTGCTGCTTATTCGGGGCACTGAATGATAGAATATTCTAATACTCCTGAAGCCTGAGAGATTTGAGTGCAGTCGGCCATGCTGAGGGCAGCACCTGGGTCTCTGTGTTTTGCATAAGAGGCAGTGGACAGGGTTGGGGAGTGGTTGTTCTGCGGACTGGTGGTGACATCATTGCCACTGCTGTGGCCGGCCTGATAGGTTATTGATGAGGCCTGTGGGTAAAGTGAGAGGGCAGGTAGAGTGACAGGCGTAGCGCTGAGCAGAGAGGAGGTGACGCTGTGGATTTGGTGACAGCTACTCCCTGAGCTCTGCTGGGTTTTGTGGATGAGGCACTGTGGTGACCGGAGGAGAGGATTCTGAACGTGAGGTAAGGCGTTTGGGGGAGCAAGAAAGCTTTTTTTTTTATCAGAGCAAAAAAGTAACGTAATGTATTATTGGTATTACAGATATAAAGATTTTACAAGTAGCTTTGTGTAATTCGGCTGATCTCCAGGTTCTGGAGCTGTTTGAGCTGCTGTGGTTGGACACTGACTGTGTTGCATCTGTTGCCATGCTTTAATTGTGTATTTTTCCTTGCCTTTATTGCTGTAGCGTACTTGCTGTTAAGCAGGCATGCACCTCTTTATTCTTTTTAAACTGACAAAGCCAACCTGTGTAGCACCTTCAATAACCTGAGGCTTTCGCAAAACCACATGCAAATATTCTGAACAATGGCAAACCACAACCTTTTAAGCAACCCTTTGCCATTGCATACAAAATCATTAGACTGTAAAAACAATGATACAACAATGACTTTATGCTGACAGACAGATCCATATGTAAAGGAGAGGAAGGCTGTATGTGTGTGTGTGTCTGTGTGCATGTTTGTGTGTACATACGCTTTGTACATTTGCTATTGTCGGTCCACCTCCCTGGAGGATGACAATCAAACCATCTGTAGCGCTCCCCCGCTCACATTACCCTCCCACCTGATGAGTGCTCAGGGACCATTTCTTTGACGGCAGACATGAGTCAACAAAACGAAACAGGCTTATAGGAACTCAGAACATGACACCACAAAGGAGGAGAGGTGAGGGGTCAGCTGTCAATTATTTCCGCTCACGCTAACAATGGACATCTGCTTGATGTCTGAGGTCAGGATTTCGTGAAAAATCGTAGCGTCTGTAAGCATTAAGATGTAAATGAGCGCAAGTCTGATGCTGGTGTCTGTATTTGAAAGGCAAAGTAACGATACATTTTGCTATGATGGCTAAGGCACGCTTACAGTTGACAGCTTCCTTCTCAAAAAGATGAGGATACATGGGGCTTCCTTTTGCACATTTGCTCACAATTTTATAGCTTTTTTGTCAGAAAACATTGATTCCTAGGAAAAGATTAAATGCAAAGTTTTTGTGCCAAGCATTACATGCAAATGCGAGGCGTTTTGCATTAGGAAAATATGTCCACAGATTGACCTGAGATGCATGTTAACCAACCATCATCTTATTCATCACTTACTGAAATACATACAGTTATCACAAATAGAAATAAGTGCAATTTCCAAATTGCTGAAGCTGTATATGTTTGTTTGGTTGAGTGTCAGAATTTCACTTCATCATCATCATATCATAGATTTTTTTCAGTGAAAATTAAAATTGTCACGCAAAAAATGGTCATTCTCATATCTGCGACATAACTGTGATATGACTTTATTCACTGAGCCTGCAATTGCAGCATACAGTGAAGACTCTCTGATTGACAGGGTTAGAGATCCCGCCTTTACAGCTGTCCATTTGTCGGAGATAGATGTCAGAGCAGAAAGTTAGAGACCTCTGACCCCGCTCTGTGGATGGGAGGGTGTGAACTCTCATGTTCTTTGGCCCTGAGGTCTTCACATGAAACATAAACGCTAATGTTTCTCTGGAACTGAATAAAAGCCTTGTGTAGTTATACAAATAAGGCCGCTTTGGTCACACATGATCACTAATCTGGCAAAAGCTTCTCAATATGTCTTATAGAAGTTAATTCCAAAAGCACTGTTCTGCCATTTTAAACCATTTCCTGCCTTTCACCACTCAGTAATCCTAAAACATGTTTGTGATGTCAGGTTATATACTTATGGTTTATCTCTATTTGTTTTAATAAATGCTTGTTATTTTTGGTTTGAAATTGAGAAAGTGAGGTTAACCTACTGATTTACCACTCAAACGTTTCACAAATGTTTCTGTTATTTTGTCAGCTAAATATTCATGTTTGTAGCTAACATTTGAGAGATTTGAGAATGTTTGAGTTTTGGACAGTGAAATCTCGGAAGCTAATTTCACATTGGACTACAAAATAGTTTTTTTCAGTAATTACCAACATCCTGATTGTTTTCTTGATTGTTTATTTTTTCCTGTACAATGCCAAAAAAGGCCACAAAAAAAAGTTGAGAGCCCAGGGTGACATCTCCAAACCCAAATATATTCAGTTTACGCTCAGATGAGACAAACATTTGCAGCAAATCACCACATGGAAGCAGTCGGCACCAGGGATTGTTTGGTTATTCAAAAATCAAAAGAGTTGACAATTTACTTCAGACAGAACTTGAGAAGAAGTCAAAGAAAAGGAAGAAATCATTAGAAGTATATGAAACAAATATTAGGGCTGGGCAATATAGCCGTAAAAATAATATTGCAAAATTTTTATTGCGATAAATGATATACATATCATTATGTTGAAATCTCCTCAAATGTACTTTATAAATACTAGGAATGGACCTTGTTTGACCAAATACAGCAATATCAAAATTGCAACAATATTGTGAGGAGAACTACTGGTAACAAGTCATCAAATAAATAATCATCAGTAATGTGGATATAATAATAAATAAAATAAAAATCTTTCTATTACACTGTCATCTTTTCCTCTCTTTAGCAGCTAACTCCAGGAGAAGGCCACGACAAACTGCGGCGTGTGGACTCAAACAGGAAGTCGAGGAGCTTCAGCAAGCAGCCCAGCACTGGGGACTACTACAGGGCCCTGGGCAGCGACACAGCCGAGCCCCGCACGAGCAAAGGCATGGCGCCCAACGAGGAGGTAAGCCTCCGCGGTTTATGATGGCGCCAACATGTTCAGCGTTATTTGCCTTAGGATATTGTAAAAAAAAAAAAAAGAAAAAAAGCTGTCGCACAACAGTGGGTCTGTATCTCTCTGTACTCCCCTTAATTACCATAAATAAATAAGTGCTGACCTGATGTGTGAGAGGAAGCATTATTTTAAAGCTGTAAATGTCTGGGGTTTTTTTATTATATCATTCATGGTGTAGCATGGAAACACACATATTGAGATATCAGGTGGTGTTTGCTGCAATGTGTTCACATGTATTAGGGAAAAAAAGAAAAAAAGTCAGTCAGCCAGTCATCTGACATCAGCTCATAAAAAGTCTCACAAACGTAATAGTCACGTCCATTTGGTATAAGGCAGCATTGTTCATCAGGGCAGCAGCTCATTTTAGACGAGGTGTGATATTAATAAGTTGCTTTTTTACTCACTACATGAAATGACAACATATAGAGTATATATAGAATAGTATCTGGATTGTATCTCTAATGAATATTGGTGTAGGAAGTGTCGGTTTAATATACTGTGCGCTCGTTGTCTTGATCAGGGTTGTGGGCCCCTCATATAAAAAGCTCCTACCCAGGGCGAGGTGTAGCTTCCTTACTGATGGTGCATTGGCATTGGGTTACCACACCGGCTGCTGTATTTGCCTGGACATTATGCCACTCAGCATGTTACATAATCTTGTGTCCTCTTGAGCTTTTGTTTGCCACCTCATGCAAACAGCAGCCTCATTTCCATTGCCTCTTAAGTCTCCACCCTGCTGTGTAAACTGTCCAAGAACCTACAATGGAACAAACGCAGGACAATCCCAAGAGAGCACTTAGCAGGAAGTCACCTATGACCAGATGTCCTATAGAAAGAACAATACCACTGGATCTCTTATAATCTTGTTAGAGTTCAATTTGTGAGTGTCTATGGCCAAGGATCCGTCGTGTGTACAAGTTTATCTTGTTATATCCTCACGATTTGTCCCCATTTCCTTTATTAGTGAATTCTTGTCTATTTTTAATTGAGAAGAGGAGGTGATTAACCTACAAACAGGTCAATTCAATTCATTTAACCTTGACATTCACACATGGAAAGCATTTTTAAAAATGTAATCCTCAGAAACGCTGTGAATAACTACAGTTTATTTCAAATTTGGCAATAAAGGCTCACACATATAACATGTAATGGACCTTAATATTTACTTCTTATTTGAACTGTAGATGGAAATTATATTTGATTGTAAGTTAAGCATTTACTTATTAATTTTGCTTTGGCTCAAATAGTTCAAAAAGACAACAAAAAGATAAAGGTCTGGTGACATTGAGAATCTTCTTATTCATTTTTGCTCCACATGAAATAAACAATCTTTGTAATGTCTAAAGTTCTCAATATTTTATTAAGACTATTTTATTAAGCTTCCTCTGATTCTTGTTACTGATATGATATGCAACACAACAGATTTTGTTTTCTCATGAAAGACCCAGCAATAAACCTTTGAGATGCTACATTACAAGATAAAATGTTCCTGCCATTGTTTGTGCCATAAAAAATTATTTATTAAGATACATTTCTTTCAGCATGTGCTCCCTAAGATTATTGGTTAAACTACCTGTTTGCTGCCACATACCTCCACAGGCAGCTGAATGAGTAGAGTCTGTTATACTCTCATCACTGTCCCTGGGGAGGTGTTCTTTCTAATCTCATGGGTATCAGGACAAGGGGCGTTCTCGGTGATACGGGGTACAATCCGCATTGATCCAATTAAGACCTCAGTGGGGCCCCTCCTGGTCTCAGAGGCACCCTAGCAGATGGACCGGCTAATCAACGGGAGCAACGGCACGTGCTGCCAAGACCCATCTGGACACAGCCCCCACACCCAACTCTCTGGGGGATTTGAAAAGTAAAGGGGGGAAACAATGACGAGCACGCGTCGGAAGAATAAAGGAGGGGTGGGGTCGAGTTAAATGTCATGGTCCATTAATTTGCCTCCAGCAGAGTTATGGCACGCTTTTAGAGCGTGTCAGACACGTGCGGCTGGGTGAGGGGGGGTTAAATCACTATCACTTGCAGTGGCAGATGGCTCCTTCCCCTCTGTTATCCCTCAGAGGTCCCCCTAGAGATTAGGGCACATTAGCTCTGTTATTAGCAATGGGGTATTATGTCTTTTATGAGTTGATTAAATACGGCAGGAAGCAGAGGGAGGACACATCTAATAAGGCTGCGGTGCATCTGTCACTGTCGACGGTCTCTGTGCAAGAATTTACTGCTCACTCAGCCCAGCAGGAGTTCTGACAGGCATGCCGGTGCAAGGAGGGAAAGTAATTCACTGTCACGGTTTCATGTTTACTTATTTACAATATATAAATAAATAAATTTTTTGTTTTGAGATAATTTCTTCACAACTCCAAAAATGTATTTTGAACGAATAGCTTTTTTTAAATGTATTTTTTATTTTTGTCACTATATTTTTGTATATCTGCATGTTTTTAGGATATCCAGCTGGCAAATGGGCGGCAAAAATCACCCAGATTGCAAAGAAAGCTTTGGGAGTGTTCAAGTGGACAATTTTATTCATGGGCCGCCAGTCACTAAATATCGGCCGTACAGCAGTGTGGACGCCAGGAGAAACCCTTGCCGGCTGACTAAGACAAGCTAACGGGTATGAAATGTGACTGATTCATTTCTTCTCTGATCAGGGCTCCGTGTTATTGGAGGAGCCTACCGAAAACCCCGCCCACAGCTCGGAGAATGGCACCACAGACGAATCAATCCCTCCCCCACCTCCTCCGCCTCCGCCCCCTCTTCCGCCGAGCAACCCGACGCCAACACCCCCTCCGCCTCCTCCGCTGCCCCCGGAGACGCCAGCCACCCAGAATCACTCTGCCAGTAGCAGCTCCACCAACCAGCGACGCCCTTCTTCCTCATCCGGAAGTGAGTGTCGCTTAACTTTCTTTTCTTTCTCCATCCTTTCATTTTTTTTGGTTTCCCTTCATTTCCTTCTTCTTTTCCGGCACCAAACTTCTCTTAAAAGTTTTTGAAAAAGGAAAAGGGAGCACATTTTTGCGGATAAATTATGTACAGTTATTCCTAGAAGCAGGGCATCTCGTTTTAATGGCCACAGTGTAATCCCACTGGGTAAAGATGAGTTGAGTCTGACCCTTGCATCCTAAATAACAGATTATAAATTAATGATGGAGGGCTACCATTACCCTGAGAACTGGTTTAGTGTTCAGCCATTTCCTTAAGTGGCCCGCGCTGCCCTGGATGCCCCTGCCTGACAGTGAGCCTGTTCTACTCGCAAACAAAATCTTAACTTTCGTGTGATATTGTGAGTCTTGAAATTGCAAGAAAATGTAAGATTTGGGAAAAACAATAAGTCTTCATTGTGGGGTTTGACCAGTGCAATGTCTTTATCTACGTGATCTAAGTCCCAGAATATCACCCATCAAGCTTTGAAAATGTAAAAGTTGGTTAAATTTGATTATGCCCAGTTGAATGTGTGATCCCGTCAAAGTTTATGCTTAAATTAGTATTAATATAATTTCTCACAGCCATGTTTCAAAGGACTTCTAGACGATTATAATTCAACCACAAGACAGGAAGCTGAGAAATTAATTATTAAACACTACATAACATATAGCAAACCTGGAAGCCAATTAAGCACAGCCATCATATAATAGAAACCCAAATAGCTTGTTACACACTGCTGACTTTTGAACCTTATGGAAGATAAGGAAACCGTCCCAATGTTAGTATTGTTTATCAGAAAATGGGTAAATGAGAGAAACTTTGGGCCTGTCAGGTCGCATAGAGATCCAAGATGGCCGGGCATGCAACATGTGCCCCGACATCAAGCAGTAACATATGGAGCAACCTTTTTTTCCTTTTAGGTGAAAATGAACAGTATTGTTGTGATGCAGTTCTAGTCTCGTTCTTTGTGTCTGCTAGTATTACCCAATCTCTCCCCATAAACCCCTTCATGTACATTTCTGTTTAAATGTTCCTTCTTTCACCTGCTCCTTCTCCACCTGTTTCTCTCCTTTTTTGTGTGTGTGTGTTTTTTTTGTTTTGTTTTGTTTTTTTGTCCTCACTGCTGCTCTGTCAAGGTGGGAATTTGTCTGCACCTCAGACAGAGGGAGGGGCGCCGAAACAAATGAAGAGTAAGTACAGATGGTGAAACGGCTGTCACATATGTCTAATTTGGGATTAGCAGTGGGCCTTAATAATATTATTTTAAAAACCATAAAGTAGAGTCTGAAGCAGTCCTAAATAAATGTTGTGTCTGTCACTCACGTCATATCTATTTTAAAGGAAGTGATGCATTTTTTTATTTCTAACTGGAGAAAAAGCCCTTTGTTCAGTTTAAATGGAAGAACTGTGTAGATGGCTGCCATGACCACACAGACAAAAGAGCAGCACCTGCAGATAGCTGCTATAGTTGCCAAGTGAACTTCCCTTAATGCTCTGTTTATTTTCTTACGTTTTAATATACATTAAGAATTGACCGTTGCACTAGAGGGGCTTTCCTGTGCGCCACAGACAGAATACTTAAGAAAAAACTCAAGAAAATTATAAAGACAGTTAATTGCACAGAAATTATTTTTCTCATGACAGGCTGTTATATTTAATAAAACAGACGCATGGTGTACAGACAATAAAAACAGGATTGGTTAGTTTCAAACAGCTTTTCTGTTAAGAAGCTGGTTAGGAAGCTCATTATCTCAAACAAAGGTTTAAGTGAAGGATCAATTACAGTATTTGGCTTCAGCTTTGTGTTGTACTGACAAGCAGTTAAGGACAATATACAGTACAGTTTTTTTAATATAAACCAGCAATAAACACCAACTTAATAAAGCTGTAAACTGTCAATTGCTTAATTTAGGCACCTTTTTATGACCTACGTATTTTATCTTTACACTTTATCACCAAACATCCAACTGTCTCATCCATTCATTGCTCGGCTTGCTTCCTAATGGTAGGATAGCAATAGAATACTTAGAGCTAAAGACCGGTGTGTGCTCGCTAATGGCTTGTTTTGCGCTTCAGCCTTAATCTGGCAATATACGGTCAGTGAGGTGGTCATAAAATTAAAAGCCATCAACACATCTGAGAGCTCATGATGAGTTTACAGCTCCGTTGCCTGTTGAGATGACTGCCGCAAACCAGGTGGCTGATTGAAATGGCGTTGCAACAATGCAAACGGCTTTAAGTCCGCTGTTGTTTTCTACTGATGAACAGGAGGAAGAGGATAAGACTTTCTATACTGTACAGGACACATCTTCAACAAAAGTGCTAAGGAGCAGCGTGCGCTCACTAACGGCATGATTCGTTCCAAAGCGCCAATCAGGTAGTAAACGGGCCGTTTGGTGGCCATAAAGATTAAAAGCCACCAACACATATGAGAGCTAAAGTCGAGTTTACAGCTCAGATGCTCATTGTGACTACGGCAACAAACCAGGTGGCCGTACACAGAAGTTCCTTATTGTTTTCTACTGATTAACAGGACGGACAGGATCTTGCTTTTTATATCACTTTCGAGCTGAGATGAAGCTATTTGTCAAATGTTCTCTACCTGTCACAGCTCCTGTCACGCCCTCCTTTACACACTCACAAGCAGACCTGCCGTCCACACCCGTTGCCTAAACAGTAACTTACACAAACACACAACCTTTGACTCAAAAACGCATGAATATGAAGGCGTATGGACACAGATATGAGCACACTTACCTTTTAGCCTTTAAACGGATCTGGTTGTGGAGCTCTGCAATGAAAATCTGTCAGGGGGAGAAATGGGCGAAGGTAGGCTGCATATATTGCCAGAGGTACAATAGAACTCATGTTTCGTTGAGATTGTTTCCATTACATTGAAGTACGAGTATTTTTTACAAGAACTTCTTGCACCTGGCAATGTAGATTTATTGAATAATGTACTCAGCTGACCGTAAGTTTAAAGACCTGCGTGTCGTCGTAAAAGCGTGTCAGGGTTCAGCTTCCTTTTTCCTGCTATCCATAAACTTTTCACAGGCTACAGTTTGCAGTTTGAGTGTGTGTGATTGCACATTGTATAAAGCTTGGGGGTTGTCAGTCTCTTTAATCTAGAGAATAAAAGGTGAGACCGAATGCTTGTCATGAATTTGTGTATGGTCATGTGTTGGTCCCAGTAGGGCGGACTAACAAGCTGGGGATTGAAGGGTGACTGTGTGTGTGTGTGTGTGTGTGTGTGTGTGTGTGTGTGCGCGCGTGTGCAGGCGTGCATGTGTGTGCGTGTCTGTGTGTGCGTGTTAATTCCTGGCTGGCTTGCCAATGGCTCGCTGTCACTTCCAGTTACTGGTGATTCCCTTAGATTTCCCCCGACTGCGATGATGGGTCTTTAATAGAAAGCTGCTCTCTCCTCCCCACGAGAGAGAGAGAGAGAGAGAGAGAGAGAGAGAGAGAGAGAGAGAGAGAGAGAGAGAGAGAGAGGGACAGAGAAAGGGAGAGTTAGCGAGAGTGAGGAGGGGTGGCTGGCTAGCGAGGCTTTGTGTCCAGCTATACCATTGTGGTCGACTCAACAGGGAACATTTTTACGGGAGGACTTTCTCTTTTTTTTTTTTATTTCCATTCCCGGAGAAGAAATGAGGGATCAATGAGGGACTGAGGATATTTATTCATTGGAGGTTTACATTCGCTAAAACAGGTGAGGTAGCAGAGGGTTGTTTATGTCTTCAGGCCAAAATGTGTTAAGTTTAAATGTTGTATGATATATATGTGTAGCTGCTGTAATAGTTACTTGTTGACGTCAGTTTAGACTTTTCCAGCCATTTTGGTCCTTTACCACGGACATTTGAGTTTGCTGTTTGAATACATTTGTATTGTGGTTATTCATGTGTAAGTGTTACCTTTTTGAAATGCTGATGCTGTGAAAAACAGTGTATAATATAATTTAAGTGTGGCCTCACATGTAAGCACTACTTTGGCGTGATTGACAATCCAAATTTCTTTCACTTTGTTTGTTCTCTGAAAGTGAAAACAAAGTTGCTCTCTAACAGCATTAAAATCAGAGGTCGTAGTTGAAATCTTTTTTTTTCTGAATTTGTGTCATTGTTTGCTTTAAGCAGATTAGGCTCCATGGGTGTATATATTTAACCACAGGGCTACTTTTTTAAAAAGTTAAAAGTTCAGGCGAAGCTTAGCTGTGTGTACGTCGGGTGACACTGTGAAAGAGGTTGTGTGCCTCCTCTCTTTGGGTGCACTGCAGTGAAATAATTTCGAATTTGCTCCTCCCCTAATCCCGGCTCTCTGCAACTGTTGCCTATGTGCTGAAATCCCATGGGTTTAGTTGCATCTACATTGAAACGTATTCAACAGAAGTTTGGTAGCTGGGAAGCCGTTTGTTTAATCCAAATGGTGTCAAGGCATTTTCAGAGAGACAAAACCTGAACCCCAATAGTTATAAAAGTGAAATCTAAAAAGAAATGCTTATCGATGAGAGGCAGTGAGGCTCGGTACACCATAATGACCACTCATCACTGTCCAGCGTTCTCCAGGTCAGCATTGTTACCTGCCTGATGGGATGAAATATTTAACACTGAAATGCCACCCAACCCTCCTCTCGCTCCCTCCTCTTCAGTGTATCTCTCTCACTCTCTCTGTTTCTCTCTCCCCCCATTCTGTCTTTCCTTCGACCCGGTTTCACTTTTCTGCCGCATCCTTTTGTCCGCAGGCACAAAATCTTTCAACATGATGTCCCCCACTGGCGACAACTCGGAGCTGCTGGCAGAGATCAAAGCAGGGAAGAGCCTCAAGCCCACACCTCACAGTAAAGGCTACACCACCGTGTTTTCCAGCGGCGGACCCAACAATGTAGGTTCACAGCCTTCCTCCACTGCCTATGATACATTTACACAGCAGACACTGAGGAATACAGAAGTGCTCATTTTAGAAATTCAGCCGCAACTTTTGCAAATACTTGTGCCTCTTGGTCTTCAAAGGATAATCCTACATATTTTGGCGTCTAAATGACTTATAGGTACAAAGGTTGGAATTGGTCCAGTAGAGCTGTACTGCCTGCAGTGTAATCCTTGGGGGCATCTATGCCAATCAAATTATGTCCACTAAAAGTGCTTGTTTTTGCCAATGACAGGCGATGTCTGACATCAAAGAATCCCTACGGAGACAGAGTTTTTTTTAAAAGAGTAAGATCCTTTTTTTTTAACTAGAAACAACCATTTTATGGTTTTCTTTAAAGCCACCAGACTCCGTCGGACCATTCCACAGTAATATTACCTCACAGAGTATGGGAGTCGCTAATATTCCTGTTTCTCGTTTGGTTTGTATGTGTTGTTGTGTGACTTTGGTGAACTGAACCAATAGGTTAAAAACACCAAAGTTACACAATAAGAAAGTTCACATAAGGACCTGCTTCTTCTGCCTTTTTTAGGCAAAAAGAAGCAATTTACGTGGACATACTTAGGTGATTTACTAGACCAATTTCAATACATTACAATTTCAAACCTATTAGTCAGTTGGACAACAAATTATGTAAAATATGGCCCAGGCTTAAAAATACCGGAATTACCCTTTATATCCATCAAGGAAAGACAAAACAAATCAAGCAAAAGTTTAAATGATTGATCATACATTGAGACACTTGTGATGTCTTTCCAAGTCAATGTCTCTGACCTTGATGGATACATCACCCAAGTCATGGAAAATTGTCATGGAAAGTACTGTCTATAGTATTTTATTTAATTTCTAATTCTAATATGTAGTTTCACAAAGAAAAACACAGTCTGAAATATTGATTTGTCCTGTTTCTGAAATAAATGCCACATTGCATTGCTCCATTGTAACAGTGCGTCAGTCTATGATGTTGGCATTGGTCACTTATCAGACACCGTAAAGTTAAACTTTAGCTACTGTAAAGCTACAGTACTGTAAAGAAAGGCTGACTAGAAGAACGTGTCAGAATCTGGAAGAAGTCTTGCCATCCTGTGACACGCACATTTTCCTCAGGAATAGTTTTGTCACACCCTATGTCCTCCTGTCCATGTGTGTCTTTATTTTCTCCAGGGAAACACTGCATCTCCACCAGACACGCGCACATCTAGCCCACCACCAAAGCCGTCATCCCCTCCACCATCCAATACGTCACCTCCTGTCACCTCCCCACCCACCACCCCTAGTCCCAGCCCCAGTCCAACTGGCTCAGGTTCCACCAGGACCATGTCGAGCTCTGCGAGCAACGAGCAACTGTCCTCCAACTCTGTGATCAATGGGAACAATGGTGGCAGCGCAGGAGGAGCAGAATCAGGGCGGAAGATGTCCCTCGCAGATGTGGAGGCTCTAGTGCCCACTCACGACGAACAGGGGAAAGCGATCCCTGAATGGAAGAGGCAGGTGATGGTGCGAAAGCTTCAGGTCAAGATGCAAGAGGAGGACGAGCACAAGCGCAAGGTAGGCAAGATGTCGCATGGCTGTAGAAATGGCCAGTGTTGTTTTGTTGTGTCTTTGCTATCCCATTTGTGATACCATAAATCTAAAATGCCCTCTCACCATGACCAATACATGGTTTAAGTTTCAAATTATTGACAACACAAAGGGGATAGCTGCTGCTTGAATTTGAGTGTGGATTTTTTTGTGATTTTGAACCATGAGGATGTAATGTTTTTTTAGAATTCATGCACGACATAAGTTTTGCACTCTTTTTGATTTTCCCAACAGTTAGTTGAAGGTGAAACAAGTATCACAAGATATTCTGCAATGTCAGAAGCTGCTTTAGGGACTTGATTACTTTAACTGCCTTTATAATTATCTTCACAACAAATGCCACAACCAAAGTTATTCAGGTTTTAGTTAGCGCACCGAATTTGTTTCGAAAAACAACTTTGGTTTCTGAATTTGATTATGTGTCTTTAGAATCAATGACATCCTGACCTCTTGGTTCATCGCTTGATGAATAGTCACTGCAGTCTGTCGTAACATTATGTGTATTTAGAAAAGGTATCAATAAGTAATTCATCCTGTAGCAAGCGGAACACTTGTTAGTCTTGTGTAATACAAGAAGGACTCTATGCAATATGTGATTTGATTGATTAAAGTTGACTGATTAATAATGTATTGCTATCAAGGATTGCAATCTTATACTCTTAAATGATCCAGCAGGTAGAAATGTCTTTTCCAAAGTGACACTGACATGTTATGTTTTGTGTATTTGTTGAGGTGCAGTGGAGTCATGAGAACGTCTAACTGGCTGTCAGGCCTAAACAGAAAACTAAGCATAGCATAAAGTTTTTTTAGTGAGAAAGTTTCCTCCGAAAATAACAGTGAAAGATACCTTGTTAGTAATTGCATGAAACAATATTGGACCTAGCTAGCTGTCATCTCTGTGCATGTTTCTTCTCTCATATTCATACTCTTCATTAATAGCAAGAGACTTTCTTGGGGTGCAGTGAATTGAATACTTGGCTACAATGCCCATCACAACATTAACACACTGGACTAATGGATGCACAGTGTGGGCTGGTGTTTGATGATGGAGTTTTCAAGCTCCAAGTTTTTACATGCTGATTCAGTGGTGTGATGCCGGGCCCATTCACACTACAGGTCAACCAGTGATGACAAAAATATCAAATAATATCAAATAAAAGGAACAATTAACTACATTTATAAATCACTTAACACAATAACATGCAAAATGCTGTCAGTAAAATGTGTATCATGATACGTTAAGAGTAACTCCACACCAAGTCACTTAATCAGAAAAATCCTTTGTTGCACTGACCTTTTTTGGGCTGACAGTTTAAACTCTGTTGCACTACAAACCACACCCAGTGTGGTTTCCTATCACTGTGGGTGTGGACTGAAGTGTGTCTGTCTGTTGCACTGGTGCCAGTACCCAACAGTGTAACACAGCTGGATTTCAGTAAAAACAGAATTCTCAGCATTTTTGTAGTTCCTCTTTAAACTAACCAAGAACATAAACAATAACTCATGGAAATAGTGGAGAGAAACTGCAAAGAGGGATTGAGCAAATACAATTGCATTGCAGTGTCAAATGCATGACATGTTGCGAACCTAACACTGATCAATATACAATAAATATCAATATAATTATACTTGCCAGTTAATTCCAGATGACAAAGCTTTCTGTGATCTCTTAGATTCTAAATTAGAAGTAGAAAGTTCTTTGTTTATAATGAGGCAGTGCCATTGCACCACTAAATCCATGTAAATCCTGTGTGTCGAGATGGATTTGCACTGAAGCGTGTGTTCACACAAGGAACTTCAAGCTCAAGGAACCCCCCCCCCCTCCTTCCCTCTCTTCTTGTCTCTTGGTCTCTTTTGACCTCTGATTTAGTTTGTGACAAGCGGGCACTACCAGCCTCAGGAATGGCACTACTCCCACGTCCACAATGCCATTTTGGGCCCATTTGGGGAACTGATGACAGAGGATGACCTAACCCGTATTGAGAAGCAAATTGAGAACCTGCAGGTGATGCACAAGGTCTCAGAAGTTGAGAAGGAGCTGGAAGAACTGGAGCGGCAGCTTCATCAGCTCCTACCAGTTTCTGCTGCGCTCAGTCAAGGGCACTTCTCAGTCAATCCAAAACAAGTGCATGGCCAAGCTGAAGATCTTCCAGCCTGGTGCAATAAGATTTCTACCCTGCTTAAGAGTATGGCCATTCTTCTTGCCACCTTAGGGGGAAAAGAGATAGACATCTTGGATCTTATATGTCCTGGATATTCTCAAGAAGAGACAAGGAACATGAGCACAAGTCAGTCTGAACCAGCAGAATCAGTTGGCACTGGGTTTATTGGACGGTCTCAGTCCTTCTCCACAAGAGAGGATGTGGAGAAGGAGATAAAGCAGTGTGGCGTTTCAGTGAAGAACCTCAAGGCCAACTATGAAATTCAGAATCAGTCGCAGTCTGCAGATGACAAAGCAAATAGGGTGTACAAGCGCAAGAGGTCTCTCCCTGTGGTAAGTGAGTCCAGTTATCCTCCAGAGACAATTCGTGAGGATGATGTCCCCCGTCCTCCTGCTGAGGTCGTTCAGCCACATACCAATGGAGATTTACCTCCAGTGGCGGAAATGGTCTTACCACTTGTTGAAGAGCCAGTTATCATAGCATCTCACGCACCTAAAACATATGTGCCCTCTGAGGCAATGGCTCCAACTAACATCGAACAGTTCAATCAGGTTCTTTCGGCAGACCCCATTTTAAATAATGATCAACTAACAAGAAGCTTGGAGGTACAGACAGATCTTAGCTACGTCCAGGAGTGCATTGAAATGAGGAAAGAGAGAATCGTCTTCCTGTTTCTTGAACACTGGCGGAAGTACACTATCTCTGAATCTTATCGGACTAAATACACTGGCAGGAGGGGAAATCATTTAGACGTAGGCTGGGAGGACTACAACCAGTTCAGTGCGCAGATTGGTGAGGAGATGCAGAGTGAGGACGACAAGCTCCTCCTTTTCATGAAGTCCAAGCAGGTTGTAGGGAATCTGATTGGTCACTGGAGGACGATTATGAGTCAAGTGCCCACACGGCAGATCCGCAGGCTGAGTCGTGCCCAGATGATCTACTGGCCAGAGCACTTCTTGCCACATATCAACGGGTCAACTGTGAGCTACGAAAGCCTAACTCTTGACCTCTTCATGCTCGGATACTTCCAGCTGCTGGAAATGAACATGTCTCGCAGCGAGCGCAAATTCCGCCACCTCTTGTGCTACGAGATGTTTGACCGTCTTGGCAGCCATAAATGGGAGGTAATAAGGCAGTTTCACAGAGAGGTCATGGAGGAAATTGAGAAAGGGAAGCGAGACTGGGCAGATGGTTTTGAAGACATAAAACTCAAGTATTTTGGAGACTCTAATGATGGAGGAGGCATGATGACAGCTTCTCTGCGTTCCATGTCTCCTGAAATGTCCTTTATGCCAATTCAGGAGTCACCTCCTCCCCCACCTTCTCATCCTCCACCTCCTCCACCACCTACCCACCCCGCACCACCACAACCAAATTCTACTGCCCCACCAGCTTCACAGTCAGAAGTTTCTCCATCTTCATCACCTGCTGCATCCAAGGGTGGTGTGTCTGAGAATGGCCAGTGTGTGAAGCAGGCAACTCAGAAGGACTCGAGGGAGGCAAATGCTCAGGGGGATGTTAAAGCAAGCGAGCAAATGTCAACTGGGGCAGTGGTTCCAAATGGTACCAGTTCAGAGCAGGAGCATATGCAAAGCAACACTGATACAACAGCAAAAGCTGAGACGCTGCAGGGCTTAACTGAAAGCTCAGGACCAGATCCAGTGAAAGACATTCCTCCCGTCACTGTTAAAATCATAGAGGAACCTCATGTTGACAAACCTCCACCCAGAGATGAACATCATGAAGACTCAATCAAAGTGATATATGAGCTAAAAGAGTTCAGCAACGAGGAGATCATCAGATACATTGATCGAAGCTTTGCCTTTTGGAAAGGAAAGGAAGCTGAGCTTTTTGATATCTAACAGCTTTGTGGACTAAGGGTCCGCTACAAGCCCAGTTCGTCTGCACAACCAAAGAGGAAATGCACAGAGAGCAGGGACGTGGAAACTAACCTGCAAAGTGGAGTATGCTGAGAAAGGAAACTAATCTGGTCTGTTAGCTTTTAGGCCATGTCACATAAGGGACTTAACTGCAGCAAAGCAAGCAGCATCCACTTAGCTGGACTGACTTTACCTGCATATCCCAGTGTGGAAGAAAAAAAAAAGCCTCTGATGTCAGAAGACACAGATTTGCTACTGACGTTTAGGTTTGAATTGTGTTCAACCAAGAGATTTTTGAATCTTGTATGACTGATTGCCATGGTACACTACTTCTGGTAAAACAAGGTTTTAAAGGAAAAGATTTGCCATATAAGTCATGAAGTGTGTTTGTTTAGGTCATCTTTGTAATAAGGGGCTTTGTTTATATTGAAGATTTCAGATTGCATTTCATGTTGACATAACCCCGGTGATTATTTTAAGTGATCTCTGTTTTTTGTTTGAAATCAAAGGCAAAGAAACCAGGTCTCCAGTGGGTTTGCAAGGGTTTAAGGTTACTTTGTGGGAAACAAATGGCCCTTGTCTTTATGTCTTTGATCTCATGATTTTCTATATACAATGTGTGCATTTCAGTAGAGATTACAAAGATTAACAGGAATAGAGGCCGAGGGAAACAGCTCAGAGTCTGTTACAGTTTCATTAGTAATTCAGAACTCGAAATGTTGCATTTTTTTAAATCAGAAAATGAAAGCGTTCACTCGACAAATCAATAATCATCTCATGAAACATCAAATTAAGGGTTTATAATCGTTCCATAAAGTCTGCTCTGTCTTTTTTGTTACTCTATTTATAATTCCAGTGTTTTTGAGAGATTTCCTTGAACTTTCCATAATTTGAGTTTGCTTTATTATTTTGGTTTCTACATTGCTGTTACAAATAAAGTTTGTTGACATTTTTGTGATTATATGATTTCAGTAGTTCTTTCCAAATTCATAGAACTGTAATTGTTGGCTTTATCTGAATAGAGATAAGGCAAAAATGATTATATATCACATGATCACACTGATACACAGTACATACCTATGAAAACGCCAGTGTGCAAGTGTGAAACATCAAACTCTTGGGTGTGTAATCCTTTGCTGTGATGCTTGTAGCAAGTGAAGAACCACACTATTCTCATAGTGTCTCCTCTGCAGCATCAAGATTACCTTCAAATAACCCTCTTAGCACCACCCGCTGTCATGCTATCCGTGGCTTACAGGAGCCATAAGGAGGTTACAGTGAATCTTGATCAACTCACGGCCCAAACGGGAAGGCAGTCAGCTGGTAAACTTAAAGGCATATATATAGATTTTTAATTATGTACAGTAATTAAGATTTGGTGAATGGAAAAAGCACAGTAATGAGTGCGTGGAAATGTTTGTAAAACCAGCATTTAAATGTTTAATCTGTCAAGTTTTAAAGTATTGAGCACAAAGTCCAGACGAAGGAGCATGAGCAAATATAACAATCAGGAAGATTGATCAAATTTGGTTCAACTTTAACAAAAACATGTCCAGGCTACACATAGGAAAAGGTTTTCAAGGTATAAATATATGCAGTGACAAAACTAGTAACCAGTAAAACTGTACTGTTGATAGTTGATTCAACCAGAGATCTGCTCGGGCATAAAATAGACGCCCCATATGAGCCAGTATCGGCGTCTTTCAGCCTCAAACTGACTCACGCTGCGGTTTGCGTTCATGACCCACTTTGACCCACACGCACAGAAGTTACAATTTGTTAACATGTTCAGTGGCAGTAACACTACACATTCTGCCACCGACACCCTGCTCCAGATTTATATATCATAATAATAAAGCATCTGCCTTAAATGTTCGTAGATACAGTGATCAACTTGGCTTTTACTAACATTTACCAGATGATCTTGGCTGATGGACATAAATTCAGAACTTTGAACCCGACATTTCACACAGTCATAGTCCAGAGTCATATCAATTTTGGCTGAATCATTGGGAATTTTGAGAAATGTGCGTGTTATACATGTGCATTGTGTTTATTATTGATTGTAATGGATGCTTGCCAGACTAATGCCATGTATTGGCAACACTCCCTGGCTCACATAGATGTAATCCGTTGGTGCAACAGATGACATGAACTTGACCCAAAACTAATTCCTTTTTGAGTTCGGTCCAGTATAGATCGGGCAGCAAAACTTTAATTCAAACAATTGGATTGACGTTTGTTTTGAGAAACTGGCCCAGCGACTCTGTAGCAGTTTGAACGGATTTGCTTTGTTTGCTGCCATTAATTTTTAGTTGTTGTGGAATTCATTGGCCACAAATTTCCACTGACCTCCCAAAGACAGCTGAGCGGATGGAGGATTATTTAAATTGTATTAATGTCAGTGTAAGCAATTTAATGTGAATAAAATGTGGAGTCTTTAACAGTAACATAGCCGAGCTAAAGGTTCAAGAAGTCACTGATAAAATACGTCCAGTTGTGCAAGTTGGTTTGTAAGGATGCACTAATTTGTCCCTACGTCATCACACTAATACCACATACTCTTATTTGTTTATAAATGTTTTGTTTTGTTGTTATTACATGGCTGGTATTGAATGGGGTAACAAGCTGATTAAATGATCCAAAGTCTAAAATACCCAACACAGTATTGTGACTCGTGTGAGCAGTAGGCAGCCTTATTATGCCAACACAATTCAAATTTGATCATGTGAATTACTCACCAGATTCAGCTCTCTTTCCATAGTGAATCTGTTTGGATATTTTTTTTTCTTGCTCCGTAATTCCCAGGGGAGTCATTAAAAATTCACTGTGCAGATAATCTTACCCGGATTCATGTTTGCCAGGGCAAGTGAAAAGCTTTAGTAAGAGGTATGCAAACGGATAATGTATCTTGTCACATGCGAAGATGAGAAATCCAAGATGGCTGCCCTCTTTCGCTCCCCCTGCTCCACCTCCGATTACAGACTGAAAGAGAGAAAAGGATCCAGTCACTGTTTGTGTGCACTGTCTGAGAGAGCGTCCTGTAAAAAACAAGTCCTTTCCGTTTAAAAAGCTGTATTGATTTTATTTCTTAGACGAGTATTGTGAGCTCTGTTTGCTGTCGTAAATACATAAATCAGTTTACACAGAATGCTTTGACTATATGCAGTGTTCAGTCTCTTAAGACTTCCATTAAAGCTATTGGTCAAAAATGTATATTTAAGGATGTGTATACTGGTTGTGCTAATAGGTTGCAGGCATGAGATGCATCAGTACCACCTTTGATTGATTGTGATTGAGGTTTTCAAAGACCTTGACACAACCAAAAAGTATTCTAACCAACCAGAAACTTCAGTTACCTCCAGTAAGCAGGTCAGTTATTTGGATAACTTTGCAGAGTAAGACTTGAATCGAACATCAATAAAAAGAAATCAGGTTTATGTATTTTATGATCTTTTTATTTTTCAGCTTTATAGCTCAGCGCTGACTGACAGCCTGAAGGGTTTGAATGTTTTCCCATAAAAATGTATAAATGGCCCCCCTATATTAATGTGATCGTTGATGATTGAGCATGACACCTTACAGGATATTGATCATGTAGAATCTCTTTACCAGGTGATGAGGGCACTGCAGGGTAGTAGGGCTGCTTAAAATCCTTTACTGACTGGTATGGGCTCCCATCTTTGTCTCTCCCCTGACCCCTGTGTCCCTCCACAGGCCGAGGAGGAGGCTGCACGCCTGGCATCGATGCCAGCCTGGAGGAGAGACATGATGAAGAAGAAAATGGACGAAGAGAGGTGAGTAACGAAGCTGTGTTTTTGTTTTTGTTTTGCAGAAACTAAATCACTGTAGAGCACAAAATCTTATATCTGAGACCAGAACCAGTATATCTGGAGTCACTTATCACAGCACAGTATGTTCAGAGATGTACAGTGTAACGTCTCTTGCCCACTGGAATTCAATGTAACTCAAGCAGTAACTTGCGATATTTTTTAAACCAAAGTTTTTCCATTAAAAATGACAATTTTTCCATTTAGCTGAGAATGTAACCATGTTCCCAGTTACATTTTGAAATCTTCTGTACTTTTACAAGAGCTAATCAAAACTGCTGCTTTGACTGACACATGTGGGTTTGGTTTACAGTATTAGATAACTCAAGATGGCTTAATTATGAGATGCACAGGTGAGAATGTTGGAGATGTCTAACTTCTTATTTCTTATGTTTAGAATAGATTTACAGTCTTTGTATATCTTTATGATGCTGCCTTAAACATTTACTTGATGTTTGTGAAAGATGCTTTTAAATTTTTGCATACCTAATATATATGCAACTACAGTCATCTCCACGTAATGTTGATGATGTGACTCTCTCTTATTATTTAGTTAACGTGTTGTTGCTGTGAGAGATATTTACACGTTTTCTTCTTTTGCTTATGTTCTCCTGATGTGACAGGGAACAAAAGAGGTAAGACAAACAATGATTTATTCCATATAGTGATCTGAGCATAACATTGATCTTGGAAAATGATGAGAAAACAAGTCGGTTTCTATTCCATGTGTTGTCAAGGTTTCCATCTAGTGGCCGCAAACTGTCACATTATAACCCATGGCAATAAATCCCCTGTAGGGAGAAAGGACAGAGACAGATCATGGCCAAATGTTTTGACAGCTGTGTATTTATCTATAGTAACAAGTGAAACCTGCCTTTGACTTATAATATAACACTAGTATCTATATATCTAATATTTACTGATCCAAAGGGAAACAAAGTGGTTTTAACTAACATTCCCCTGTTTCTGAAACAGTAACGTAATATTAGGGAAAACACTCTTATTTATAAAACAAGAGACATTTGAGAATCCATAGCGTACTAACCATTTCTATTGCAACTATATGCGTTTGTGTATATTATTTTGTATCAAATAAACTAGTTTATTGTAAGATTTGAAGATTTCTTCAAAAGAAAACCTCCTTGCAGCTTTGTGTACACTTCTAACTTCCCTAATGTTTCTCGTCCTTTGTCCATCTTTCTCCATGGATGCGTCCAGAAAAGCTGAACAGCAGGCCAAACAGGCCAAGGAGATAGAAGAGAAGACGGAGCAGGAGCGACTACGGACCCTGGGCTATGACGAGACCAAGCTGGCCCCCTGGCAGCGACAGATCATCCTGAAGAAAGGGGACGTAGCCAAACAGTGAACTTGGCCCTCTCCCTCTCCTTTGTCCCTCAGCACTCCCCCACCCCAAGGCCTTCACTGAGCACCTCTCCCTCCCTGATCCTCCTCCCTGCACTGCACACTGGACAGTGGGGAAGAGCGTGCCCCTCTCCATGCTGTGGTTGCTGCTGTCCACTCCGGCTTTGAGGCTCAACTCGTGTGAAACAGCAGTGAAACACCTCCAATGAAAGTCTCACAGACACAAACTTTTTGTCTCTTAGTGCTTGCGATAGCTGTGACATGCACTGATTTTCCTCGCTTAAGACATCTGCTCTAAATGCATGTGTCCTTGACTAAATTAAGATTATCTGTAGTATCTGTATATTTGCTGCAAATCCTCACTTTCCTGCAAATCAATAGAAGCTTTTTCACATAGGCAAAGACGTGTGATAGATGGAGGCAATGGGGAAAAGCCTGTCACCACATGTATATTTCCCCTTTATTAGCCACAGTAATGGATGGAAAAGTAGCTCTGCAGCAGTTGTGTCATCTAGTGATGGCATGGACATGCTCAATAAACACTTATTAAATCCTGAAGCAGCTAATGCATTCTGTATGTAGACGATATCACACCTTTATCGTGTTATATACTTAGTCATGAGATTTTTGTATCGAGCTCATAGAAGCACTTTCTGAATGGCTTGGTTTTACTGCCAGAGTTGTAATCCTAACACTGCTCAAACTAATCTGTTTCTTTAGATAAGCTTGTTGTCATTTCTCTGTGGATCTGGAACATTGATATCGGTGTGTATCCTATTTTAAATAATGTAAAGATGATCTAGCTGTGCAAATTGAATTTTATTAATTACCACTGGGCGGAAGCTCCATTGTTCCAATTGAATTTTTCTATATGTGACCTCAATGTCGCGCTGTGGTGATCATGAATGTGAAACGTTGTGTGCATGTGTAATGTGGTGATGTATTATTAGGCACATTTAAACCCCAGAGAACCCAGCATTTTCATTGAAAAACAAAAAGAAAAACAGTCCAATCCCGCTAGGTTTCTATTTGAATATGACCTGTTTAAAGGAGAAAACATGCACACGAGCGGAGCGGCATCTCACTCCAGACATCTCATCAGCACACTGAATATTGCAAAGGTAGAGAAAAGTCATCAGTTTGTCCTGTGTCCTGTTCCGGCCTTTGTCCCACTTACCTGGAGGATAAAAATTTGATGAGCTGATCTGCTTACAGAATGCAGAGAGCTCGATGTACTGTTCTTTAGATAAAGCTATGTGTTTGTGATCCGCAGCCACTAGTGTGAAGAGTCCAGCTGTCTTTGGCTCAAACATCAGATTATAAATAAGGTATGAAAGACTTCTGTAATCTACTGTATAAATCACTGTAGACATTGAAACTGATCATAATTAAGTGGACAGAACTGACACAAATGGCAGGTTGATTATTATACAGCTTATTTTATTTAGAATTTCTCTGATCTAAACGATATCATCCAGTCCCAGGTTTTTGAAGCACTACTAGGATTCAAACATGGTTTTATCAGTTTGGGGCTTAATATGAAAATGTGGGAAATCTATGTTGAATGTTTTTTGGGTTTTTTTTTGGTAGAACTGAGGGAGACACATTGGAAATGTTAGCAGAGCATTAATGTGCTCTGACATTCATGAGTAGCTAAACCTCACATCCGTCTTTTAACATATACGAATTCCCACATGATAACCATTCTCTATGTTTACTACATTTATGCTGGATGTACATCGTTACAAATGTAGGGTATCGGTCCTGGTTGGGGAATTATTTGGAAATATTCTAATTCACTGTCATCGGATGCCATATGATGTTGAAATTGAAAATGATGTAAACGTCATTGCCATTTGATTTTCTATATATATATATATATATATATTTCAACTCTGTATATAGTGACCCTATTTCAGTTGTTTCCATATTGCATTATATTACATGTCTCAGCCTTGCTTGAATAGAATGATGGCTAATTCATGTATAATTGTATTTTCCAGACTGTTAAAAAATGAAGACAATAAATCTTGAATCACCAAACGATGTTCAGAGTCTGCTTGTGTTGCCTCCCACATGAACACATGTACAATATAATCCAATAGCATTATTAATTAATTATTAATTAATTAAGCCACCCGAAGCTTATAATGCTCTGTTGATGTTGATAACTTTTTCTGTAATACTTTGATTTTTCTTATTGTAAGTGCAGTACAAATTACTCCCATAAAATACTTAATACTAAAACCTAAATACTTTATAATACAAAACACATGCGTGAAAGGAAATAAATACATAATAGCAATATTATAACTAATAAATACTCAACAAAATAAAAATAAAACACGATTCTTACCTCATGGCGTGCTTGTCACTGAGATACCTCAACCATTGCACCTGGACGTAAGATGTTGATATCTGTGTCCGTTTGTGCTTTTGTATTGGCTCTGATTTTTAAGCTTTGAGAAAACTGACAGGTAAATTGCGCCAACAGGGTTTTGAATAACAATATTGGGAACTACTATACTATATACAATCACACATCACAGCTTGATCAAATGGTAGCCAACAACAAGGTTGTTACATATCTGAGCTTCAGGAAGATTCAATAAACACAATCAACATATCACCAATGACAACAGTACAATAATAAAACTTTCTAAAAATTAAGATTCCTTAAATAAAAACATAATATATATATAAATATGTAAAACTAAAACCAACCATCTCTGAAAAATTATGGACTTCCACTATAGGCTTTGGATCTGCATGTGCTGAATTTTACTACCTACCACTACTACTACTAAAATATCAGCTGCAATATTTTTGAAAATCATGTGTAATATTAACTTTTATTACTTCCCAGTATCATGGTATACTTTATATCATATTTCGGTTTTTGTTGTAGTTTACTTATATCATTTTGTATTGTTATTATGTCTATTATCTTCTTTGTATTTTATTGTAATGTTACTGTAGTTTTGAGGATTCTCTCTGGCACAAGAATGATTCAAGTCTGATCTTATTCTCTCCGTGTAGTATTAATACATCAGCGAGGAGGCTGTGGTGTCTCCTATCGGTCAGCAGAGGGCGCCAAAGAGTTATGTGTTGCCAATCAGGTGGGACGTTTGGGAGGAATCTTAAAGAATATATTTTAGAAATAAATTAAGTGTAAATTAAGTAAATAAAGTGAAAAAATATCAGAAAATCAAATGAATGGGGATTTTTTTTTAATCTTCCTGTGTTTGCTAAATTATCATAGCCATTTGTATATGAGAAACTCAAACTGTACCCTGTGTTTTAAATGTATTTGACTGTGTGTTATGTGGCCGAGCCGGACTGTTAAATAGTCCAGCGTCCCAGAAAAAAAACCCACAGACACGTGAAACCGTTCCGCTGTCAGAGTGTGCTCGGTAGCTGCGTGCCTGTTGCCTGTTTTGATCGAAAACTGGTACTTTTCGATGACTGGTTGACACTCACCTGTAGTGACGTAGGCATCTTAATGGGCGCCTGCGAGCCGAGGAGGAGGAAGTGAGTGAGGAGAAGTGTGTGACAGAGTGGAGCGGAGGAGTACAGCTGCTGCACCTCTCAGCGCACCGGACAGCGGCTCCCCGGAGACGCAGCCGACCGACCGACCGACCGACCGACGCACCGACCTGTGGCAACATTTAGTGGGAAGGCTGGTGTTCGTCAGGTCACCTCACACAGGTAAGACGGCTGCCGAAGTGCTCACGGTGTCCTTGTTTGGTGAACTGCGTGTAACCCCGCTGTCCTGAACCATGGGAATGTGAGGCAGACATTTTTTGCTCCCACCCTAATCCGTCTTTCAGGCAGCGACCGAACACAGGGAAAAAAAAAAAATTAAGCTAATTGTTTACTTTGCTGGAGGTGTAATAACAGTCTCACTGTCTGATGAATGTCAGTCACCATAGTATGTTTGTAAGAGTTAGGCCTGCATGATTGATTGTGTGTGTGTGTGTGTGTGTGTGTGTGTGTGTGTGTGTGTGCGCGCGCGCGCACTTCACATAATACTTTTTGCACAAGGCAGGTTAATTATCAGGAGAAAATAAGTATGGATTTGTCTTCTTGTAGTTTCTGTGGTGCAGAGATTTGCTGGAGCAGAGTGTGTGTGTGTGTGTGTGTGTGTGTGTGTGTGTGTGTGTGTGTGTGTGTTTATGCGTGCGCGCGGGCTCTTGTGTGGGCAAGTGCAGTGTAGGAGTGAGCGGTGAGTCACGGGTTGAGTCCCTGTGTTTAAGTTTGCCACAACTGACTGCTCTGTCCGACTGAACGAGTGTGTGAGCAGGGAGTTGGATCACGAGTGAGGCTCCCCTCTTTGATGAGGAGACATCTGGGAGCCCCACTGTAGGTCACCAGAGGTATTTGAGGGTCCTCCAGACAAGAGACACTCAAATTACCCCTGCTGTGTTTACCATATGTCCATTTAGGGTGCTGCTACTCTATACATGTTTCATTCCTGTAGTCTGGTTTTGCGTGTGAAGGCTGTCATTTCTTTCCCTCTTCCTCAGACTCCTCCGATGTTGTAGGTGTTGAAGATCTCAGTGGATTGGGCTGAGAACGCCATGTCCCACAGCCAGTCAGACAGCAGCATGGGTGACCAGGCCCCTCTTATTCTGGAGAGCTGCTTCTCCAACGAACTACATATATCTGAGCCAGGCGATGAATGCTGCCAGTCACAAAGCTCCCCCAATCCCCAATGTGAAACCCCCCAGGAGGATGAAGTAGACAGGAGGCCGGTGCCTCAGCAGGTGCGCCTGAGCACTGAGAGTCCTGCAGCGCGGAAGACTGGCATCCACCAGCTCATCCCCAAGAGTTTAGCTGCGGCCAGTCGGTCAAGGCACCGCCACCACACCACCGTGGTGACCTTCCCAGTGGGACTAGAGAACTCCCTCGGTGGGACTCGAAGCCGTCACTCAACCCAGGGGCCAGATCTGTCCTGGGAGGATTATGACAGTGATGGAGACGGCTTTGCTTTGAGGAGGAACCGCAGGAACAAGTCATACAGAGCGGCTGTGACCAGCCTGGACATTGAAGCCATGTCGAGAGGCAAAGGGTCCGGAGCCACGTTGAAACCTGTCAGAGAGGATAGAGCTCCCAGTCCAAGTCCAGCTCGAAGCCCCGGACGCAAGGTAGGCCGAGGGGTTTGGGGTCAGAGTCCATTTACTGTAAGCTTGTAGTTAATTTAATGGAATTTGTAGTTGCTGTAAGCTAAGGCTGCAGATAATAGCTTGATAGGTCACAGCCAGGTTGGCCAACAGCATTCTCCTTTTGTCACAGGGATGATGGCATTTTTCCACATGTGTTTCCTATCGTCCAGACTAGTCAAAGTGTTGAGGAAGTCCTCTTGGGGTTTTACCAGATTATTCTTTAAAAATGCTACATTTAAAGGATGATAGAAAGCAGCAGTGCCAGGAGAAACATGTCAGTGTTAGTATTATTGAGGCTATCCACAGTGTTGAACTCAGGCTGCACTGCTGTCTCCCCTCCAGCGAACCCTGGGCAGAAAGAGGAACCAGAATCATCGTGGGTCCTTCAAAGATGGTATGTTCACAGATGTGTCACTCTGTCCACTTCTCTAATTTTGGTAACTGACTACAAATAGATGGGAAATAACAATGACGTTCAATTAATGGAAGACTGGACTTGACATGTGGATGCAACAATGTCCATGTCATTGCGTAGAAAAGATCCCTTGAGGCAACAGGACAGGACCGAACAGGAAATGATTCACCCTGAACGCTCCCAGCATGCCGAGTGTCAGGTTATGAGTCCTGAATTTTAAACGTTGATATCCTGTACCTCCGGACCCTGCCACTTCTCTAGCTTTGAGTGTTTTTCAAAAGTAATTTTCCAGTTATGTTAATGCGGACGGTTTGATTGATGAGTTGTTTGTCCACTTGCTGCAGCTGTTCAAACACTGAAAGAAGGTGTTAACATTCATTTTGGAACTGAAATTAACACTGACAGTTTTGTCATTTCGATGTATTCTCAAAGATTTGAGAGCGATCATCTTAGGAAAACTTTCATTTTCTTTCTTAATACCGTAATCAGATTTCAGCTGCACATTTACATTTCTATAACGGTTAGAGATTTTCACAACATGATAACAGTCTCAGAAAACATCACATTTCAAAGCATTGGTAACAATTATTATTATCATGTGTTACAGTGACCCTTAAGTTAATAAAAACAGAAGAGTCTTCTTGGTTGAACAATCGAAATATTATAATTTCACAAAATATTATGTCCTAGCTGTTTTTTTAGTAACACATGGTATAATAACCGCTCTGTAACCCTACCTGTGACCTTTCCTTTACTTAATGGTCCCTGTATGATTCCTAGTGATGAAACTCTCTAGTTAGAAACCGGCATTTAAATCTGACTCACTGTCAGTATTATTCCAAACACATTCTCACTTCCCACGATTTAATTCTCAAAGTGGCACGTTATCAAGTAGACAGATTCCGATTCTGCTGCAGCCTTTTATTTGCTCCAGTTAACAGAGAGAATCCCTACAATTACCTTATTTCAGTACAGCTGACAGATTTATGGGTGAAAAGGAACATAATCCTTCATGCATGATAAATATTTCAGTTAGAAAACAGGTACTTTCTGTCTTAAAACAGTACATGTGTTGCTCATTTTCAGATTCACACTTGTATTTCGCTTGTCTACTAGAAATTTTTTACACACTTTAATGCTCAAAAACATGTTTCGTACCGTCCATTGCAGCACCTTTATTCACCCTCTGTCCGAACGCTCTGTTTTAGCAGCTTTACACTTTGTATTTTAGGAATGAGTGTGTTTCTTGCTTTCGATGTCACAAAAAATGTTCTGTTTTTCAAAACCACAGCAGATTGAAGCGCTTAGTTATAACTTGAGCAATGTTTGTTGATGCGATCCTCAGCCACACCGCGCCTCTACCAGGAGATCCGTGAGCGAGGGCTGCACTCCACCAACCAGGACGAGCTGCTGGATGACTTTGTGGTGGTGGAGCCTCCCGTGGAGGACCAGGGCATCATAGTGAAGAGCTACCGACCTGCACAGCTCACCTGGAGCCAGCTGCCACAGGTAAACCTCTTATTTGCGCAGACATGTCAGCATAAATGGACACAGAATCATGTTCATTAATTCATTTTAGTCCTTCAGTAGAGAACGCTGACTGCCAATGTGTAACCAAAAAATGCCATCTGATTCAAATATCTTTCCTTCTTCCTCTTAAACTTGGTTGGTTTTTTAATGCTCTTTAAAGGGTGAAATATAAAAGCTTACAGTCTTACATGTTTCTGCTGCTGCATAAACTCCCACACTCCATGACCCCACATAGAAATGCTGGTTAGTTTACTCTAAATGTCAGAACAACCACTGAACCAGTCTAACAGACTGGAGACATTTTCATTTACCATTTAGAAAAAAAAAAAGTAATATCATCTATCTCAGATAAACAGCAGTATGTGAGTGTAACATCAGTTTTTCCATGTGTCTCTTACAAAGGTGAAGGAGACAGATATACTGCAGAAAATCACGCCTCAGGAGAGAAAGAGACAAGAGGTAAGAGTGTGTGTGTGTGTGTGTGTGTGTTACACCTACATAGATGACTAGAAGCGATGTCATTTACATTTATTTATTTATTTATTTATAGACAGTAGAATGTGATGCTACCATAAGCTCTGTTGCGTTTCAAGTCAGGTGCAATGACTAAGTCTTGACATTTCAGCCTGCACATCAAACCTGCGCTTTTCAACTCAAAAGGCAATTTCTGTTTTGTGATTGAAACAAGTGCAGCAAGTTTCTATTAATATCATAGTTGCATAGAGAACAACAGCCATAGCATTTGATAACAATACAGACTGTTAGTGGAATAATAAAACAACTACAGCTGTAATCATTAATAGTATTTATTATAGATGGGCTTCGGATTTAGTGTTGTACCTCCATAAAATTGTGACAGACTAAAGAAAAGTCAAAATCGTGGAATAGGTATCCTGACTTGTAGTGCCTGCTCTGGGTTAAGCCCCCAAAACACATAATCCTACATTTCCCAAAAATTTAACTTAAAAGCATATTAGATCAGAACTCTCAAACCTCGTTTCAAAAACCCATACCTCCGGACTTTCTGTAAAAAAACAATTAAGACTCAGGCCAAAGCTAAGATAACGCTGATGACATCATCGTGGAGATTAATGGCCTCTTTATAATCGTCTGAGTCACTGATTTTTTATCCCACATATGCGCACAAGTTTAATGTAATTCTAAGAGGATTGTCAAAAGCAGAAGTAGAAACAGATTGAGGAAATGTGGATATATCAACAAAAACACATTTACATTTCATATCAAATAAATCCTGGAAAGCAGTTGCACATCACTGAAAGATCTTCAAAGTGCAACTCAATCTGAGGGTGTATGTTCCCTTTTGTATTGTGTCTTCACTAACAGTCTGACAACAGATGTTATGTCAATACCAAAGGTTCACCCTGTGTGCACTGAATAAAGCCACACCCTGCCAGTGGGATTACTTTCTGTCCATCCTGAGCGGGTGCTTCTCTCACTCCTCTGTACCTCCATTCACCCAATGGTTTTCATTTTAGTGCTCCAAGCATTTTGCTGAAGATGAACTAAGAATACTGCAGTGAAAAAAAGCTGGCCCACATTAGCTCAGACAGGCCAGAGCTTTACCAGGTCCACCAGGCAGACAACCATTAATTAATCTTTAATGACACGTCGGGAACATTAGTGTTGCACCGAGATTTTCAGGAAGTAGTGCTCATGGTTTAGCTCAGCTAATGCCCTTTGGCCCTGTCTGAGCCATTTCACCTGCACAGGAAATGGTTGTGTGGAAGGTGTGTTATCACTACCTGATAGCTCACCTAAGATCCCGACCACAAACGGCAGAAAACTAGTTTGAACACTGCTTGTTTGTCTGCTAGTGTGTGTTCGTGATTTCTCTGGATAATAAACTGTTTCCCAACAGAACGTAAAGAATATGTGATGATATAGAGAGAGGTTTGTCACAGAGGAGAGCAGAGATGCAGAATTCCCCACCAACAGCAGCTTCATTAGACCAGAATGCATTGCAGCCACAGCATATGTTTTTAATTTTGTGTCTATTGCACTTTCTTGCCTTTGAAGAACTTCATTCCTGCTTGACGTTGTTCATCTGTGCATTAAATGCACAGCTTAATGCAGAACAGGGGCCGTTCCTCTGGAAGTTAAAAGGAATCTGGGAAATGTAGGAATATAGGAAACGACCCATTTACACAGGAAAGAAAGTAAACCTTCAAAGAGATCTAACAGTAAGAGCATGACATGGTGGGTTTTTCCCCTTTTTTTAGTGAATGTTCCAAGTGTGAATATCTCTGTCACATGCACGCTTATTTGTGTGTGCATGTTTTTTTTGACAGGCCATTTTTGAGATCATCACGTCAGAGCATTCGTACCAGCACAGCCTGGGCATCCTGGTTCGTCATTTCAAGAGCAATGAAGCACTGAGGAAGACGATGACGGCCACAGAGCACCATCACCTCTTCTCCAACATTTCCGTCATCCAGCAAGTCAGCAAACGGTGGGCACAGCACTCTTCTTACTTCGTCTTATCGGTTTGTGTGTATGTGTGTGAGGGTGATGGAAAAGTAGTCGTGGGGGAGGTACACCACCCTGTTTAAAAGGGTTTCTGATGATGTTATCAGTGTGTGAAGCAGTGCAAAGGACTTGATCTACATACATTATCAAGTGTTCTTTGCAGAGTTTAAACTGTACTGTGTGTCATCCAGTTTGTGTTGTGTCATCACTGAAATGTGGTGTCAGTAGTGAAATGGGTTGATTTAAAATCAAATAGAGTATTTTCCCTTAGCATGTCTTAGGTATCCTGTAGGCTCCGTCGACATGTCAAAACACGCTAGCCAAACTGGTTCTGCTGCCTGTATGCTCTCAGTGGTATTCCTGGGCTTTCAGATGATAATTTGCAGGAGAGCAGCTTATACTGCTCTGTTCTTTGCTGACTGGTTTCATTATTTTGAATGAGAATAAATCAAGTTTCAGCAGCTAGAAAAGAAATGTCCTCTCTTTGATCCTCCTCTGTTTCCAGGTAAAACAGGATCTGGGAGTCTCAGAAGCTGCTGTACTACAAATCTGACTTCCATTATCTGTGTGTGTTTGTGTGTCCTGTAGTTTCCTCCTGGGTTGGGCTGTTTTCAGGTTTCATTTTACTCCTTTTTGTTGAAAAGGCACTGAGCAAAGGTGGGGCTGAAAGTCATTTATGGTGTTGTTAATGCTAATAATGGCTTAGGAAAGCTTTGGCTGAAAGGATCACTGACACAAGTTTAGTAGTTTATTTTATGTTTGCAGCTTGGAATTACTAGTTTACTGTCAGTAGCCTATTGTTCTAAAGTTTGATGGACACCTTCTGTTTTCAAATTACAGGCTTAAAAATGATCTTCCAATGACATAACAGATAGTAACTTATTTAGGCGTACTACAAGGAGCTTTCAACTGGTTATGAAACTATCTCAATGTAATACTGGTGCCCTTATATGACCTATATAAGGAAATAGAGTACCATCAGCAGATACTGGCTATTTCTATGTAGTTGATTTTTGATGATTGTCACCTGCTCAGATCCCAACTTATCTAGGTAGGATATAAAAAAACAAAACAAAGTTTGCTTTCTTTCACCATTGTCATATTACAGTTACTAAACTTACATAGTCACAAACAGATAAATGACCTTCTCGCTTTGCATCCTGCAAACAGCTGTGTTTAAGAAAAGAAAAAGAACATTAAAAATGTGTTATGTCTTTTCTCTTCCTCTTAAAACAAATGTACGCTAGGCCGCCAGAATCAAATTCCTTGTTACTACTTTAACATTACAACAAACATTACTTAAGCTAAGCAGCATTATACCAATACCCTATAGTGTAAACTTACAGAATGTAACTCAATCAAAACCATGAAAGCATAAGACTTAGTTTGACTAGTCTTCAAGTAGCGTGGGAGTTGTTGTTATTTTAAAAAAATTGCCAATGAAAATCTAACGTGACTCAAGCAGAAATGTTCATGGACATTCTCTCACGTTTTTTCTCACGCTTTTTTATCTGACGTGTCTGTGGAAGTTATAGCAGCAGGCGCAGTTAGCTTGTGTAAACTTTTCTATGGGTTTGACCATTGTTGGTAACATTTGGGGTTATGTAAATATACAACTCACCAAAGTATATACAACAATGTTCTAGTTATTTCAGACATTTAAATGTGGATATGTTGCATATTATGTCTTTAAAACCTAGAAGTTATTATTCAGTTCAGCCGGAAACACACTGTCATACAGCGGTGTGTATTCTGATCAGGTAATCCATCAGTGGGAGGGAAAGACGCAGCCCTTTGTCTTCACTCACCTCCCTCTCTCTCCATTTTCAGGTTTTTTGAGGACCTTGAACGGCGTCACTATGACAACCCAGTGATCCGGGACATTAGCGATATTGTTCAGAACCACGCCACCCACCACTTCGAGCCCTACATCGTGTACTGCTCCAACGAGACCTTCCAACAGAGGACGCTACAGAAGCTACTGTGAGTAGCAGCAGTGAAATGTAAAAAGTTTCTGCAGTAACACAACAAGGATGAGCTGAACGTCTTGTTCTTTCTTGCTGTATGTTAGGACCAGCAACACTGCTTTTAAAGAAACTCTGAAGCAAATTGAAGGGAGCAGTGATTGCGGAGGCCTGCCCATGATCTCTTTCCTCATCCTTCCCATGCAACGAGTCACCAGACTGCCACTGCTGCTCGATGTCAGTTTAACCGCCACTCTCTCGCCGACACACTCATGTCCTCACAAGACAAGATACCTATTCACAGTAGCTTGTTACAAATTTAACACTTCAAATTGCCTGATTACCCATCAGTGGGTTCTTGGCCAGCAGGCTGAGAGCCACTTTATTTATCCTCAGTAAAATCACTCTTTACCTGATTGTGTTATTTAGCCATATTGCCATATCATCTCCACCTTCTTCAGTTCTGTCAGTCTTTACAGTTTTATTTTTTTATTAGCAAAAGCTTATAACAATGTGCACCCATCAACATAGAAAGGAACAAACACTTTGAACACATTAGAGACACATGTTTTGGCATGAAATCAAAAAAAAAAATAATATATAGACATACAACTTTGGCTTTACTTATGTGTGCATGCACACTGGAGTTAGTAAGTTGTTAGTTTGTCAGATTAGGCTTCATGACATATGCAGCAGCCCTGCATAAAGGTTGTTTTACCTGCAAAAGTAAATAACTGGTACTCTGAAAGTTTAATACCATGTTCTCTTTACACAGACAATCTGCCAGAAAACTCCAGACAGGACAGCAGAGTACTTTGCTGCTGTTTGGGCGTTGCACGCCATCAGCAAGGTGAGAGCATCTCAGCTGAATGCCTGAAAAGCACTTTTGAGATACACATATAAGAGTGGACTATAAAGTTGATTTGTTTTTGAGGTCATGATTAGCATTCAGCAATTGTTGTGATTATTATTTCAACAGTTGGTCACTAGCTGCAATGATGGAGCTAGGCGGATGGAGAGGACAGAGCAGATGTACACCATCCAGAAACAGATGGACTTTGGTAAAATCAAGGTAAGAGCCGACCATTTGTCTCTGCACAAATACCTTTAAGGAACATAATGGAACTCTGATAGACATTTGGACTTATTGCCCTCATTCAGAAAGGATGCAGATTCAGTAGACAATGAACATCTTATCCCAGTTTGCTAACCTGAGCTAATAACTTTTGTGTCCTGGCAGCCATTTCCTTTGGTGTCTTCATCGCGGTGGCTAAGGAAGCGCGGTGAGCTGGCTGTCTCTAGTGAAGAGCTGAGCATCTGGAGGGCTTTCAGCCACAGGAGCTACTACTTGTTTCTCTTCAATGACGTACTAATCGTCACCAAGAAGAAGAGGTCAGTCCGACTATAACAGAGTTAATTTTGAGTCTTATTCACTTAAAGTCTAAAATTGTATTTTGTAGAATACATCGAGTGGAAGACCTAACTGACAGATGTTCTTGCTCATTCATGAGCAGATTTCCGCCAGTATGTCAACATCACAATAATTTCAATAATCACAATAATTAAGATTTGATCTAATAGGATCACTGGAGATACATTCAGCCTCCTGTAATATCCTGTTGTAGAGTTATCTTACATCAGACACAAAGAAACATGAGCAGGAGGCTTATGTTTTTAACCACAGGTCATAATGCCTCGCAAATCACTCTTTAGATTGTAAATGAATCTAGTTTTTGAAGCATTTAATTAACTTTTGGGGCTTTTCCTGATGACTCCTGTGGACACTGAGCAGGTCCAGCTGCTGGCAGGCAGGGGACATGAGAAACAGAGAGGAAGGGGACAGAGAAAGGAGAGTAGTATGGATGTGGTGCGTGCATACTTGAAATTCTTCAATCTTGCATTCAGCATGTCAGCTCGACAGGCTACAGCTTTCTGTTTTGAATTAGGGAGAAACCAAACAATGTCAGCTCAGAGGAGCGAGTTGTCCACAACACTGGAGTCATTTTCAGGAATGTAAAGTCCACATGGTAACCCAGTCTTCAGGTGATAATATCTTGGACATGCTATTCACAAATAGGCAAGGAATGCGATTTGTGTTTGTGTGTGTGCGTGTGTGTGTGTGTGTGTGTGTGTGTGTGTATGTGTGTGTGTGTGTGTGTGTGTAATAGTATATACACGGTCAAATGGTAGTTGGGTTTGGCTACACTATAACATTTAAAAATGGCCGTCTAAAGTCATATTATTTCTGACCGGTGGACACAATTTGTCAGATTAAAAAATGATCCATCACATGAACATATGACTAAAAACGGTTTATTTGTTCAGTGAGGAGAGCTTTGTGGTGATGGACTACGCTACTCTGGAGAATGTGGAGGTGGAGGTCGTGGAGGATCCAGAAGCACGGACGTCTCCGCCTGCCAAGAACAGTCACTATCTTTCCTTCAGGCTGCTGATGAGCAAGAACAGTGAGGGCCGAGAGGAGCAGATCTCTCTGGTGGCTGAGTCCAGGTACTGCTGCTCTCTGCTCCAATCAGCTGTACTTAATAAGCATTTCCCTCAAGTGGGAAATGATATGTGAGAGGACTAGTTTAAAGTATTACAAGGTGACATTAGGTACAATTGCATCTGGAGGGAGGGACATCTGAATGATTTCTCTCATTCTCGTTCAAACATTAATGCAACTACAGTCTTGCCTCCACCAAATACTAATGGCAAGGTTTAATCTTGCTTTGAGAAGCACTTGGTCAGTGTGATACATTTAGAATTATATTCACTTATCTCTATATCTGGTTAATACAACATGTTTTTATTGAAGGATAGCAATCATACTAAAGCTCTTCTAACTAAAAACGCATTGCCTTTTCTATGCATTTTAATGTGAAACATTTTTTTGTTTGTTTTTTTCTCACTGTATTTAAGTTCAAACTGGCATCTGTAGAACATGACTTTAGTTCATTACACTTTAAGTGCTGACATTACTGCTACAAATAGTGATAAAAAGCAATAGCTCCAATGAAAAAAATGAAGTAATGAATGGCCAATGTGTTTTTAAATGCTTCCATGCTTCTTTTCCCTCTGGAAACCAAATGTGATGTTTTGGCTCCCTCTACTGAAAGAAGTGTTAATGACAGCCTGAAATGCTGCCATGCATTTAGTCCTTTAAAAAAAAACAGTCTTTTGTGTTGTCCCATGTAGACTACAACAGGACACACTGGGTTGGGAGTCCACTGTAAAGGTGTTGTTCTGTTTCTGTTTCCCAGGGTGGACCGGGCGCGTTGGATAGTCGCTCTTTCAGAACACAAGCAGACAGGTGTTGCCACTCCTACAGCTGGTAAGTCAGCATGCCTTATTTACCAAGGGAGTCGTTCCTTGAAATTCACTTTGAATCAACTCTTGGGACCAGACCAGACATGTAATCTTTAAAAGTGGCAGCTAATGACAAATGTGTTCTCTTACTTTTTCATGTGTAAATGGTTTAGTTGTCATGGAAGGCAGTGTGGCGTGCACAGAACAGATGGTTCACAGTCATTTTCCATTTCAAATGAGACTGCAACTATTTAAAATGCTAAAATCTTATTTAAATACGTGAGGGAGAGCAAAGCAGAGGTTCTTCTGTCTTTTCCAGATTTTAAAACTATTTACCTACATTTTCTAGATTTTCGGTCATTAAGATTCCTTCGTAATTGGCCATAGTGACTAGTATTTTGGATAATGAAACAAAATGTTATTTAATCTAAGCCCAGAGCTAAAAGATTTAGACTGCACTACGACAAGCCCATGGTTGACTGTTGTTCAGACAGGTGACTAATGTTTACATTCTAAAAATGTTTTGTTATTACTGTTCAGTTTAGCCCTGTTTCACACTGCCACCTTTGCGCCTGTATTTAGTTGATTTTCCAGGAATTGCCCCACAGACTCGGGGTTAACGATGCTCAGCAAGACCAAGGTTAAAGTGGGCGGTTTGCTCACTTTGGAATGTGCCAGTGTGAAAACGTTCTTAGCCTTGGCACAACAGCTCTCTTAACCTGGGGCTAAGTGCATGGTGAACTAAAGTGTGTTTACAGGCCAGGTAATTACAAGCAGCTTCTTCTATAAACACAATTTTTAATTTAGTAAAATGTGTTTTTTTTCTGTTACCGTTTTAATTAAAGCAGTGATCTTGTTCATTCAAATACGAACACCCTGGCATTGCTCTCTATTAATGGTACATTTGAAAAGGAACCATCACAGAGGGGCAGCTCTGACGTGGGCTGCTTGTGTAATGGGTATTCTTTCAGGCGAGATCTGTTTGTTCTTTGATATTTGGAAAGGGTGTGCCCTCCAGAGAATAGTACTTTCCAGGATGCAATGTGGCACAGAACTTTTTAGAAGTACAGGTAACAGACTTCTTAAGTCGTCACATCAGGTGAACAAGATGAACGACACACAAAGTGGTTGAAAACACAAGCATCAAAAATACTGTACATGCCTTAAAAGCGTGGTTTTATGTTTATGGTGGGAATGTGTTTCAGGTCAGCCACAGTATGAGGCCACCAAAGCCTACATGCCAAAGGAGCCAGATGACTTGGGGCTGAAGCAGGCTGAGCTTGTAATCGTTTTGCAGAAAGAGGAAGGTAAGGCCCCTTGTGTGAGTGCCTGAGTTTGAGAGAGCTTAATTCACATAAAAGCATACTAGAGTAGTAAAAAAGGCAACATCAATTGTCTCTCTTCTTAGCCTGGTGCTATGGTGAGAGAATGAGAGATGGAGAAAGAGGCTGGTTTCCTGCCAGCTGTGCCACAGAGATCACCGACCCAACTGCCATGGACAACAACGTGCAGCGCATGAAGCGCCTGCGCAAAGAGACTAATGTTTGAGTGGATATACTCATGGTGGACAAGACAACAGGAACATCTTCCAGTAGATTGGTCATGCTCACAATGTTAATTTTGTGTTGACTGCATTGCTCATGAATGATACCAAGCAAAGGAAAGTTGTCCTGAAGTTCCTTAGCACCACACTGAAGGACGTTGACCGGGGTAGGTTCTTGGTTTGAATCCAGACAGTGTGTTCATGTTGCTTTCTGCTGTCTGTCCAAATAATTTTAAAAACATGAAAGAATCTTAAGATGCATTTTTTGCAGAGATATTGTATTTTAAGGTGTTTTGTCATCCTTTTAGATGCTGCCAATAATGAATGGACATTTGCAATAGCAGAATTTATTTGCAAACAGTGGGAATTGTACGTCACTTGTACAGCGTAACCCCAATTTCCTTGTTGCCGTGAATGTAAATTTAAAACCTTCTTGCTGAAGCAGATGGACCTCGCATGCAGCCTAAAATTTTATTTAAACTCTAGGAGCTTCAAAACTCAATTATATTGTCTACATACATTATAGAAGAGAAGCTACATGAAAAACACCTTTTAGTATATTACCTACACATGGCATCAGTCTTGGTGTCAGATATGCTGTGTAGGGTTTTGTTATTTCCTTGTTTTTTTTGTAATCTGTCCTTTGGCTGCTGTGGCACACAAATTTCCCTGTTTGTGGGACAGTAAAGGAATACTTATTCTGATTTGTATCTGTGTTATAGTGACCACAGAATTATCAGTTTTTGTAATTTGATGTACTGTGCCATTGATGAATTTGGTTGATTAACATTTAACGGCTTCATACAAGATTACATCTAAAATGTATATATGAAATGAATACTCCAACTTGTCCAATATAAAGTTCCATGAGTTGTGTCAATGTTCAGAGGCCATATACAGTACTTGAAAAATAAAAAGGCAACACTTGAGACAGTTTTCCTGGTTTCTGGACTTTTATTTTAGCTTGCATTTTGTTAAAATGTTTAAATACATAAAAAGTTATTTAAAAATGTCAAACTGACCAGATATCAAATTCCATTTTTTTCTTTAAAAACCATTTGGTGTAAAAACTTAGGACAGATTTAGAAAAACATTTGCTGTTTCCCCAAAACTTTTTTGTAGCTGTCACATAAAAATAATGGAAAAAAAACAGGTCTGCATAGATTCTGCAGGCAATCGGTGGTAATCTGGTCAAATGCATGGTGCAAGCTTGTGACGATCGTCAAGTCAAATCTTTATTGCTCAGATCTTGTTGATGTTTCTTCTTGTTGTTGACAAAAAAACTGTAAGAAAAAGACATTTGCAAAATTAGTCAACTGTTCATCTGTATGCTGCGTTCAGTCATGTAACATGCAGCACCATGAGTTGTCTAAAAATGTGCATCATCACCAGATAGCAGAAAAAGAATCCAAAGCCCTAAGCTGCTGCTCATATGGAAAAGAGACAATAGCGAGAGGGCTCCATGGTGCCAGACAGTTTGCTTTATCAAATCCACTGCATGACCTCATGCTCTGAATCATCTACTACTGAGCCTAAAGAGTGCACATCACAAGCAAGCCAGCCTTATATAACAAATCATCTAGAGGGCTATTAAAATTGGATGCAGTCTCCTGGCATCTACAATCATCCTTGACTGACAACTGCTTGAATAAAGATATAGCCATGCAGATTTAAAGGTCCAGAGTGTAGGGATCTAGAAAGGTTCTACTGGCAGATATGAAAGCAATGATTTCATTCCATAAGAGTATAATCACATGAAACAGAATAGTTTTCTTTACTTTAGAATGACTATCTACAGAGTGAGCAGGTCCTCTTCCACTAGTGGCCACTAAATCTTACACAATGGACCTTTAAGTTGTTGAAAAGGATCAAGAAGGACACAGATCAGATGCCATGAGGTCACAGACTCACCCGGACGATGGTAAAAGATGGTAGGTGCCGGTGGGCAGGTTCATTCCTACTCAGCCCCACCCTGCTGGGCCTCGGGAGCGGACGTTTTCTCTGCAGATGGGTCACCTCCTGTCTTGGCCTCCTTGGTTTGCTGGCCGGGTTTGTCACCAGTCTGTGGGCGTCTGCGGCGATAGTTGAAGTTACGGCGGGAACGCCTTTGGCGCGGCTGTTGGTTCGGACCACCTTCGCCGCCCTGATTCTCCTTGTCCTCCTCACCGTCCCGCACCGGTCTGGGACGGGGTGGACCCCTGGAGAGAATAAGCATAAGGCAAGGGCCTGTAAGCATGAAGTACACAATAACCTACAAGTGGTGATTTCCTGCAACGGAATATATCAGCCACTGGGATCAGATGCAGTTTTAAAGTCATTTTTTTAGGATGCATAGCTGCAATTTTGAGGTCAGGCTGCAATAAAAGGAGAGCTTCTCTGGACCAAACAGGCGCCATTCATTTATTTGAATAGATTTTAAAAAAGGTGGACTCTGGACTGTCAACAGTCAGACAACCTTGTGCTTCACTCTCCTATTGTTGCAGCCCTGCATCAATGAAGCCGACATGCAAACCTTGGTCTGAACCTTGGTCGGAAGCCTCTGTAGTAGTTCTGCCTCGCTGGTCTGTTGCCCTGGTCTGGACCTCCCTGGTTCTCGTCACCCTCACCTCCCTGAGAGAAAACAGACGATCACCGGCTGGAACAGTTTTTTCCATGTGCACCATACTGGCAAACAAACTTAAGAACATTTTTTTATGTGGTGCACAGTCCTCAGTTGTAATGAATCTGGCCAGCTTGCCATTTACTGATGAGGCTGATTAAAGTGCAACATTTGGTAGCCCCAACATTAGGGGTCATTTTAAGTCAATTTGCAAAATATTGGCAAGACCCCCGATACACCAAGATTTATTCTTTACAACCACGTGAGTGTAAGTAAGGAGAGGATTTGAAGTTGTGTATGACATCAACATATCAAGGGTCCCGACTTTGTCACGGGACTGCTGGGTGCCTGCTTCATGAAAGAAGCCCTGTGACGGCGTACCTCAGTCATCTCTCCGCGTGGTGCGTTGGTGTACGGGGGCCGTCGGCCGTAGCGTCTACGTACAAAGTATGGCGGATAACGCCGTCTTCCAGGGTAAGCAGGTCTGCGCTGCGTTTGCTGCTCTCCTTCGGGGGCGCTCTCTCCCCCGTCTCGGCTGCCTTTGTCACGACTGCCGCTGCCTGGCTCACCCTCTCCGTCACTCTGGTAGTTATCTGGATATTCTCCACCACGGGGAGGGCCCCTTCTCCGGGGATAGCGCCTGTAGCGGTTCCTGTCAGCGGCGTACTTACTTCCCTGGACTGCAACGCCTCCTGGGCCAGTGACATTTGCCGCCTCTGCCCCCTGTGCACGTTGACACATTCAAAAAAAAAAAAAAAAAAGGTAAGAACCCGTTTAACTATCAAGGAAACAAATTAAGTGTGCATCTTTTTGGTGGACAAAAATCAAACTTTGTACTAAATTACCAACCTAAATTGAGCTTACCTTCTCTCCCTCAACTACATCAAACTCCACAGTTTCCCCATCTCCAACACTGCGAAGGTATTTCCTCGGGTTGTTCTTTTTGATGGCTGTCTAAAAACCACAAATAGTTCAAATTAGATTTTATGTTCACAATCATATGAAAATAATTAAAACAGAGAATACCAACACCTACAACTTACCTGGTGTACAAAAACGTCCTCTTTTGTGTCATTCCTAAACAAAGAAGAAAAATCACTTTCAGTTACTTGTCACCAGTATCTTGCTGAGCCATCAAATGCAACAATGTAGCTGTGGACAGACTGAAACTAAACCAGCAAGTGTGAGGATTAATTAAGTACTGAATGGAGCGACAGCATGACGACCAGCAGACAAATCGTCTGCTCAGCTTTGTAAGCAAATTCAAGCCATAATAGGATTGGGAATGTTCCTTCACACACACACTGATGATATCAGGGTCTTTAGGAAGCAGGGATGGGGGTAGGGTCCACTTACCTATTGATGAATCCATATCCATTCCTGACGTTGAACCATTTGACTGTACCAAGGACTTTTGTTGCTGCAAGGAGACAAAACAAGAGCAATTCATCAAGTTTAAGATAGTCATGTGTTTTTCAATGTTGCACTGTCAAGAAAAAATAGTGTAGAGTATGACTGACAAGCTTCAAACCAGCATCTCCATTTCACAGTACAGTAATCACTCAAGGACAGATGATGAAAAACCAACCATGGCCACAGATAATGTAGTATGTTATATTTAACTAACAACTGTTCCTCTTTATATAGATCCTGGTGCTTAGGGGTGCCCTGCACCAGCTGCACTTGTTAAGGCATAAACCAAGAGCATTATGAATCTGTAAAGAGACTGTCACGCAGAATGTAAAATTCTTGACTATAACATCTTTTAATCTTTTTTATAATATATGTATAGATTTTTTTTAATATGTATATGCATATTAGTGTACGTATCGGCATATCTGTTATCAGTGACTCCGTCATATGGAGCTGCTTTAGTACGGCATATCAGTGATGGGTGCATTGCAGAAATAGTACGCAGTGTTGGCAGACAACATTTCAAAGTCCAACTACTACAGACCTACTGCCCCATTTTAAGCCGCACTGCTCCGCACTTCAGTGTTCACACGTGGTATAGTCGCGCCCGGGTACGTTAGCAAGCAGCATATTCACTTGGCGTGTTAGCATAGTAGCTAACTGGGTCTCAACCATGTGGTTGGATTAAAGCCAGCAAGCAGAAACTGCCGCCGCACATGAAATAACATATCGTGACTAAACGCTAAACAAGACCAAACACAACTATATCCGTAATTGTCGTAGTTTTCAACGCGCCGTCGTCTAAACGGCGAGAGAACACCGTGGAATCATTCGGCGGACATTTTGAGTGGCCCCTTCAGCCATGTAAATAGCATTCGTTAGCTGGTTTGGCTAACGTAGCTTGGCTAGCCAGTGACCTAGCCCCACTAGCTAAGCAGCTAGGCCGTAATGCTAGCCCTAAAGTCTAACAAAATTCGACAACCATCGACAGCTGTAATTTGGGGTATTAAGAGACCAGCACTAATATGGACGTTTCGTTAACACGTGTTTGTGTATGCGTTTCGACCATTTTCGAGGGGAAAACTCCTGACATGGATCTAGTCTCTGTGGTTTGAACAAAGGGACGACGAGCAGCTAACGGCTAAGTGGGCAATGTAAAACAACTTCGTGTTCCGCAGTGATGTGTGATTACTGTTGGAAAATTATAGCAAGTGTTCACGTCGTATTGCTTCGATGTGAGCTGATGATGTCCGTCTTCATATAACTGTATCAAATGGGGGCACCGAGGTTTGTGGAGAAACGGCTCCCAGACCAACTTCAACGGCCGCGCATGTGACGGACAGCCGGCAACATGGCATACTGTGGCGGCGTTTGGACGTTGGGAGGCCAATGAACAGGAGAGGCTAACCGGGCAAAATTAATGGATTCACACATATTCGTATATTCTCACAAAATTAGTACAATTCGGTTAATGGTTTACGACTGATATTTATCAAAGCACCTACTAGTGGCTGCGTTAACGTTAGATAAGAAAAGATAAAGATGATATATCCTCAGTTTTAAATGTATATTACTAAATAAAACCAAGACTAACATCTTTCGCTAACTGACAAGAGGATTTTTTTTCATCTTAGTGAATCCTTAAAACCATATTTAAAAACACTTTTTTTTTACGGAAATCCTACTCGTTATACTCAGTAGGCAGGAAGGAGAAGGCTAACTTAACATTAGCTAAATTAATACAAATAATGTGTCACCTGCTACATTAAAATCTGATATGCGCGTTAACGACATTGTGACCGTTGTAACTCAACGGCCGGTTTAGCCGTCGTTCGGCTCGTTACGGTTAGAAACCGTCGCTTTTGCGCATCGTCTGTACGGGATCCCACACCATGTTAGCCATCTTAGCCAACTAGCTCATTTCCAGCAGTCTTACCGATGACCTTCTTATCCGCCGCGGAAGCAGCGGCTGCCGGGCTGGATGGGCTCTCCTCATCGGCAGCAGGCTGCGGCGGCTGTTGTTGTGTCTCGGCCTCGCTGCTCATGGTTACTACTGGTTGGTAATGGCTTCTGCCGGCGGTGGCTCTCTGCTATGTTTCCCGGTGCTAGATGGTAACCTGGGCCGGCGGTGGTGGGGGCTACTGCCTTCGGGCTCTCAGCTTTCCTCTTTCCGCTCCCGTTGCCGATCGAACTGGGCAGAATGAGAAACTGTGCCGGGGAATGTTCCTGGTCGTGGTCCCGCCCAACTAGTCCTCGAATTGGCTGGATTCTGTAACGAAAAGCAAAACGCGCTCCTATTGGCTGAGACATATGTCAATTTCGTTTGATGGAAGCGCTTGCTATAAATGATTGGCTAAAGGATAATGTACCTGTCCATCCTCACCGCCCCATGGTGATGTCAAAGCCAGACAAGTGAGACAGATAACCGTGACACTTTTGGAACAGTGTCTGCTGGGTTTTCAGATAGAATTTAACAAAAATGTTAAACCAGCATTACATACCCGGAATTCTTCACATGCCATACTTGCATAAAATGGTGCCATTAAATTGTCTTAAAGACAACCTGACTTTGAGATTATCCTCATGTCATGCGTTAATGTCAGGGCAAAGCAGGTTTTCACCTCAGCTGACGACTCCTGCTGAACAGCTGTCACTGAGAGACCTGCTAACATTTGCCCATTGAGAATTAAAATAATAATTGCATTTTGAACAAGTATTCAGCTTTTGGAATATTAATTGTCATTTTGTGAACTGGGTGCTTGCATTAATTGACTGAAAAGGTTGTTTGGCTGCCGTCACTCCTGACCAAATATTAAATGCCTATAATCATTGCACACTGTCCCCCATGTGCCCCATGTGCCCCATCCCTGCGGAAATGTATTGAGGGGTAACTGACCTACATTATGTAAAGGATTAGGAAAGCCTTAATATTTTATTCATGGATCATAATGTAGGCTAATTGTTATATTTATCATTTTCACTGCATTGTCACAGTTGCAAAATGTACACGATACCTCGGGAGATTTGGAACAGAGCTCGTTTGGGTGTGCGGCAGAACATTATGTTCCTGCCAGCCGATAGGCAGGTTATCAATGGTGGCAGCTAAAACTGAGAATAACTGGATTCACAATTCCATATCTCAGGATCCTGGAAGTAGCCCTGCTGTTATAGCTGAAATGTGATACTGTTTTGAAACAGATCAGACCCATCATGACTTCTGAGTACAAGTCATTTCAGGACACATTGCACCAATGATGAAGGATAACCATAACGATCCCTCACAATTTAAACACCAAGAAGCCATATTACAGTTAAAATGTTATAACATTTTGTAAAAGATGAGCTCCACTCATTAGTTGACTGTTTTGTATGAAGGTCATTTTAGGTCACACTACACACGATAAACAATAACCATAATGTTATTTCCCAGTTTAAACACCGAACATGGTATTCATTCATGTCCTGATATTATCCAGGATTCACAGGGTGGAATGTTAGATCTGAATTGTTTCTTGGAAGATTACACTTCTTACATTTTAAGGGTGCACAAAAGCAGAAATAGTGACAGTGAATCTTGATTTAATGACACACAATTCTCTTCTCCTCACGCATCGCTCTGCACAATAAACATGTTAAATGCAGTCATGTGTGAATTCAGAAACTCCACTTCCACTCGCACAGAGCAGACAGACCCAGACTGAGTGTGAGACAACCCCACCACAGCCCCCCACCTATTGTCATGTTAATGCCTCACTGGCACTGTTTATGAGCGCTGGCTGATGTGTGAAGAGCTCGCTGTTAATGGCCGAGCCCCGTTCTCCCACACAAAGATGGGCTTTAGCATTGACCCCAGAAAGCCTCCCCACGAAGAGACCCCCCTCCTCTATTAAAAAAAAGAAAAAAAAAGAAAAAAGAAAAACCTTCTTCCTGCCTCTATAAGAACAGTCTCTCCATCTGAAAGGATTCTTTTGTGCCAAGGGAACGAGGTCCAAGGCAGAAGAGGAACAGCGTGGATGGGGGAGGGGGTCTGGTGGCTTAGATTTGTATGGATGGCCGGGATAAGAAGAGGTAGCCATAAGTTCAGCAGAGGATTGCTTGGCGCTGGAGAGTGAGCTTTGGAGGACTCTCGTGCCTTTCACTGTAAAGTGTTTTCCTTCTTTGCTCCATGGCGGTGAGGTTGTGACTGATTATTACCTGCTATTTCTAAGCAAAACGGTACATCTTTGCACAATTCCTCACTGATGATATCGCTCGAAAAATCTATCGTGTTTTTTCTAACAGTGCATGTAACACTTTGTACACAATGTTCTTACCGTATTAAACAGAATTGAATTCAGAGCAGTGTTTGACTACTGTAACTGGTTCCTTTAATACACATTAAATGTGTTCAACTGAATGAAAAATAAAAGGAAAAATGGAATCAAACAAATTTAAAATCATTTGTAGTTGGTCTTACTCTCCATGGCAAGTGTTAACATTGTAATAGATGCATATATACATTGTGAAACTTCTCAACAGCAATTACAATTCCTCGCTACTGCTTTAAGCTTACTGTCACAACTAATTACACATGTATATTTTAAGAAGTCTAGACCAGGCATTCCCAAAGAGGGGCTCGCAGACAAAGTTGGCGTGCTATAAGGTTCAATTTGGCACGCCAGACGCTTCTGGTGAAAAGAAATCATAAAATTTGTTTAAAAACATTGTAATAATGTTTATGCAGTTTCATTTTTTTAGGACAAAATGTTCTTAAAATATGTAGGATTCCTAATTATTTATCATTTTCTTAAACCTGAGGGGCAAAATGACACTTTACACAGGAAGTTATTCAACTATGGGAACATGTGATCATAGTGCCACTTTGCATCTTAAGAAAACAAGACAATACATAACAATGGGCATTCCCTTTGGCATAAATCTCAACATTGATTTGCAGTATTTTTGCCCCTCTTAGGAAAACATTTGTGCTCCCCTGGTCTATATGACTTGAGTATTCAGGGTTGAGCAAACTCAATTAGAAACTCAGATATCCTCAACAATTTATTGATCAAATATGATAGACAGTGTGACGGATTTAAGAACAAACCCATTGCCAACCATTTCCTTCTTTAGGCTTAAAAAAGTATATTTTTTCTTATTTTTCTTTTAATAACAGGATACACAAAATATTTCCATTTGGACTCAGTGTACATTTAAAACATTGAAAATTAAGTTTCACAAAATTTGCTTCAAACCCATATGACAAGTACATCCTGTTGGTACTTAACAATGTCCTCCAGTGTGCATTACTGGACTAGGCATCTGTACATGAAGATAAATGTGGGTTGCTGTTTGTTGAGGATTATCAAGTCACTGCGAGACACTACTTCAGGTATACAGAGGTGTGAAGTGTGAGCAAGCCGGATCACATCTCTCCACACTGTGCGATGACGATGGCAAGCTTGGGCTTGTTGTTGGGTCCTGTCATAATGTTCTGTTGGGAGGAAGGAGCACACATTTAGAACAACAAACAGTCACGTAAACTAAAATGATCATTGGGGATTTTTGAAGAATAGTCTTATTACATACATAAATATGACACTGTGCAAGAATAATGTACTGCAACTGTGAATGGGTTTGAGCCAAAGGTTAGATTCCAGCTCTGAAATATTTTAGACTGAGGTCTGAAACATCACTGGATGTAAACACTGATGGCATCCTCCTCAGCTGAGATCTAATGGTAGCTAAGCTCTCATGCATGAGTACAGGCACACATCCATGTAGTCCCACTATATCCAAAAGAAGGACAACATCTCTGCGGTTGATATCTCCAAAACTCAGCAGCTCACACCAAAACAATGGATGGCTAACTAGCACTACAGGCATGAGGAACAATACGTACGTTTTAAGTTTGATTTTTAAAGATGAGTGAAATAATTAAGGCAGGTGCACAAAATAAAGTAGGCCTTTTCAGTTTAAAAATTTTGCTATTTTAACCATAATTGGTGGTCTCACTCCACTCAGTTTTTCGCCGTATTTTGGTCACTTTACAGATCAGTTTAAAATGTCTTTACTGAAATAATATATTATCATAAATGAATGAGTATTTACCTCAATTTTTCTCATGGCCAGCAAACCATCAACCACTTTTCCTGAAACAGGCGTAAAAAAAGACAATTAAACTCTGGCACAAAACAATTTAAAATAAACCTCTGAATAGATGTGAAGTGATACTGTTGATTGACTCACCAAAGACAACATGCTTTCCATCTAACCAGTCGCATTTAGCGCAGGTAATAAAGAACTGGCAACCATTTGTCCCTGGTCCACTGTTCGCCTGAGTAAGACAAAAGGGAATGAGAGAGAATGTTTTAAAACATCTGTTTGTCTGCACTGGTTAGAGTTAAGACACTTTGAGTTGATCAATCTAATCCTACTGTCTATAGAGGCGGGGTCAACTGACTTTAAGTTGATAATCAAATCTTAATTAAATGTGTGACAAGGTACTTTTAGCTTTTTATGAAACGGTCTCAATTTAATGTTGATGCCTCTGTACGACCTACATAAGCAAACAAGAGCATCAGCAAGAACACTGGCTGTTTCTGTATGGTAATTATAGGCATTCTGACTACCAATTCAAACTGATCCAGGTTGAATAAGTCATTAAATCAAAAGCATTTATTATGGCGGGGGATGAATTGAGGGGTCTCACAGAAGATGAACAGTAACTAAAACCAAGTTAATTTAGTTTCAATATCTAGTTTTGTCAACAGAGGCCGCCAGAGTTAACAAAACATTACTAATGACACCTTACTAATACAGCTAGTAAAAGATTGCATGATGTCTAAATTCTAAAGTACATAGATCTTTTCCCTGATTCTCAGCAGTCTCCCTAACATCTGAGCATTGATCTACATACGTACCATGGACAGAAGACCAGGCGCAGAATGCTTGTATTTGAAGTTTTCATCTGCAAATGGGCCCCCATAGATGCTGCAGATACCAGTTCCATCACCCTTCACAAACAGACACAAAACATAAGATGGGGTTCACACAGTAGAGAGAAAGTGAGAGAGAGAGAGAGAGAGAGAGAGAGAGAGAGAGAGAGAGAGAGAGAGAGAGAGAGAGAGAGAGCAATACATTAGCAATACATGCTGTAATTCACAACATGTCCACCAGGGGGCGGAAGGCTGACATTGGGTAATTCTTCTGTGTTTATATATTTGTGTCATAAGAAGTGGAGGTACTTTATTGTCTCCCCAAGGAAAAATCTGTCACATGTGACAACTGAACAAATTGGTCACAAAGTCTATCACACTGCAGTTAGTATAGAAAAATGTCATGACATACTTCTCAGAATATGCACAAATGTACAAATTACAAGCAACCGCACATCCCACTTTACAGGCTTACAAGCAAAGAAGCAATTGTTTTCTTCTCTGTCGGTACTCTAGAAGTTGGTCATCTAAAGGTTTTACTGACAGAGTGATGAAATAATGTTTCATCAAGAGGATCAATAAAGGGGTTTCAGTTCCTGATTCTGACTGCCATCTTAACATGTTCCAACAGTTTTATTGTAGCTTTAATGCAATGATAACAGCAAAAAAATGACGCAGTACGCTGAACCTTGAATAACTTTGTCACCTTAAGGCTGCAACAAGAACGCTAACTGGGCAGCAGAAGAGGTGTTGGATGTACTTACATTTACAAAGTCGCCTCCCTGTATCATGAAGTCTTTGATCAACCTGCCAATGAACAACAAACACACGTCAGTGACGTCAAATTTATTAAGGAACAAGCTGTGCCTATAAAAATATTCAATATACCAAAGGCCACATTACATTTACAACTATGACACTCCGTGAAACAATAAAACATGATAGCTTTCAATGTAGGTGAATAAGAACAGCGGCAGAAAATAAATGTTGCTATGAGCCCTGTTGTTTCATCTTGTGAGTGCTTTTTAACATGTAATTCATTTGAATGTATGTATTCTACATGGTGCATATGAATTGTTAGAAAACTAAATCTCAAGGATGTAGTTTGATGATTCAAATTATTCAGTGTTGACAGGCTGTTTCTCGTGGAAGGTGGCCATCAGATTGTGTTGTAGGCACATTTGTAGATGATTTAAATGCAGCCGCACAAACAAACCAACTGATTCGGATGATTGGACGAAATGCTGAATATCATGTCCAGTCCATCCCTACTATAAAAAGTAAGAACATACACAGAAACAGCCTGAATGCCAGAGTTGACAGTAGATACTCAGGAGACAACCAATCATTGTGTTTTATTATGTTCCAGGGTCTGTTTTCATAATATAAAATTACAGTATTTTCTTTTCTTTTACTTGTATTTTATGGTGACTGGTAGTGTGTCAGGTATCAATAAATAAACGTGTGAGAGGTTGACATGCTGTTCACTTATTTACTTCGCCCTTTGCAGAAACATAAACACTTTTAAATAATAAAATAATATGAATAAAGAACTTTCTAAATTTGAACTTTAGTGCAAATAACTGATTGAAAACATAACAGCGTGCTCATCACTGGTGCCCATCCCTCTAAACTCTAGCAGTTTCTCTCAGGTGAAAATCTAATATCGTATATATCTACATATCTAATATCGGCCCAAGCCTCATATATAATGACTCTTAAGCCACCAGAGGGTCTGGGATTTTACTTGAGTTAAAATCATTCTGAAAAATATAGGAAATCTTTTCAACATCAGCGTGTAATGCGAGCTACACGAATCAAGTTGCCACGTCGTGTACCTGTGGAATGTGCAGCCTTTGTAACCTATAGGCACGCCATCCTTCCTGTTGAACAGTAATGTGAGAAGGAACAAAACAAGTTAGCAGCAAAGACAGCAAACATAATGTGTGGAGCTACAAAACAGGTGTGTCCACTCAGTGATCGTACTTTCAGAACTATCAGGTAGGGAAGTAGGGATGGGATTACTAGGGTCTGGTGTTTACATGCAACAACAAATCTTAGCAAAAGTGACTTTCCATCATGCATTCCTCTTCCTCGTCATATATTTTTATGTCTCACATCAGCTTCCTGCTCAGAAGATGTTATCTATTGTCGTCTATGTTGAGTTCTCTAGTTCAGCTCATTAGACCATTTCTTTTTTCTTTGTGGTTTTTAGAGCAGGTTATGATTCAGTATGATCAGGCTCACATAGTGCGCTTGTGGCTGAGACATTAAAACGCAACATACGACAAAAGATATCTGCGGGACATTTGGACTGAAGGCGCAGTGAGTGGACAGAGTAAAGATGGTTTAAAATACAGAGTAGTCCTCGCAGCATCTGACTGTACTGAATATAGCTTCTGAGGCAGGTGATTTCAAACATTTCAGTGGTAGTGTATATCCCTTTGAGTTGTACAGATATTCCTTTTTTTTTTTTTTAGACGAAAAAAAATAAAGAACAAACTCATCTCGACTTCATTTAAATATAGCTTTTATTAATTCATTATGTAAAATACAAGGGAGGTGCTTCTTTCTTGTCATCCTGCTGCGCTCTCCCCACAGGGATTAATTTCCTGCTCTGGCTCTTTGTCATTTACCTCATTAAGCATATACACAGTGTGGCCAAATGAGTTGTTTTCCCCAGCAGAAACCTATTGTGTTGATCAGGTTTCTGCTCATCTCTAAACCACATGAAAGGGAAACTGGTTTGCATTTTTCCAAAGTCAGGCTGTTGCAAAAGGTTGGGACTCATCAGATTTCTTAAGTGAAGTTGGTTCATTGTGGCAGGTTCACTGTGCAGGATGGTGAGGAAGTGTTTGTGAACAATCAAAGATCACCTTACCTGTACTCTCCAGTGCAGAACTGCCTGTAAAAGACGATGAAACTGTAAGTGGCATGGCTGTAAAAACTCATACATAGTTTCATACATGTGAACATATATACTTAAGATTAGATGCCCATCAACTATGGATTTGTGTGTCCAACACTGATAGCTATATTTGGGAGTTAAAAAATTCTAATTTTGATATATTGGCTGTTATTAGTCATAGTGGCTGATGTTTACCTGTTGTGTCATATCAATCAATGCGTGAACACTGATGAAGAACTGGCTAGTGACATCTATCAGTTTGTGAGACTGTGCAAGTACTGAAAAAATCTTCTCATTGAGTCGGTGGCTGTAATTCTCCCCAAAAATGTTTTCCATGTGAAGGGTTATATTGAAGATTGTTTCATAAATTTGCATGATTGGATTTTGTGCTCTTTCAAATATAGTGTCATGAAGACATTAAAAGAAAAAAATGAATGAAAAAACAAACAAATAAACAAATGTATCTGTGATAAGCTGATGCATCAGTCGGGCTTAGGGATGCATATTTATTCATTTTTTTTGGCCTTTGTATAGATTTTTTACAGGATAGCTTCAGAGATGACAGGAAACAGGATGAGAGAGAGGGGAATGACACGCAGCAAAAGAACTCCAGGCTGGGTCTCGAACCTGCGGCCGCTGAAGTGAGGACCAAGTCTCTGTGCAAGGGGACGCCTGCTCTACCGACTGTGCTAATGGGTGTATATGTATGTATATATGCATATATAGGACAGTTTTCAAATAGAAAGAGGTTTTAAAAAATATCCATGTTGGATGCAGAATTAGAGTTGGCGACATAAGGAATTCATAGAACAGGTGAAGTAAACACCAAGCTACTTGACTGATGAACTAAATATCACAAATTAATGATTGTATTTGAATCATAAAGCTCCTGTCGTTCTCTAATTAGCCCAAGAAAATCCAACCCATATTGAGGCTACTAAATGGCTAAAATGTAATCAGTCTGCACAGAATGAATTTTAGAATACATTTTTGTCATACCGGCATTTCATATTTTATTTTGATATTATCTGATAAACAAGTATTTGTAATTTGTAAAAAGATTATTTTTAATTCATCTATGACTGTCAGTTAACACATTTTAAATCGATTTAATTCTTAACAGCGATTGATCGATGAGTAATTAAATGGGTAATTCCACCACTTTTACACATCAAAGTGTGTTTACAGGCCTTGGGGAGTTCGACTGCATAAGTGGATAAAAGTGTTATAAAGCCTTTTGCTGCGCCACAGGAAGCTGCATGTACTTTGCATCTGAGTGCCACTGAGTGATATCAGTGGAGGCAATTTATTATTGTGGGCAGTGTAGGTACCAGGTTTTGAAACAGTCCATTGTTCTAGCATTGCACAAACTGATACATCAGAACCAGCGATATCGCCTTTTATTCCGCATTCTGCGTCCTTTTAAAACCAACATAACACTGTGTGACACAGAGGAGGCAGTTGATTACATGCAGCTTCCTCTGGAACCACAAAAGGCTTGATACTACTTTTTTTCCCCAATATGCAGTAGAACTCCCCAAGGCCTGTAAACACACTTTAAAGTCCGTGTAAAGCAAATTCAGCCATTTTCTTCGAAACACATTAAAAAGGTCATAAATGTATTTCCTTAAAACATGTAAAAAGCCATTCAGAATTTAATTTTGGAGCTAGGCTCACAAGCTGTGTTTCACGATTAGGTGCTCTCACCCCCGCCACTGGCCAGACTTTAGATTCTCTTCCCGGGGCCGATCCTGACCCGAACCGGACCGCGGGCCGGGCCAGGCCAGGCCGATATTTCCCATCAATATCCTTGGGCCGGGCCGAGCCGGCCCTTGATCAAGCATTTGTTTTGTGTGTGTGTTTTTGTAATAACTCGAAATAATGACTGTATTTCCAGCTACAAAAGGCGCATCTCTCCTCCCTCCATGCTGTTTGTGCCGCTGCGTGGTTTTACACGTGAATGATCGTCCTCGTGCAGAAAACGTGTCTTCTCACGCACGTGACGTCACTCCCCGGGACGCAAAAAGAAAGCAAAAATACATATTTTTACTAAGGAAAATGACAAAAATAATAGTAACGCACAGTGATTTGAATAAGTAACTTTAACCTGATTAGTGGTTTGGAAATATTACCGCGTTAGATTACTCCTCACTGAAAAAAGTGGTCAGATTAGAGTAACACGTTACCGGCATCACTGATTGTGTAGTGTAAGTGCAACATGGAGCTTGAGAACATCCGTTATAACAGCGCACGTATTAAAAAAATGTCGGGTTTAAATCGGGCTCGGGCTCATAATTACAGTTAATGTGTTGGCCCGGGCCGGCTCGGACACAACATGCACGGGCAATTAAATGCATGTTGCTGAAGGTGCAAATCCTGAAAGTGATTTCACATCGTGCATCCTGTCATGTCCATGTAATGTTAGCAAATGTTATTGCATTTAATCATGACATGATTTGGCCTCATTCCCTGAGCGGAGTCCATCTGACAGCACAATGATAATCCACAGGTAATATTTTATGTGCACCAATATAGCTATGACAAGGAATTGTATGTAGACTGGGGTATTACGTTTGTGTGTAATGTAAAACATGGACTGTGAGGAATGAGGCTGAGCACTATCAGTGTCTGACTCAGTGTCAGTTTCTGGCTCTGATGGCTCAAACAGGTTGGGCTGGGTCCAAACAATGATGCTGCTAGCTTCCATTGTTACTGTAGGTTACGTCCTCGTGCAGTACACGGAGGCGGCTCCAATGCCTCTAACTGACACGCCCCCAGCGTTTCACAGCAGAGAGAAGTGCTTGTTTTTCAAATGATTTTGAGACCTAATTTTATATACTTGGCAATTTTTTTAATCTTTCAAATTTGGCTCAGTGGTCAATGACACATGTTTCTGTGGTATGACAAACTCATAACACAAATTTATTTCTGCTTTACACGGACTTTAATGTGTAAAATTGGTAGAGATCCCTTTAATCATTATCATCCCTAGCTAGGGTCTACCAGTGATATCCCTTTTCACTGAAATGTTTTAAAGCAAAATAATAATCTCTCCCCTTACCGGAAATTTTCCGCTGTCTTTGGAACCACATCAGCAAACAGCTCCATCTTCATCCGTCCGACATCCTGAAAAGCAGTTGAGAAAACAGTTGACCACAAAAAATTAAAGGAAACCCATTTAAGACCGAAATGTATACACATCTGAAAAAAAGATAGGGCAAACACTTTTGCTTCAGGCAAAACTAAACACAACGAGCCGAAACGGGCCATTCTTGGTCCCACAAGTGTAACTGGTTCGTCTTGACAGCATCTGGTTAGTAAATAACTAGTTTAGGATTTCTTCTTGTCTTTCTTCCCTCTACGTCCCGCCTTGGATACACATTAGTTTATTCCTTTTACATCTTGCAGTGTTCTGTTGACTCTACTGCAAACACCAAGTCAATTCTGTTTCATCTCAACAATGCAAGCCATTCTGTCACACTTCTGGTCACATTCTCCAGTGGTCAAAGCATACGTAATCAAAGACGTGAGCAGGACGCCACAATCTTGATGCAGCACATTAAATCCTCTATGATGCGTGTGTGTGTTCTTGTGCGTTGGGCAGGGTGGGTGTGTGTGCTCACCCAGGCCTCCCACAACCCAGAAGGGCATGCACGTGTCGACTGGTATAACAACGTCCATGTGTCTACATCTCTGTGTGTGCTGGTGTAGAAAAAGAGCGTTTTGTCCCTGTGACATCACTGCACTACTCTCCCTACACTCCACACACACGACTCCCAGAACGACCAGCAGCCATTAGTTCTCTTGTCTTTGCTTTGTTTAGACAGTTTGTCTACAGGCAATGAAGTCAAATTCAGAAGCTCAGTGTTGACACAGAGCAAACAACCACGGATTATTCCATCTGCTGAGGAGGATGTTGTGTGAATCAGACGACAAAAACAACAGGTAAGACAGCTTAATATTAACAAGTAATGAAAAGCCACATCTTAATGGTGGAGTGTCTCCATGCTGACGAATGTATCCTGTTGAACCATTTTTTTTTCTTCCTGGTGCCAGAATGAGGGTAAAGTTTAAATGACATATCTGCAAATGCACTGAACTGGTTTTATTACAATGCACTGGGCTTCAATAAACAGACAAACTCCGGGCAGACTTTGGCCGCCACACCTACTTTAAGTCCCCTGCAACTTCCTTTTCCTCAAAGAACATGATAGTTAATATTAAAACCGAGAGCAAACAGTCGTACACAGCAAACAAATCAAACAAGAGACAGGGTACGGATATGATTGAAGAATCATATCCGTATCCCGTAGAGGTGCAATCGTGAGTGATCATTTCTAATTGTTTCATTGACAGGCTGGCCGTTCTGTGTCTATGTTGTCAAATTACATTTTTAGGTGAATAAAACACTTCTAAGCTATTGAGCATATTTTTGGGTCATTCCATACCAACTCACCAAGGGCCTCTCGGTCCATGTTGTTGATTTTCTCAAAATAAATAATTATTAAATTCATGGGACCTTTCTAAATCTTATGGCTGTACTCCAAGTACATTTGAAGTTATGAAGTTTGGCCCTCAGAGCTACATTTCTGCATCTTTGTGTTGTGCATTCCTAGCCTTAGGAATTGCTTTTTTTTCCTTTTCCACTGGATTGGTTAGAAACTTGTCCTGAGCATCCAAAAGAGTCTTAGGAAACTTGGTAAACTGGTAAATAGTTCCGGCTGAATAGTTACAGTAATCAAATTTATAAGACAAAGTCTTTTTTCACAAGTATCTGTCATTTTCAAAAACTCCTATCTCCACTTGTTTTTACGGTCTTGCAACAAAATCGTAGTTCTGTGTAGAATTAATTGTGGCTTTTTCACGTGTTAAGGGATAGTGACACTGCTTTTTCACTTGTACCTCTTAGCTAATGCATACATAATTAACGCCGTTAATTAAAAGAGGCCAAGTACAGCTGGACAAACACATTCAACTGTGCCAACGTCTCTACAAACTTAAGATTCTATAAAAGAAAAACTCTGTTTTTCACTGTATTTCGAGGACACAATTGTAAGCCGCACATTCACACTTTTTTTCTTGGGATTCTAGTGTAACTGTATAGGGATATCGTGCAGGTGAACAAAGGCTGCCAAAGGGTGTGGTTTAAACTGACAAGCATTGTCGGGCGACGCTCAGTATCTAGCCGGGTTACCTATTACAGGACATGCAAATAGACATCACAAGGGGGGCTGCACAGGAGGGCAACAGAGCAGGATGCCCTTAAGACACAGAAGGTGTGTACCTTCAGCTGTTGATCTCACAATGGGGAGGTGGAGTCAGAAACAGGCGGTTCAAATAGGGATCTAATCCACCTATTAACATTCACAGAAGAGCTCAGCTGCAAGCGTGAAATGCCTCTAACTTCCATCGCTGCAAGAGTTCACCATCTGGATCTGCACTGAAACAACTCCAGGCACACAGGTATGGACTCCTTAGGGTAATGTTTTGTTACAGCACAGGATAAATTTTTTCTAACTTGTAGAGTAAAACGAATGTGTTTGAACCTGCTTTACTTTGCCACCAATGGTACAAATCATACAGAATTGCAGAAAAGCAGGAAATTCAGGTTGACGTGTTAAAATGAATACCGCTGCGGTAAGGTGGTGACATGAGCACAATTAATCTGCAAAACACAAAAGTCGGAGTCAGTTAGAGAACATTAGTATAAGGGGAACATGTTTTAATAGAACATATTTCGTAACCAATGGTACAGGGAGTGAGTCATCAGTGTTTTAGATATGCCTCCAATATAAAGGTTGCTGTGGCTGACGGGCGATTTGACGTGGAAAACAAACACGGGAAGGACTCTGCTGGTGCTAAGTGCTCCCCACTGGTCACACACCACGTTTAACTTTTAACCACACATAATGCGAGATGTGTGTTAAGAAACTGGACTATTAGTTTGAGATTAGACCAAATCTGCTGGCAAAAAATGATGCTGGATCAAAATGTGATCTCTCACTGTTCCACCTGCACAACCATTTCATCAACTTTGAAGAAATTAGACAGAAAATTTGTCTTTAAAGCAAAAGCATTATAGATGGCTTGCTTTGCTCATAAATCACAGAGAAAAGAGCTCAGTTATAAAACTGTTCTTTGATTGACGAACATGAAGTTATGGTTCAGAGAAAATCTAACATTTTGGAGGACTATCACGGCGATGGCAGAGGAGACTACAGCCAGGCAATACATATTATTCAGGAGACTAAACAGCAGGTTGACAAACAAAAGTGCGTCACTGCTGCAGGGAATGAGGTCGGGCAGAGTGACACAAGTGCGGCTGATGATTATAGAAGATGGAAGATTTTGAAGATATATAGAATTGGCCTGACCTTAAACTACAAGGGAAAGCAATAACAGACGAGTAGCTTAAGCAATCAATATGAAAAGATGAATTCATGTGGTGTGTTCAAAAATAATGTAAAGTAACCACCATGGGTATCCAATCACGCTGGTAATAAAGCTCATATAAAGCTCTCCACGTGCTTGGTCACGAATGCGACTGCAAAACCCCAACGTATCGAGCAGGAAAATCACTGAGGTCGAGATTTTGTTTAGAGATGAGATCATTTCAACAACAAAGTAACATTTCATATATCACTACTTTTGCGTTTTTCGTGCTCAACTCAAACTTGACCGTGAGGGGGGAGCTGTGGACACGTCTTCATGCGTTCTCTTGCTTCTTCGTCGCTGTCTAATGTTTATATAACCAAAGTTCCTAACCAATATTATTCCGTCTTTCACAGCATTTTCCTGGAGCACCTGCATACTGAGCTGGCAACTGTTCCAATAACACAAATGCTGACCGAGTCCTTTCCAGGAACTACTCATACCGTCAAAATGCTGGCCATTCTGGAGCAATGGAACGTGGAGTCCGGCTGTTACATGGACAACACTGTGAAGTATCTGTTACTGATGGTTTTCAAGTTGGGCCTGGATGCAGCAGTCCATTTCTTATGCTGCCGGAAGCTGTATGGCTCCATTTTAAGCATGTGCAGCCTGTCCGTTATCCTGGCTGACTCTGTGGTGGCGTTTGCTTTGGCAACCATTTGGTTTCTTGGGGCTGAAACATCTCCTATATCACCCTGCTTCCTCTTGGCTCATGTCTCGGCGACATATGGCGCAGTGCCGCTGCCTATGATGTTCCTCGGTTTATTGGACTACTGTTTAGAAGATGCCCACTTCTGCAAACAGAGGGCCTTCTACAAATGCCTGAGAAACATTGTTTTGATATTGCTGATATGGCTGGTTGCTGTCATTTTCTCCTTCTGTTCTGTCAACGCTGAGCCGATGGAACTGGAATATTCGACACAGGTAACGGCTCTAGTTTGTGAAGTAGAGGAGTCTCCAATCATTACCTGCTTCACTTTGCTGCTTTTCACAGCAGTAATTTGTGCCATGCTGCCATTTTGGTCACGTATTCTTAAGTGGCAAGAGGAGGCAGACAGGTTATCTGAAGCGAGGGTAGAACGAGAGAACCCAAAAAGCGACTTTTTGTTCATCTCAACCAACTGCACCACAGAGACAAAAAGCAGCCAGGAGACTCATCTGGAGGAGATCAACAGGCCAAAACCGCCTCTGTGGCTCAGTCTAACGCTGAGCTTTGCCATGTTTTGGATGCCTTACCTATTCGTATCTGTGCTCTCTCTGGTCTTAGGCTTCGGAGTACCTGCCTACATCACTGTTAACGTTCTGTGGACGGAGTGCACCAACAGTTTACTGATGGGTGTGGTGTTCTGGGCCAAGAGCAACACCCTAGGGCCGTACGCCCATCTACCAGAAAATGTGTGCTTGTGGCACGTTTACTGGCATTTGAGCAAAGGAACAGGACAGCAGCAGCTCCCGATGGCTGTGTTCAACCCATCAAAAGAGAAGAGAACCACTCTCTTTTATGTGTGACACAAGAAAGTGAGAGGGACTCCACATTATCTCTGCAGCGAAGCCTCGCCAATTCGCCGCACTAGATGCTCACACAGAACCAAGCAGCACCAGTGTGTCAATTCATACAGCACGCTGGTGCTGCGGATGCAAAAGAGGCACGATGGTACACATCATGACGTTGACATCTGTGGGTTTTTTTTTTCCAAGGTTTTTTTCCCAGGTGTCCTAAACATGTATCCGCTGACTGTTTATAATCATACGGATGCTGTTATAATGTGTTGTGACTGAGCTCCTGACCCACCGAACATCCTGGAAAGTGACAAAGCTACGTTTTTCGCTCTAAATTACATATTTACATAATCGGCTCTGACTCTCTCACTATTCACTAAAGTCTCGGTCGGGAGGGCTGACCATCGCAGTGATTTTTTTCAAGAAAGTTACTACAACAACACAATAGTTGAAGGAGACAAACACATGGCAAGTTAAAGTTTTTTGCTGGGGAGAAGCATTTTTTGTTTTTTTTTTCAGACCAAAATGTGAAAAAGAGCTGGTAGGACAGACAGGATGACAGACATTTTCCACGTATAACTGCGGATTCTCTTTCCTTGTATAAGTTGCCAAAGACACTACTAGTTACCACATTACTGTTGTTTGGTTCTGTAACGTTGCTTTGCGAGTCATTTCTCTTTTATTTGATGTGTAAAGAATCTATTTAGCTGTCAGACTGTGAACACCATCAGATCGACACGCCCCCGCTCCGCGCCTCCGGCTTATCTGTTCACAAAGGCGTCAGCCTGCCTGAAGTGCTTTTGAGCAAAGAATTGAAATGTTGCCATTCACAAGAGACTAATTCACAAGTCTTCAACATTTGGCAGTTCTGTCCCAAAGTGTTGATGAAAGCTGTCGAATGAAGTGAAGCTTAGTAAACATTTGTAAAAATCACATGAGCTATTTTCTACACTCATTTGTACTCGTTTGTCATACAGCAATTTGAAACGATAAATTTGACTTGAAGGAAATACTTTGAGGATGCATGGCTGTCTGATATGGCTTTCAAAGTGCTTCTGAAAAAAAAAATAAACAGCCAATCTGTAAAGATGCAGCGACCGAACAGCAACTTAAAGGTGGAATATTTACGGATTGGTGTCCTGTTGAATCTTTTCTAAAAAACAATTTTAACTAAAATTCTGGGCTGTGGCTGGCTGGGCTATTTTAACTTAAATTCTTACATACAGCAACCTTAAGGGACATTGTGATTAAGCTATATACTCAACTACTGTTTAAAGTCAACTATGAACTTTTTATTTTATTAATTCCTTGGAATTTTAGACATCCGTGATTAAATAACAACTGTGACTAGCTCCATCTGCTGGTGAAGATAAGAAATATGACTAAGTTCCACAAAGGCTACAACAACCTTGTCATAATATAAAATGTGATTCACTTTTTACTTTTACTGCTGCTATCCTGAATTAAAAAGACCCTGAAAAACCATTTATCTCAATCAGCTTCTTGTGATATCCCTTACTTCTGTGCACCAATCAGCATTTAGCAATATCTGATTCAACATCTAAATATCTGGTGTATGTGCTTGTTCACTCATTTCACTTACACCGTCAATCAAATCTAATCATACCACACCTACACAGTCCCAATGAAACCCCTGAGCCAAATTTATTAACAATGACAGTACTGTTGATAAATAATGTCTACAGTAGGTCTGAGCAATATATCGATGTCATATTCTTAAGATAAATAAGAACTTTGAGTTTGGGTTTGTTAGTAAGTGTAGTCTTCTCCTGGTTTTGGACAAGGGGCCTATAAAAGGCTTTTGTAGGTGATGGGATAACTGTGTGGACAACAGATTACACCTGAAGCTCAAGGTAACTAAATCCACCAAAGGCCTACTAGAACCAAGAGAAACAAAGAATCCTCACAACGTGCTCAAATAACACATTTCCACTGCAGAAGTCTTGTTTCGATACCTCAACAAGTTTCCCCAGTTGTTTCCACTGTGAGCACTGAAACACCCCAGAGGACGACTATCAGCCAACAGGAGAGGAAGGCACAACAGCCAATGGAGGAAGTGAATCAGAATAAAATTTCTGATTTTATAGACCAGTCCATAAAAAAAAGGGTAACACTGCTTTCAAAATTGAATTTCTGTTAACAAAATAAAGTCACAACCATGTTTATTTGATAGAACTTATTGACTTGTTGGTTTAAAGTACCCCATGTCTTAATGATTTTTAAAAAAAAAAACGTAAGATAATCAAAAATGCTGCTGTTGAATTCTTTTTTTCAATGACATGGTGAAGACAGTTTGGCACAGGGTGAATGAGGTAGTTTCCATGAAGCTGCATGCTTTCTTGAAAGCCTCTACCTGGTTCCTGCAAGATGGCAGACTGAGCGGTTGTCTGTACTCAGAACACATGTGGAAAGTTCCTCAACATGAGTCTTTTTAAGCACTTCACCCCCACTAAATACTCAAATGTGACCATGTCAAAAAGGACAAAACCAGCAATAAACCATCCAGAAAACACAGAAGGAAGATATAACGAGCCTCAAAAACTACATCTTCTGAGAGAAACAAAACCCTGATGAGATTAAATGACTCAGTCACCGCCACTAACTCCATCGAGAAGGAGCTCATGCTGGCAGAGTTTTACACAAAGATGACTGAAGTGATGAATGCAAATCTCACTAAGTCAATCGAGTTCAACGCTACAGGGGTGAAGGAATGTAAGTAGAACATCTCTGTGTTGGAAACCCAGGTATCCATCCTACTTAAACAAATAAATGAGTTCACAGAGAGGTCAAGAAACCGAGGACCGATCCAAACAACGTTGGAATTTGAGGATAAAGGGGATGATGAGAAGATGGATGAAGACATCAGTCAGAATGTGATTCCGCTGCTCTTGGAAATCGTTCAGTTTTTGTATCCTTAATGCCTTTGCACAAAAAGGGTCTTAGGGAACATGCAAAAAGGAAAGCAGTATTCTTATTTTGTAAGGGACAAAAAGCCTATTGCCCTTTTTTTTTCTACAAGAGACACACTGATGTGACGATGATGCCACCTTCTGGTCAAACCAATGGGGAGAAAAACTATTGTTCAGCCACAGTTCTAATCGCTCTGGTGGTGTTTTCAGTAGATGTCCTGGGAATGTAGTCACTTCTAAAGTAGATGACTTTAATCACTGACTTGCTGTTGTGTTAAATATTGAAGGTACCTTTGTTATCCTGATAAATGTCTATGGTTTCAATAAAAGTAACCAAAACAAATTACTGTTGTCAGAAGTGACAGATGTGATCACTGGATATAAAGAGAAATATCATACTGAGTTTGTTTTGACTGGTGGGGATCTAAATTTGACACCTGATAAATGACAGAAAAGATATATCCTTCAAAATATAGTACCAACCAATAGAAAACTGAGTCAGCCAATTAACATGGATCCATCCAAATGGTAGTTGTAAATACAGAATAGATTTTTGGTTAGCAATTCCTGAAGTTGCAAATTGGATGGGTCAGTTTCAAAAGCTCCTTTAACAGATCACTGTGTGATCAACAACACCTTTCATTCAAACCAGAGGACAGAACTAAATAAAAAGACAATTGGAAGTTTAACGCAGAGTTATTAAAAGACAAGGAGTTTGTTAAAATTGTTAACGATTTAATGAAGAAAATGATAGTATATGTAGCTGTAGCAGCAGATGGGAGTATTTTAAATGTAAGGTTTGGGATTTTTACAGTACAATATAGTAAATCAATATGTAAACAACAAAAGCAATATGAGACCCAATTGGTCCAGGACATAAGTGTCTCCCTGTCATGTTTATCAGCTTTTCATCAACAAGTTCTCCATTACTGGAAACTCATACACAAACTTTACTCCACACATGGTACCAATATGGATTCAAAGAAGCATCTTAATTAAGAGAAAATCTTTCTTTTAGAAGGAATGGAAGAAGAAAGGTGTCTGGTCAATTATACATGTATTAGTTAATTCTGGCAATTTTTTAACATATGACACTTTTATTAGGAAATACAATCTGATGGGTACCAACAGATAATATAATGCAGTAATTAAGGCAATCCCATGCCTTTGGTTAAAAGCATCATTGTTTGAATGATGCTTTTAACCAAAGGCATGCTAACCTACTCTGTGGTTATTCCACATGAGCCTTCGTTAGTCAGAGAGGGATCTAGCGTTTTAGATAGAAAATATAACAAGTTATTTAGAACTATCCTCACTGCAATCTAAAGAGGAAACATATTTCCCAAAGATTCACCAACAATGCTAAAATAAAAATAAGATCGAGCCACCTCTCTTATTTAGTTCCTCGTATGGCAAATATATATATATATATATATATATATATTAAAATGATGAACGAGGTCTGTCAATGTAGTGATTTCTTACATCGAACATTTCATTTAGATGTGAACGTCTGTACTTTCTGTAGCTCAGACATCGAAACCACAGAACATCTCTTCTCTTGGAATTTAACCAGGAAATTTTGGAATGCTTTTCAGTCTTGGCTATCTTATAAATATTATTATTATAAAACATAAAAAAAAAACACACACATTTTGATAAGAGTTCAAAAATGAAAAAAGCCAAACATCTGTATTACTATGTATATGCCCTAATTCATGATTAAAACCACTTGTGTTTTCTGTCTCTCGTGTTTATTGTCTATCATGTTTACTCCCCTTTACTTTTTTTTTATCTATAACTTATTTAATTTAAGGTTGTAAACGTTTCCTACTCACGCTCAGTTAAGCCTAAATAATCTATGTATGAACATATTCATGATATGCCTTTTTGACCGTATCTTGTTAATGTTTAATAAAGTTAGTTTTAAAAAGCCTGTATCTCAATTAAACCTAACCCTGACAATTCATCTTCTTACTGTGTTTTAAGTAAGTTAACTCTGGACATCCCTGGTGATGAACTGTCTAAAAGACTACCACCCAAGTAATAAACGAACTCATCAGCAATATTTTAGCATCACTGAACGTAGTAGTAGTAGTATACCGTAATTACACTACCAACCGCTCACCACAATACACACACCGCTAACAGAAAAATCTGGAAACTGCACATTGTTCATTGTGTCGTGAATCAGATACTCGTGTCAGGCAGTTTATATACATCACACTTAGTTCACTGGATCACAACTTTTAACTAACTGATGGTATCATCATGCGAGGTTGGTGAGACGTGGTAACGTAAACTTAACATGAACTATTGTCACTGTTAGCTAAAAATTCATTCTTCGACTCACCTGCCCGCCGATGGTTATGTCAAAGAAGACAATCGGGTTGTTTGGATTCGATGGCTGGACTTGGATTGACATTGTCACACCTTTCGTGCCTTTAAAGACTAAATAAATATGCTTATTTCACGTTTACACGCGTATTATTTGAACGACCAACATACGCGCGGCGAGACCCGGTGATGGCTTCTTCTTCTTCTCTGTTTCCTATGGGGCTTCTTCTTCTTCTTCTTTGTTTGTTTCCGGCACACTAGACGCAGCCAAGGCCTGTTGCTGCCCTCCAAAGGTCAGTGATAGAATCTGGTTGCAATTTTGATTCCGATTCTGATGTTACGGTTCGCAGTTGGGGACAATATTCTGCTACACGCACCTTTGATAATAGGCCAAACCAGAGAGTATGTTCAGGGCTACCAATTACCTTTTAAAAGGTTTTAAAATTTAGCATTTAGGGCTGCACTATTCAATTTTTAATCTTGTCACATGTATGCTTTTTACATTCATTTTTATGCTCGTGTCATGTGTGACAGCCCACCTAACAAGAGTGCTGTGTTTCTCGTGCACTAAGCAATTCATGCAGCTCTGTGAGCATTGACCTCTTGCTGAAATCTGGCCCACTGCCCCTCCCTTCACAAATGTTGGACCTCTCACCCTCTCCTATTCATCTCCTCCTCATGCTGTATGTCGTAGGCTCCAAGTCGTCAAGGTCCTGATGGAGGTGAGACAAGAAGGATCCAGGGAGTGGAGTCTGTCCAGCCTAGTCTGTGGGCAGCGAGGGCCACTGTCACGAGTTTGGGAAGCTGTCTGTTTGCTGCTTCGAAACCCCATTCACACGCCCTAAATCTAAAAAAGCAATATTTAGTAATAATATTTAGGGATTCAACTGCCAAGATACTCCCATGTGGTTTAAAATAGATTACTTATTATGCTTTTCTGTTGTGTTATGATTTTCAATACTCATCTGGATTGAATAAGCAAACATTCAAATAACACAACATTATCTATAAGAAGTTTATTTGATTCACAGCTGCTACATATAGTGTGTTGACCTCGACAACCCGACCCATTTTAATGTGAACTTGCAACTTGTTAACTATGTCAAGGAGGCCTAGCAATCACTCGTTTGCTTAAGGGTCGGGTCTCCAACATTAACACACTGACAGCATTGTATTCAGAACATAGAATATTATTTATACTACTTTTTAATGTTTGATTGTGTGTGGGAAACACTGCAGTGTGACGGATTTGAGAATGAACCTATTGCCAACCTAATTTGTCTTTTAATAACAGGATACACAAAATATTTCCATTTGGACTCGGTCCACATTTAAAACAGTGAACATTAAGTTTCACAAACTTTGCTTTAGACCTATATAATGGGAACATCCTGTTGGTACCGGATCATGTCTGTCCACAATGTGCGATGACGACTCTGAGCTTGGGCAAGTTGTTGGCTCCTGTAGCAACGTTCTGTTGGGAGGAAGGAGCACAACTTTAGAACACAAAAACATCTTGTAAGTTTTGCAGCAAAATAAAATGATCATTGGTGATTTTTACAGGAAAAGAATAGTGTTATTACTTATTACATACATAAATATGACACAGTGCAAGAATAATTTACTGCAACTGTTAATGGGTTTTAGCCATAGGTTGGATTCCAGCTTTGATATATTTTAGACTGAGGTCTGAAACGTCACTGAAGATGAAAATGATCAGGAAAGTAAACATTAAAAATGTTTAACAAGCATTTAAAGGGACAGTTTTCCCCCAAATCATAACTGTAATGCTATCAATCCATCTAGATTTTTTGGGCAGAATTTGTGGAGCTCTGGCTGTGAAGATGCCTGCTTTCTCACCAATATAATGCAACAAGATGGTACGGCTTGTGGTGCTCAAAGCAGAAAAAAAAAAAAAAACTCAACATAGGGGAAATCTTGACACAGTTACTCAAGATAATCTACAGACCTTGTTGTGAGATATTTCATGTAGGAAGTATTTTCCTCCTTCCTAACTACACCTGCCAACTGAATCACAGCGGAGAAAGAAACATGCATCTACTCATTGATGCAGGGCTCGTGCCCGTGACAGCACTGGATGTAAACACTTGTAGCATCCTCCTCAGCTGAGATCTAATGGTAGCTAAGCTCTCATCCCCTGAGTACAGGCACACATCCATGTAGTCCCACTATATCCAAAAGGAAGACAACATCTCTGTGGTTGATATCTCCAAAACTCAGCAGCTCAAACCAAAACAATGGATGGATAAGTAGCACTACAGGCATGAGGAATAATACGTACGTTTTATCCCTTTTCACTGAAATGTTTTAAAGCAAAATAATAATCTCTCTCCTTACCGGAAATTTTCCGCTGTCTTTGGAACCACATCAGCAAACAGCTCCATCTTCATCTGTCCGACATCCTGAAAAGCAGTTGAGTCTAAATCTGTGTGTGTGAACGCAGTCTGTGTGTGCTGGTGTAAAAAAAAGAGCTCCCAGACTCCCAGAACGACCAGCAGCCATTAGGTCTCTTGTCTTTGCTTTGTTTAGACAGTTTGTTTACAGGCAAATTCAGAAGCTCAGTGTTGACACACAGAAACAGATTATTTCATCTGCTGAGGAGGATGTTGTGTGCGTCAGTTGATAAAAACAACAGGTAAGACAGCTTAACATAAATATTTAACAAAAAGCTGCATCTTAATGGTGGAGTATCTATGAATGTATCCAGTTGAACCACTTTTTTTCTGGTACTGGAATGAGGCTAAAGTTTAAATACCATAACTTCAGCTGTTCTTCAACAAGTTCTCCATTACTGGAAACTCATTTACAAACACAATTTATACCCTAATATACATGCCCTAATTCCTGATAAAAAAAAACCCACTTGTGTTTTCTTTCTCTCATGCGACCCTTTATTTGTATTTATTTGCTTACTTATTTCTGTTGTTTATGTTTCAGTATTTTTTAAGGTTGTAAACATTTTTTTTCTTGTCTGTTCGCTATTCGCACTCAGTTAGAGAGAGCTTGATGAGATCTCCTTTGAAACTTACAGGGAGCCCAAGTTGAGATTTTCTGCACCTGTTTCTCAGGAGAAACAATTGAGAAACAGGAGAAATCAGCCACAGCCTCATTTTGGTCTCACATAGATCTCATAGTTGTCTAGGAGAAATGAATGAGACACTACTGAGATCTCTTTTTCCAATTTTCATTTCCTCTGGGTTGTTAATGTTCGATAAGGTTCATAAAAAAGGCTCTATTTCTATCAAATTCAACCCTAACTATTCATCTTCTTACAGTATTTTAGTAAATTAACTCTGGACCCCCCTGGTGATGAACTGTCTAGTCTAAAAGAAACAAACTTAACGTGAACTATGGTCACTGTTAGCTTAAAAACTCCTTCTACTCACCTGCCCACCAATGGCTATGTCAAAGAAGGCAATCGGGTTGTTTGGATTCAATGGCTAGACTTGGATTGACATTGTCACACCTTTCTTGCTTTTAAAGACTAAATAAATATGCTTCTTTTTTCTTTTTTTACAGCTAGGTGCTGTATTACAGGCAACTGGACTTGTTTCAGTATCTTGAATACGTTTCACCTCTCATCCACTTCTTCAGTTCTAACTTCCTGGAGGGGTGTTGCAGGTGTTTAAACTCTGTGTGGGAGTGTCCTTACGGGGTCATTAGGGTCATGTGTGAGCTGAGTTTCAGAGTCATTTATGTATTTTTATTATTTTTGTAAAGTATTGTTTTGTTGTTTCGCACCTTCAGACCACAGCAATTCCCTAGTATGTGTAAACTTAATTGGCATTAAAAGCAACTCTGCTTCTGATTCTGATGTTACGATTCGCAGTTGGGGACAAAATTCTGCCGTTTTGTGAGAACGCGTTTGATAAATCTACCAGGGTGCCGACTGGTGGTAAAGTAGCTTCTACATTTAGGGCATTTTGGATGTTTGTAAAATAACAGCAAACCAACATTAATATCCACCAGTCGTCATTGTTATCTCCGATAGGCACTCACAATGTGCTATTGGGATCATTTCATGGTCGATCACCAATACATTTAGAGGAATTTGTTTTGTTTTTGTTGTATTCATAAATCGTAACCTGCTAAAGACATGTTGGACTTCTAGCATAACAAGTGATTTTATGACTGAGAATATTGATGAAAGTTTTGTCTTGCTTTAATCATCAACACCTCACTAGCCTTTCGATCCAAACCAATATGACATACTCTTTTGTAAAAGCACATCATGATCAGCTTAAGACAGACCCATAACAAAGTGCAGCACAGGGTTTATCTGGCTCTCAATCCTGATAAATGCAACATCTCACAGACATAAAGGTTTTTAGTAAGGGTTTTATTTTTCACAATAAAACTTATTTTACAATTTACGTAATGCAAAGGTTGCTCCACAAAAATAACAAATGGCAAAGAGACTACATAGATGTGTCAATACTGTACTAAAACACCGTGATCAAAAAAAAAAAAAGCAATAAAGGTGTCATCAGACTCTGGTGGGGGGTGATAAAACTAGCAAAAGCAAAAAGCCTTAAAGAAAGACAGTTTTATGTAAAGTAATATGGTTTCTTGACATTGATGCCGTATTCTGTGAGGGCAGGAGTCAGGTCCTCCATAGTCAGAGTGTACTTCTTATCCTGTAGAGTAAGGAGAAAAATATGCATTGTAAATTATCAGGAATAAAACAATCTGAGCACTTAAGGGCAGTTGACAGCAACTACCACTTGTACCATCTTCTAAAAACACTCCTCTCACATACAGCATTATCAAAATATTGTATGAAGGTACAATACATTTAATCAACACATTAACAATTAGAGAAACACTCACCTTTGTCTTACTCCTCGAGCTACCTGAGGCAGTCCCCTTCATTTTACAGTACTGCAACGCATCATTGGCAATGTCTGAGATAAACTTCTGAGAGGCAAGGGAGATCAGACGGATTCTAAAGAAAGGAAAAAGAAAATCATTGTAGTTTCCCCTGTGTGTATACAGCCAGCCTGAGTCTGTATGTCTTTCTGTCTCCCTGTCTAAGATCTGATCAAAGAGTTCCTTCCATCTCATTTTGACTCTTCATTTCCACAAAACCATTACAGCAGCCATCCAAAAGGTGATGACAATAAATGATCTTCTAGGCTTAATTAAAGGTGTGTACTTTATGCTCTTATAAGTCAATGAACACCAGTATGGACAATATGCAGTAGTAGTAGCAATTCATACTGTATACCAGCATACACATATGTAGTAGAACAGCTGCTTGATGTTTTTAAAATAAATCAAATCCCCATTTGATAAAAGTCAGAAAGGCACGGTGGTTTTCTTAGTTTGTAAAAAGGTTACTAGAAATTTAGACTCAGCAAACCACATAATCATATAGATTACCTGACTGAAGCTAAACTAAATTCAGACAACACTGCAGTTATCATGAGCAGTAATTTAAACAATTTCTTCAAATCGCTTTAGCATATCGTGCAGATTTTCCATAAATCATTATAAGCATAAGGAAATATATTGACAAGGTTTACAGATGTGGTCATGACGCAATACTGCAATAATATTAGTGTATGATTTGATTGCTGATAGATTGACTTTATCATCTTACTTTGCCAAACATAGTTCCACAATCTCCTGTTTCAATTGACAAACTATGGCATGGCTCCAGCTTGTCCCAGCTTATTGATGAAACACACTCCCTTTGTGCCTGCCCTGTTAATTGCTGGTTATGACTAACTTCTGAATGGGACAACTAATAACAGTACTATGATTTGTGTCATTTGCTTCCATGGGGTATCAGGCAGATCCAGTCACACTGAGACTTGAGGGTAGCCTATACTTCACAGAGTCAGTCACTACAGAACTTACATCCTTGGATCAGAAGCTTCAAAGCCAGCCCGGTTGAGGTAATAGCCTGTAACTGCATCAGGAATCTGGGGAAGAAAAAAGGAGAGAGGACCTTAGGTTGTGGTCAAGATCCACAAAATCAATCCTACTGACACTTTTTAGCAAAGAAAGGTATTACTGTATGTCTGCCATTCAGTGATGATCCGCCAGATGAACTCTAACCACTGACAGAAACTAATGGCATTGTCTGGGGAGAGTGGTTGGTCCATAACAAAACTGGATTTTCACCACAGACAGGAGTATATAAAGTTATCATGACTGACAACAGAACTATCTCAACAACTTACAAACAATTTTCTGTACTGTTTGTACCAAGGAAAATTATTCAGCAGGGCTTTATGGCAATTTTGGATTTACAGTATTTCTATGTAAATGTGATTTAATGCTCTCTTCATTCAGTTAATTGCTTGGATAATCCACGGATGGACACACTGTACCCTTTGGATATGATATACAAAAATTGTTTCTTGGTTGAATTTCAATTTCACTTTGCGATGGTGAAAAATGATTGACACAGTTATCAATAAACAGCTGGCCACTCATTTTCTTTCAATCAACTAATCGATTCAATGTTGCAACTTTACTCACTGTGGGAGTGTACTCCTCCAGCTGCATGAGGAAATCTGCCAAGGGTGTGGTAGAGATAGCAGGCTTCACATCTCCATTGGTGATGCCACCAGGAACATAGACACCGTTGGAGACAGATGTGTCTGCTGATGGTGTCACCATGGCAGCAGAGGCTGAAACTGTAATAGAATGGTGTGGGATGACTTAATTATGTTGAATTAAAGAGACAAAATTGCACACATTTCTGCTGCATTTCACACATTCTAAGATATTACAATTTCTTTCTTCCAGGGAAAGATGCATTGCAGGTTGTACAAAGTCCAAACCATGTTTGCAGACAGGTGCACAAAATTCCAGATCTACACATAATAGTGAATTATACATGTTTACCGTACTTGCATCCATATTTTGACTGGAAAACAAATCTTCTATCTTACGTATAAAAAGCTAGCTATCATGTTGAGCACACAAACATGGACACTGTACAATAACATTAGCAAAAGTCGAATAACGTTACCATTACTCGTGACCGAAGGGATGCTGCTGACGTTGGTTGTTGCATTATCATTTACGATACAGTTGCTTGAAGTTGAAGACGTCGTAGATGACACTCCAGTTGTGACAGACTGATTAACGTTGTCGATATTCATGTTGTTGAATGTTAGCTAACGCGCTAACCTTTGCTAGCTAGCACAGATAAATAACCAAATATGACCAAAAGTGCGATTCCGTGCTATATAGCTCGAAGGATAGTCTTCAACAAAAGACTGTTTTGTGGAGTAAAGCTATTTTTGTGACTCAGAGAAGTCAGAATCACAGAATCAGGCAGTAGTTAGCATCAGAAATGTTTGTTTCTACCGTGCAGCAGAACGCTGATCTCACGCTGCAGAGCTAGCTGCGTCATGTGACCCTAGCTGTACGGCTCGGATCCGACGATAGAAGCCGAAGATTTCCGAGGACCCTCCACCGATTCTTTTGATAGCCCGCGGTAGCGCAGTTTCTCATTTGTTTGTTGAACTGTAGGTTTATATTATTTAGTTGTATCAGCAGATAAAAGGTAATAACGAGCAAACAAGTAACTAATAATGCGGATTTAGTAACGCTGCTAAAACCCTCTTAATCCTTTTCTACAAGCGATACGAGCTAAAATGGTGCCTTCTGGTGCTGTTGGAAATAGTTCGCAATATCTGTAGCGCGGTCCAGCATGCTTTAGTTATCGTCACACTGTCTGTCATCTAACTGATTTGACCGTAATGACTTCAATAAGACTTCAACCTTCTCATGACAGACCTGTCTGCCGCGCAGTGAAGTCTAAATGCCTGAAACATCCCACCAGTATAAAGAATTGATACAACGTTTTTAAAGGAAAAAGGAGTAGTCTTTAAAAGAACACGTTCCGTGGACTGGTACTTTTGTATATCATGTTATCTGTATGACTAATAAAGAAAACGTTTAAGTTTTCTATATGACGTTGCATTTCTCTCAAACTACAAGTTACCGGTTCCAAACAAGGAATTAACGAGTTTACGAGAAGCAGTGAATGCAGCATTCTGGCTGTGTGCACACTAGGGGGCGTTAGACAACTCGGAGACTGCTTTGCGGTCAGCTGTTTGGGTCGAAGAAGAGAAACACTGTGTAGTCATTCGTCCACTGGATGATTATGTTGCAGTTGTGTCTGACTCTGGACAGTGGACTAACGCGGAAGCGGGACAGACTGTTTTGACAGCTGTATGGGGCAAAACAGGTAAGCAGTCAAATAGTTACGTCCTAAACTGACATATTGTTTACCGGAAACACTTTTCACACATTTGAATAAGCTACCTTCATACAGCCTATTCCCTATTCCCTGACTGGAACTGTAGAGGGGATCACCTCTGACTGAAGACTGTTTCATACCTCAGACATGTGTCTGTAAGCTTCGATTTGTGTTAAAGTTCACAGGGCTCAAAAATGTCTTCCCCTGTCCGTGTCATCGTGGTGGGAGCTGGCTGTCGAGGGGAGATCTACTCCCAGTATGCATCCATCCACCCTGAGAGAGTAAAGGTCAGGAGAAGTTGCCTCACACTTAGAGCCTGATGTAGTCAGCCAATGTCTATGGATTGTGTTCTTGAATTGACAATATTGATATGTATACACTGGCACCAAAGAATCTCTGTGGGCCAAATGATCCAAGATAATATCAGGACAAGATATCCATGAAAGAAAAGTAAGGTGTACCAGAAAAATAAAGTATGTCACAGTTCAAATAGATCCTCAAGTCCATGCTGTCTGTAGCCCTGAGGTAGAAAGTGATGCAAATTAAATGCTATTTTACTTGAATAAATGATCTGAACAACTTTCCACCACATTTACTCGACTTCATCCATTTCAGGTTGTTGGCGTAGCTGATCCAAGGAAATTTGCCCGCACTAAACTTCAACAGCAACACAAAATTATAGATGAAAACATATTTGAAGGTGAGCACAAAAATTACATTTAATTGTTGATAATTATCTGCCTAATGCTATTTTTTTTTTTTTTTTTTCAAACTAGACTGGCACAATATGGTTGAAAGAGAGAAGTTTGCAGATGCGGTCTTAATTTGTACCCCTGACCGCCTTCATAAGGTAAACATACATGTTTATGTTCTGTATATATTTGTATCTCTCAGTTTTAAGTCTTCTGTGAACACACCTCATTACCTGTTAAACTAGTCTATTCATCTATTGAAAAATTATGTGTTCCCCAGGAACCTGCAATGGCTTTTGCGAAGAAAGGCTACCATGTTCTGCTGGAGAAACCAATGGCAGTGAGTGTTAGCCATCATAATATAGTGCATAGCTCACATCTTGATATGGATGTTAATAGTCATTCTGCCATATTTTTACTGTGACTTAGTAATGATAGTTTTTATATTCTGTTTTTTTGGCTGGTAAAGTGTGTAGGATTTAGTGACATATAACAGTGAGGTTGCAGATTGCGACCAACTGAGCACCCCTCGCCCCAGTCTTCCCCATGGTGGCCTCTAAGAAGGCAAAAGGCCCTCTATAGAGCCGGTGTTTGTCTATTGTACTTTATACATTTCCAGTAAATATATCTATACAACAATTAACCTTCTTTGACTTCAGACAACTGCAGAGGACTGCACAGCGATCGTGGAGGCTTGTACTCTGAGTGGCGTGATGCTGTCAGTGGGTCACGTCCTCCGCTATGATCCTCTCATCCACAAGATAAAGGTGAACGCTTTCTGTCAGACCTTCTCTGTATGAAACATATGACCATTGTTTTACTGTTTTGGGTGTAAAGATGTCTACTTATCAATCAATGATTGACAATGATGAATAGATCTTTTTCTAGGAGCTGATTGATGCTGGAGTCATAGGGGATGTGATCCACATTCAGCACCTTGAGCCGGTAAGAATGCAGATAGTGTAGATCAGAAAATGAGAAAAGAACACTTTACATTCAGGACTCTTCATTAAACCTCATTAATTAAACAGCATGTGTGTGTGTATTTTTTTATTTTATCGAGATTATCTGTAACACATTAGTTTTGTCTTTTCTTCCAGGTTGGGTTTTACCACTTTGCTCACTCATTTGTTCGGGGGAGCTGGAGGAATGAAGCAGAGAGCTCTTTTGCTCTTTTAGCTAAGTCATGTCATGACATTGACCTTATACATCACTGGGCCGGAGCACGCAGGTAAATAAGTTAGTTGGTCAACTGGGTGTTATAAGTGTATACATGTTGTTGAATGCCTCTTTCCAAACAATGCTAGCAGGGACAAGACCCCTTACCCTGGTGGTTTTGTTAGACCACTCTCTGTGTTTTCAGCTGGACAAGCCTGTTTTCTGTGAGTTAATTCTGCTTTTCCTGAAATTAATCATTTACATCACTGTTTGTACGGCCAGGTGTGTCAAAGTGTCATCGTTTGGATCCCTCAGCCACTTCACTAAAATAAACAAGGTGTGTGGTCTGTTTACAGGTTTCCCAATACAAAGAAATAATCATTATCGTAAAGAAAACCATCAGCTTCTGCAGATATGAACATTTTGTTCTGTAGTTTTACAAATAGATCCTTGGTATTGTAGCTCTATTAATGATATGTGAAACACTGAAATCCCCCCAAAAATGTTGGTGTCATGAAGATGTATCATCCATGACAGTGAAGAACAGAAATCTCTACACTAAGCCTGAATCTAAAATGTGACTTTGCCTGTTTTCTGCCAGCCAACAGGTGCTGCAGATCGCTGCCTGGACTGTTCAGTAGAAAGAGACTGTCCGTACTCAGCGCGCAAAATCTACGTGGATAGAGTGAAACAGGTTCAACACATGATTTCCACAAATGATCTACTACTCTTAACCATGTGTGAATAATAATACTTTCGTTGCTATACAACATTTTACATATACTGTCTTTGTCTTTGTGTATTTATGTGTGCTAGGGTCACACCGGCTGGCCTGTGTCAGTCATATGTCCGGACTCATTCCCAGACATCGAGTCAGTCACTGAGGCTCTGAGGAACGGACCATATGGCCGCTGTGTCTATGAGTGTGACAACGATGTCTGCAGTAACCAGGTTAGAACACACTGGCGTTATACCACAATCATGACTGGCTTCTCTGTGACACCTCTGTTTTCCATTAAGTTTTGTTTCTGCTTAAATTAAACTCAAATCGCTGCGGGAGCACTACTGCCGCTCTCACTACTGCTGCTCTCACTGGCTCTTTTGTTATTTACATTCTTTCCTGTTTCCTGAATTTGTATTGTTATTTAGTCACTCTAATTTTTTAAAAATGAATTAAGTCTGTCAGATAGTTAGGAGATTATAATCATTTTCAAAGATGTTTAAACTGAATTTTAAAAAAATCCTTAAGATTTATTACTTACGTTCCTTTAGACACAAAATGTCACATTTACATTTAATGTATCCCTCTCGTCTTTTTGCCCAGGTTGTTAACATGGAGTTTGAAGGAGGTGTGACGGCAGCCTTTTCCATGGTGGCGTTCACTGAGGAGATCTGCCAGCGAAAAACAACCATCTCCGGCAGCAAGGTAGGAAAGAAGTGCTCATGCTTACAAAGCAAGAATTACTTCGGCGTAAGGGAGCCAGAGTAACGTAAAAAGTAAGTAGTTCAGTATGTGGACAAGCAAATATCATGTCCACGTATGATACAGACAATAATGTGCTGCAGCAGCATTGAGTGCTCTCTTCCATTTAACTAAGAGGCCATGGTCTGTTGCTCACCGTTAAACACAGCCCAGAGTAAGTGTGACGGAGTACTTTCGGCCATGTTGTATACCTTGATATTGATATATATTAATCCAGTGTAGCACGATTTCTGAAATAACATTTGATGTTTACAAAACTTTTAAGTTTTGAGAAAGACAATCATTACTATATAGCTGTAACGACAGTCAAGAAAAATGTAGGCTATTATTAATTTAAGCTCAACTCAACTATTATATTGCCTTTAAGGCCAGGAAAACAAATCACAGCACATAATTAAGCTCTTATATCATGCTGTGATCAAACAAAAGTAATAAAGATATTGAAGTTGCTTCTGAGTTGATGCATCAACTGCGTGGTATTTTAATACTGAACTGTGTCTTCACAGGGGGAGCTGTCATATAATGGCCACGAGATACGCGTGTTTGATTTTCTGACGGAGACAGTCACGAAGCACACGGCACACAAAAATGCTCCCAAGCACTTTGGCATGAGTGGACATGGTGGAGCAGACTACCACCTTATGAATGCCTTTATTTCTGCTGTGGCCGTGAGTATTTATAAATACTATCAATTTTTCTTTTTGTCAAAGTCAAGTTTCTTGGACAGCTTTTTTTTTTCTCAATGGCCCACTCCAGAAGGAATAGCTCTGATATGACTGCTTACCTTTATATTAACAGTCCATCAGTAGAGATGAAGAATATTTACTGTAATTACACATTTGTACCTATAGGGGAGGCACGAACTCTATGTTCATGTATACAGTTTAGAAGCACAGACTGTGATGGTTGATTAGCTGTGTGCGTGTGTGTGTTCCTGTGTTTTTGTGAGCACAGAACAATGACCCCTCCCTGATCCGCTCGGGACCTGAGGAGACGCTGCAGAGCCATTTGTTGGTGTTTGAAGCGGAGCGTTCGCGACTGGAGGGCAGGGTGGTGTACCCTGGTGACACCAGCCACAGCTACTGACAAACTGTTCGACACAAAAATGATCTCTCCTTAAAGATTAAACCTTGTAATCATACCTAGATTATTACAGGCACAACTGCACTGTTGAACAGGGGGACAAATCTTGTAGTGTGATCATGCTGCTTTTTTAGTTTATATTGCTCAGGGATTGTAATACTACGTGTGTGTAGGTGAGTGAGTGTGTGAGAGTCAGTGAGTGAGTTAACAAGTAAACCTCTAAATGTTTAATTTATGTAAGAATTTGATAATTTGATAATCTGATTTGCTATTAAAAAGTTGGGAATCAGTTTCAGTCTCAGTTTGATCTTAATGTGCCTCACTAATGTGACCCCACACACCCGATGACTTTCCCCACCTGTGTCAGCATGTACAGTATATCTAAGAATATTAATGAATACCGACTGGTTTGAAGCCAGTTGATCTGAACTGCTTCTTGAAAGGCTTAGTGGTTAAATGTAAAAAAAAAAAAAAAAACACAAAAAGAAAAAAACAACCAAAAAAACCCCAAACTCCTGAGCTATGCAACTTAACCTACTGAAATAGATTTATTGAATTCATAAGTATCACTGGCAGGAAATACACATAAACTTTCAAACTTCTTTTAAATCCAAGATACCATAAGCATGTTGAAGCATATTTAGAAACCATACTTCTATGTGTGCATTCACTAAAAGAGCAGACTGTATAGTATAGCTTGTAGAAATTAAAAGTTCAGCACAGACTTAGTTTCAGTGAGTCATTTTGCTGTATGTAGTGGCAGTCTGACGAGCAGCATCGATCGAAGAGCAGCATCGATCGAACATCAGGTCCATCTTCTTTTTACTCTCAATCTGAGGAATAAATAAAAACAAAAACCTTGTTCTCATGTCTGCAGGGATATGTAATAAACATTTGGAAAAGACCTATTGGGTGATAGCTTACCATGGGAATATCAACAAAAACACAGCTATATACTTTTATATAGACAGACAGGTGTTACATTTCATGACAGAAATCTATATGTGGACTACCACAGAATCGTAACTTATGTATTCTCAATATTTTTTGATTTGGAATAAACTTTTCTTTACTCGTTGACTCCTTTGCCTCCAGCAGCACTATCGCCTCTAAGTCTTGATCATCAAGGAAGTGTGACAGAGATCATTAATTCATACGCGCAGCTATTTCAAGCATGCACCAAATAACATTCAACTGTACTATATCAGTTAACTTTGATCATCATATCTGATACCTGCACACTTTGGTGCAGGGGTCGCAGCAGCGGTGTTCAGTCTGACAGGTGGGGCAGTGCTTCCCAGGAGCTGCTGTGCTATGGTAGTGAGACTGTCCTGGAGATGAGAAAGTCATTAATATGTGACAGCAACAGGTATTTTCATCAGTGTGTAGCCTGACATATTCCATTGATAATTTCTTTTATCAGATGTGAGATTGCTGAAGGCACTCAATAAGCAGTAGCCTGAAACTAAAAACTACAGACATTTTCAGTCACATTTGAAAGACATGAAACAGTAAGTGAACACTGCTTCAGATCACATTAAGGCTCCTTACCTTAATGGAACAGAGCCTTTATTAATGCCATTAGTAATCCCTGTGTTTATCTACTGGCTTGTTTTTAATGCTGTGGACAGTATCAGTAGTTGGTTTTCATCTTCACTGAGATGGCGTTTTCTGTCCACATACCCACTTGCTGAGCTTTTCCTGGAAGTGAACGTAGGACAGCAGCGTGAGAAGCTCTTTAACTCTGTCCTCCACCATTGTCAGTGACTCTTTGATGTTTTCATCCTGGATTATATCAGATGAGCCCGACTGGTCTGGTCCGTAGCTGACCTGAAGCAATGACTTGACACCTTGGGAAAGTAGTTGTGGATGTTTAAAAGAAATTGCAACATTTCTGCAAGACTGATATTGCAACTTTTATTTTATTCCCCACTGTTAGATGAACATTTCATTGTCTACAATGTAGCAAACTATTTTGAAATATTTTAAACGTATTTAAGCATAAATGAGCCCATAACCAAATTGGCAGGTGCTCTACTTTCGTTTAACAGATTCCTATCAAAACCTAGCTGCCGTTGCTATCTTACATAGAACAGATTTAGATTAATTGAACTGAATAAACACAGCTGGCTTTTGCCTCTGTGAATGTACTTTTTTTAATGGTATCTTCAACTAGAGACGATCTTGCAATGAGATCACACGAGCAGCACTACCAACACATCAATGTTCTGACCAATGACAACTCAGTAGTGATCACCACATACAACAATTCTGGTGAGGTAGGCAGAAAACCTCTGCTGCATTTAAGCTGCCAGAACATAGTGTCTCTAATGTAAGTGTGAGTTACATTCAAATCACAGAGCAACAGTTATTCCAGCATATACGTATATACTTTATATTTTTTCTAGTGAGAAAAAAGAAAAACTATGTGAAGACAATAAATAATGTTATGTAGCAGTGCTCGATGCTGTACCTTCTTTGAGCTGATCTAGGAGCTTTTCCTTGAACTGAACATGTTGCTGATAAACTGCCAGCTGTTGCTCGGTAGCCTCTCGTTTGACAGCAACTGTCAGCTGAAGAGCCCGATCCTCCTCCTGCTGCTTCTGCTCTTCAGCCACACGGGTCTCTCTCTCACTGCAAAGCTTTTAGTCCAAGACATAATGAAAGACAGCGAGTAACTGCAGTGATATTTATTTCCATTTGTCTCTCTCTTCACCTCCAACAAAAAAAACATACACAGATAACACTAACCTGAGAGTTCTGCCTTCGCGCGGCCTCTGCTTCATTGCGCTGGTAGTTGACAAAATTCAGTAAAGTGTAGCTCTGCTCCTCCACTGATGGGAACAAACGACAACATAATGCCACTGCTGATAAAATGCAGAAATGCCATTAACTAATAATGTTTACAGAGGACCTACTTTGTATGAAGTTGATGATCAGTTTGTCCAGGTTGACTTCCACCATCTCATTGAGGATGTGTGTCATAAGATTCTCAAAGTCTTTCAGTTCCAGTTCCTTTGACCCTGACTGCTTACACTTCTCCACTACAGGGACAACAGTGAAACTGATGATAAAGATCCTTACTTTACCTATCACACCCAGTTAATGACGCTTACCTCAGAGTTGCTGTACATAAAGAATGATGTAAATCATCGTTTTTTTTACCAGGTTAGTCTTGGGTTACAAAACATTGATTGGTTAGTTATTAGAAAAAAGACAATTCATAAATGGGCCCAAAACACACACACAGTTGGGGTATACCGTAGTAATAATGTAATAGAAAATACAATAAATTATACAATCAATAATATCTATAATATTAATGTTCAGCCTCTATTCAGAATTCAAAGAAGTTTTACTCCCAGAATAAAAGATAAGTAGCAAAAGAAAAAACGTTGTTTAAATCTCTTTACTAGGCGTTCTCAGTCAAGTAGTGACGTCTCCTGAACACAAGGTGTCAGTAGTTGATTAGATTATGAGTCAACACTCCGCCAGCCTGGACTGACAGTGGTCTGCTGTGCTCAACAGCGAAGTATTTAATGAGCTCGTGGAAAAGGTGCAACAAACTGGAGAAAGCAAGGACCTGCAGCTTGTAGCACCACGCTTTAGGTGAACAGAGAGATCATAGAACTTTGTACGCTCAGGTTGCTGACATTTAAATTCATGCAATAATATTTTGATTCCTACAAATGCACATTATGGTTTTTGGTCACAGAATCGTAATGGCAAAAACTAATTTTGTGTCAAAAGCACGACATTTACCTCTTCTGTGGTCGACGTCATGGCTGCGTGCATTGGCCTTTGTTTGTAAGAAGGCCTTTAAGTAGCTGTTAGAGGACAACTCCGGTTGCAGGTTTCTTCTTTGTTCAAGATACTGAGCATCTTTTGCATTCTGGTCCCTCAGCATCCTCTGTGTTTCTTTCATCTCCACACTAGATGCAACCATAAATCAACAAAAAATTAGACAGTTATTCAGAGTGGACGTACTTTATCTTCATTATCTAATGCTCAAATAAATGAGAAACTGCTTCTTTATAAGCACCATTGTTACTCCTAAAATATATCCAATTTCTTTCAAGTACCTGATGGGAAACAACTATGAACATGCACTCTAACCTAACAGAATGGTTTACCTGGCAGCAAAGGCTTCAGTACACTTAGTCATCAGGTTACCAGTATCCTTGCAGATTGTATGGAGTTCCTGAATGAGATAACACAGAGTAAACGACACTATCAACATCAAAGTCTTGCCTGGGTCTATTCCCAAACCTCTAATTATCTAATGTGATTAAATTAGGTAAGAGGAATGGAACCATCATTCTGGTACCTCTTCCTTTGTGTTCCCACAGTTTCTAAATATTTGTAGCATGTATCAGCAGCAAAATTCAAATCTAAGGTCTGACAGATCAAGTCAACCTGCCTTTTCCAGCAGGGACTGAACATGTAGGAACTGTTTCTTCTCCAGCTGCAGTGTCTTCAGTTCCTCCCTCAACTCTCCATTTCTAGACATCAGCGTATTGAAGCATTCGATACCCTTGAATAGAAACAAACCGTTTGAAGTGCTGAAGTTGGTGAAAATCTCATTTGAACGTATGATAAAGTTGATTACCAGTTTAAGACTAACCCTGTGCACTTTGGTTTTTATCTTTAGTAAGTTGTTTTCAGATTTCATACTGCAGTGTGTCGTTCCCCCATCAGACCTCTGTCCTACCAGCTTCCTCTCCCATTCTGAAATCTAAAAACAAAGTAAAAAACAAGTGGGGCTAACTTCAGCAGGATCAAATCAGGAGGAAATTCACTGGGCTGCGTTCTGTGTAAGGTCCCTGGAAAAACTGCTTCACCTGATCATTCAGAGATGCCACTTTGTCTTTTTCCGCTTCCAGCTCCTCAACCACTCTGACCTTACAGGCCAACATGGCAGTGGGATCTTGAACATCACTAACATCGGCGTCGTGGCTAAAACAACTGTGAAAGACTCTGAGGTTGCGTAAAAACCCTTCACGTTCATCCTGGAGCCTCTGGAGCTCTAGTCTGATCAACACAGGGACACACACACAGAAATCACACACAAAGTTCGAACAAACATTCTCAGAGGACGTAAGGAGTTACGCCTCAGGCAAACATCATAACACAGATGCCTTTAAGAGACTCATTTTCAGGATGCTGTCGTTGGTTCATGTCCTCTGACAACAACCACCATCACACACAAATGGCTGTAGTTCTGATTGAGAGCTTATTCAATGACCAGAACTGCCCTTTACTTGAAGATGAATGTCTGCATATTAATGTCATATGGTTTCTATAATCATATAATTAATCAATGTAAAATGTCAGGTGCTGCCAAGAATTGGTTTAATAGAAGGGACAGCACTTACTTGCGTCTTTGGATCAGGCCTTGAGTTTTGTTGATATACTCCCGCTTGGCCCTGTCTGCTCTGCGGTACTGCTGCTGCAGCTCGGTCAGGTATGTCTCAGCTGCATTAAAGAAATACTGTATACTGATATGCTGAAGCTATGTCCCCTATCAAAACTAGTGTTTAATCAATGATACATTTGGTTTTTGACAGAGAGAGAAAGAAATGTTTCTAGCATTGGCACTGTGTGAGATATGCTCAATACTGAGCCAGTTCGGGCATTGTGACTCAGATAGGTTTATTAACTTTATTTATGATGTTGAACATAATCCTCTAGTCACATCATTAACACACACATGCATCTTATCCGTGTCGCTGGTTGAGACCGAGAGTTTAACACTAACGTTAGTCGTGTTGATCTGATGTTGAAGCACTTGGAGCCACACAAATGTGATGTGAAAAGCGAGCGGCGTGACTTACTGCAAGGATCCAAAAGCAATTGTCTTCTGGCAGGAAATGATGGCCTCATGCTGAGTTATGTTCCGCTCTGAGTCTTAAGAATAAAAAATAACGTGAAAGATTTTCTAGAGTGACGCTTTCTTAAACATGGTGACAGTACAAGCTAAAGGTACAAAGTGAAATTTGCGACGAAGCGAGCTTCAACTGACGTTAAGTTAAGTGACATTGGTTGTTGGCCACTGAAGTTAATAAATAATGCTGCATTAGTTAAAATAATAAAGAGTTACTGGCTTAGTAAATTAGCTACCTCTTATAGTTAGGTTAAGTACTTAACTTGATGTTAAATTTGTTAACAATACCAAATCCGCTAGCTAGTTCACTAACTGAAACATCGTTAGCTAACAGTAGCTAGCAAAAACGTTAATTGGTTTCGGTGTGTTAATTCTTAGCTAGCCTCTTTAAGTAAATAAAATAACTTAGTGTTAAAAGTAACAAGCCATACCGTTGCAGATGGAGACGAATATGTGTCAAAACATGCTTGTTTACCGTCTATGTTTAGTCAGTACACTAGAAAGTTAAACTAAATCAAAGCTAATGTAGCTAACCAACTAGGATTAAAGCACAACCTTCAGTTAGCTGTTATTTGATTCCAAGCTAGCTGGCTAGCACTATTTTGTGCAATGTGCTAAGACGTTAGCAGGTTGTTGAGGCATAAAACAAATACAATACAATTAAAAGTAAATTAAATTAAGCATTATTGTATGGCTGTGATAAAGACAAGGTTGAGCGATATGTGCCTAAAGGTGCTATATGTAATATTTTGGCAGTAATTACAATACAATGTCAAATGAATAACGTTACTGTATACTGTTTGTAAAGGGTTGATATGTAGTTTAAACCATGCTATTGATTTACAACATTGATGAATGAATATTGACTGAAAGAAATTAAGCTTATCCCATACTAGGGGCTAAACCTGGGCAACCTTGAATGAAAACCAAACTGGGTTCAACACCCAGTGTTGGGAACAGGTTCATCTTTCAGTTAACTTCCATTAAACATTAAGTTCTTGTACTTCCATAATGTGTTTCTAAACTAGGCACCAACCCTGCACATACAGTATATAGCCACTACTTTGACCCCTGTGTAGACATTTGACTGTTAATGGTGCTAAAATGTTACACACATAGAAATTAGCACAGGCCAGCAGATAAAACAACATCTCTACTAATCAGAAGCTACACAGCATTACTAACTCGCTAGGAGGTGAGGATGCTTACACTATAATAGCTAAAGATGGTTTTGGATAGCAAATTGAGCTGCTAACCATTTACTGAAAGCACTCAAAGATGTCTGCGTGGATGCTCTAAAAGCCAAAAATACTGGGAGAAGTCCTCAACAGCTGAATCCCATATGGGGTTCCCGTAATCCTCATATGGGATTCATCTGTCGGCGTCCATTTTGGAAACTGGATTGCAGGTTTATACTTGCTGACATGGATAATGCCTGCAGGTATCTTTCCAGACACAGCTGCTGCTAAATAATTTTATCATCATCTACCATCTGTCATCCTGTTTTCTTTTTTTATATATATTGTAAGTGAGGCTAAAGGGTAAATTACAGTGCACAGTCCTTGAAATACAGTCTGACTCATTTTTTGCACAACACTAATGGTAAAACAGCTCTACAATTTTATCAGGATATCACATTCCTTCATGGAGGGAGGTGTCTTTAATTACCCTCTGAACACAATAATGTCAACAGCAGCACACACCATTCCTGGACCTTGCAACACATTCAGGATGACTAATTCTGGAGTGTGTCCTAGAGTCCATACTCCCATGTGGATCGCATTGTGTTTCTGGCTGGACTGACACAGTTATAACACTGCTGTGGCAAGAAGGGCGTGTTAGAGAACGAAGAAATGACGAAATGATTGAATCACAGAAAAACTTTGACCCGGTGCCAGGACGGGATTACAGCAGCCGTGTCGGCACTCCTTCGGGCAAAGCTTCCTATTTTCCGTTTGATGTAATGTGCACAGCGTTTCTCCGAGCTGTTTCTAAACAAACCACAAGCATGTAGTTTCTGACAGAATGGAACCAGGATGAATAGTGTTAACTTCTGTGTGTTTTTTTCAGAGTTATAGAGATGAAGGGGGAGTTCCCCCGTCCTGTCTTTAAGAGGATGATTGGTCCACACAAGAACAGGTTGGGTTAAACACACAACACAGTCCAAGTTAGAGTGGCGACGTGCTCCCGGAGACAAGTTTGCAAACTGAGTCAGCAGCTGTATTTTTTAATGACTCAACCGAGCCACCGCAGAGCCCTTTCGTTTCTAAGAGCCCTGCCCTCAGCCCTCCCTCACACACAGGCACGCACTGCCTACGTTTACGCGAGGGTTTACCTCACCACAGCATCACTTCCTCCCTCTGTACTCTTCTGCATATGGCCAATAGCAAAAAGAAAATATTTTTCCAAAGACGCAATTAAACTTTCAGTGGTATTGGAAAGTTTATGTAATTATGTATTTCATGTTTTATTTTATCAGTTGAGTCTGTTTCTCCTGTGATGTTTTTCACCTCCCTTTCATGCTTGAAGCTCTATGTTTTTTCCTCCAATAATGATCTGCGATATAGACTGATCGACATGCTGTGACGGGTGATATGGTGAATTTTCTGCCGAGCTAATAATCCCATGATCCTCCGAGTCATTTACTGTATGAATCAGTCATGTTGCCAGGAAGAGACTCCCACGTCTGCCTTGAATTTTCTCTGACTCTTACCTTTTTTTCATTTGGTAATAACTAGTGGGGGCTGTTATAATGTCCCACTGCCTTTTTTTTTTTCTTCCTCACATGACAGGCGATCTGTGAACAAGGAAGGAAGGAGGAGGAAAGCAAGGAGTGGAACAGTAAACTGTACGATACAGTGAAGTCGGGCTCTGTCGGTGACTCAACAGGAAATGATGGAGCGGGAGTAAGTAAGGTGAGAGAAGGAAGGGGAGGAGGGTGGGAGTGAGAGGATAGATAAAGTGAGGGAGAAGAAGGAAGACTGGCTTTGTCATGCCTCAGGATTCTAAACTATGTTGTGGGTAAAGACAGCTTAATAGGAAAGATCATGGTTTTCTTAGGAAATAAGTGTGTAAAAAGAGACAGATGGCCTTGTCATTTCTCCTCCCCATTACTCTGCACAATAGAGTCATGACGTGGGCACACACATAGTAAATAATCAGCAGGCGAAAAACAACATTACCAAAATTGACTATGTTCCGTTTGCCCTGTGTGTTACGTGGTGAGTCAAAAAAGACTTTGACCTTCGAACAAGTTGGGAAGACAAGCAAATATTGACAGTCTTACTGTCACATCCGGTTACCCAAAACGAAAAACACCATGTGTCCATGTCCTGATGAGCAATCTTATGATAGTGCAAACCACTTGTGGTTTTTACTCCGATGATGGTGTTTTATGCAGCAATTTGTTACTAAGAAGCAAAATACTATCAAGAATACAGTCAAATTCATTGCCCATATACAGTTCAAATGTAAAGCTCATTTTCTCCCTACTTTATACTCACTCGTTACATCTTAAACTTTTAATGAACTGGGGATCAACTTCACAGGCCTGCGGAAGGCCTCCCACTGGGCCTGCAGACCCTCTGCCCACATTGAAGCATGAAAGCTGCCCGGGCCTCCAGTGCTGCATCCTGGGTAAAGAATCACTCTTTTCATGCTCTGGTCTCTGCCATTCAATGAAGCTGTCACCATGAAATCAGATGTCACAGGGTTTAAATCACTCTATTCCTCGCTACTTCCTCAATCACTCCTTTGCCTGCTGACTCAGTTTTGTTTCTCCCTGTTGGTAGCCTGGGAAAAAAAGTGTTTCTTTCTTGTCCTTTATATAGAGATCGCACCACCACACATTAAGCTGTGTGTTTGTGTATGTGTGTGTGTTTTCCACCTCTAATCCGTTACTTTCCTCATAGCTGCATATCATTCATGTGATACGTTAGCAGCCTGGAATGCTATTTGTGTCATTTGATAAAAAGCAAAAATCAATTTAGCATAGATTTCACCGAGGGTATTTTCTTTTGACCCTCAGTGTAGTTCCTGAGCTACCCCCACAATCAAAGGCAGCACAAACATCCTTCTTCAGGCTGTCCTCCTCTTCCTTGCGGTGGCTGCTGGCTCTTTGATAACTGAGCTGTCTCCTCACAGGATGAGGTCAAAGGCCGTGATGCGAAGCCCACTCAGACATTTGAGGAGCCTGATTCCTTCTGACGCCTCCAACTTGTCAGACAGATTAAATTAAAACAGATTAAACAAAGGGTGTGTTTTTCAGATCACATATAACTCTACAGAAGATGAAGTCTGAATGACTGCTGATTCAGAAAGTACCTCTAATTTTTGTTAACCTCATATCCCTATTCATGTAACAAAACTCCTAAAGAACATATATCACATGTATCAAATGCCCTGTTTGGCAGTTTACTGATTAACATAAAAACATTAAACATGACTGTTCCATGTCAGGCTGAAGGAAGTGGTGGGTGGTAACAAAGAGATGTAATAAACTAGATCTGAGAATTTCATAACAATTTCTCTCTTTTCACAGTTACTGCAACTTCAGTCTGGAGTTGGATGACGATGCCCCTTTTTTTCAGCTCTGGCACCCTACAACAAGGCTTGCTCAATCATTCCAGAGCACTTGATTAAATGGACAGGAATTTTAACCTCTTACACATGTAGCATCTGTCTGCAAAGTCTTTTTATATGTTACAACCTCTGACATTGATTCACAGGAACGACAGCGATTAAAAGGAATGTGAAACTCAAACACAAGACAGGTCGACCGTGACTCTGAAAACAGTCACAGGCTTGTCAGTCTGCAGTCAGTACTGGGCTCTAATTACTATTACATGTTTGTACACAGCTGGTTCCTCTATAAGAGAATTCCCTGTGTCACCGTGTCAGCACATCAACCTACACAAATGTATTTACCATAGAACACGTATGTTAACACCTACTTACTTCATTTCCTATTCCAGCTTTGGACATAGTTAACTGAGTGGTGGGCAGACATTTCTCTTCCGAGATATTGAGATCTGCTCTAGCGATCCAGCTTGGTGATGAACTATTCTTGGTGTTTATTCTTACTCACTATTAATTCCTGTACAGTACTTTTTACAACAGAATGTGAAGAAACAACAGCGTTGATGTTTCTTCAAAGACATCTATGTATGAGAAGCTAACATGCCAACCAGGAAGACGCAGCCTTCGCTGTTTTGTTATACCACCTTGTACCTCAGCTGGGAGATTTATGTGAGTGGCGAGTTCACTATATTAATAAGGAAACAAAATAAACTCACAAAGTGTGAAGCTTTTCCTGACAAAATAAATGTAAATAATAAACCTTCTGAATTATCTGTTTCAGAACTAAGACAAGCTTAACTTACTTGTTAAAGTGACTATGAGGACCTTTTAAGTGTTAGACCCTCAGAGAACAGACTGCTGTTTTTACATAGTTATTATTAATGCCTGTGCTTAACGCGATCAATCCTGCAGTCTCTCTCTCACTTCCAAAACTAATGCAAGCACTGCCAGCAAAGATCTTTACAACAGATCAGACCACTTTTGTCAAACAAAAACTGAATTTTACTCGTAGTCACTTTAACTCTTCATAACACACACGTCATTCAACGTCAACATAAACGAAATAAGACTTGGTTTGTCTCTCCACAATCACCCCTCAGTTCACTGAGTAAGAAGTAAATATATTCTGGCTTTACACTCTGCTTTTGCTGCTTTTGATCCAGCCAATAGGGCCACTAGCTCCACGGCTAACAGAGCTAATTAGCTAAAGGCAGCTATCAACATCCAAACATAGCCACAAAGAGTGTTATAGAGAGCAGCAGTTAGCGGTTATGCTAACCGCTGTATTATTGTAGTTACCTTTTTATTCTTGCCAAATCTTACAAATTACACCTTTAACCTCGTTGTGTCCTGTATATTTATGTAGTTGAGCGCATAAAGAATCACGAACAGAAGGCGTCGGGATGGGCCCAGCTTTGATGGCCCATCTTAAATTTTGCAGCAGCATGAGGGAGTTCCCTTAAAGCAATCCATCACATCTTTGAAAGAAGCACCAGAAGGAGGAGGGGTACAGATGTGGGAGGTGGGCTTCTGACTACACTGACAGCTGTGAGGGACGGAGGTCTCTCAGAGCAGGAAATGACTTGACCTCCCCTGTGGGAGACTGGCCCACCCCGACAACAGCCCCCACAGCTTTGAGCATCCCGGGTCACCACCAGCGCCCACAGAGGGCAGTGAAGCAACAGCAGATCAGCCACGGGCGAGAAAATCTGCTGGTCCTGACAGCAAAGACTTTGTATTTGGACGGTGTTTTGTCACCAAACACAACTCAACACTAGACAAGAGGGATTGCGAGTGTTGCGTTTCAAAATCAAGATGTGAGCTGCACCACTGCTACTCCTACGTTCGTTTCGTACGTGACAACTGACAGCAGCTAGTCATATGTCACACTGGAATCATGTGCCGGCAATTGCTGCATTGCACAACAGGAAGTTGATCAAACAGTTTATTTGCTAAAAAGTATGAGTATTCCTTTAAGCAAACAAATTGCGTGATTGCAGCAATAAAAGCCCATTGCAGGTGGCGTATTTATTTAGTGGGCTTATATACTGTAGGTGTAAGGCACTCCTTAATTCATATATGATCCTGTGGATTTTATAGGTTTTACAACTGGAACAACTGAACAATAGGACAGAACTGGAGGAGGTCACAGGTCATTGGCATCGCTCTTACATTTTTACGAGGCGGTTGTATTGTTCAGTGCTAAACAATATTTAATGAGGATTTATTTGGATTATTACCACAATAAAATGATTATTTGGCAGTCTGGAGGAGGACTGTGGGCTCAGTGTGGTCTGGACGGGTAAAAGCAAGAATGGTCTGCACTCACTTCCCTGTTATTTTCTCGTAAATGGCCTCCTGTATTGTCCTTCTGCCTCTCTCGGCGTGGGCGAAGACAAACACAGACAGTGAACTCCTATGTGACATGGAGGCTTCAAAACAAGTTTGCGTCCGCGGTGACTGGGCTGACAATCTCGTCCTCGTTCTTCTCTATCAGTCGTATATTGTACTTGTGCCAGAAGCCACCCACACACACTCTGACTCCCACACAGGTCAGACCAAAATTGTTTACTGCCTTATGAAGGGCAATTTCCCAGAGACTCATTACACAAGATAGATACAAATGATTCTAATTCTGGAGGTCTCTGGGCTTTGTTGCAATTGAGTCGCTTTGTGTCGGGAAACATTGATTTGCAAAAACTGGAAATGTTGCTTTGATATTTATGAACATTCTCGTAAGTTAGCTTGAAATACTGAAACCAAATAGATAATAGATTGATGAAATTGATGCTCTAATTAGTCGGATGTCTATTTAATTGATTTCCACAGGTTTTCTGCTCCACTGGCAGCAAGGACACATTTTGTGGATGCTGTTGACTGTACCTGAGCTGGAGATTCTGTGACTGCTATACTAATTGCTTAATTTTGTATATTTAGGTTGTATATATTTCTTTTTACATTGTTGGCATTGTTGGCATTCTGTTCCATTGTAAAGAGAAACATGTTTCCCTGCTGTGCATATGACATCAAACTCTTTGAATCTTGAATCTACTATGACCTACATAGTGAACCAAAAATCCACAATTTATTAACGACAATTCATTAGATCCTTTAAGAATATAATGCTCCAATTATAATCAAAATACTGGATGTGAGTAAAAGTGCAGAAATAGTAGCAGCATAATTATACAAAAGAACCAAAAGTAAAATGACCAATTATCCTGAATGATCATGTTATTTTATTATTTTGGCTTTGTAATGGTAAAATAAATAACAAATACAACTTATGTGCTGTATTAATGTTTGTTCTGTAATTGAATCAAGACCATTGCGTCATATTTAATGAGATCATGTTTTGTGCCTGTGGAATTTAAATCTGTAAAGTTGTCAGTTAAATGTAAAGGATTTTTAAAAATACACAATAATTCCCTCTGAAAATAAGTGGAAGAGAATGAAGTCTCAATTATTTAAGTAATGTACAACTAAATAAACACAAATGTAGGCCCATTTAATTTCCATCACTGCTTGTTTATGAGCCACAGGCTACTTTCCTCTGATGCTTTGTGTTTTTCGGGGTATTTTTTCCCTTTAAGAGCAGCTTGGGTGGAGTTACAGTGCGGTGCCCGTGGAGCTGCTTGCATTTATAAGGAGATGTGGAAAAGCGCGTCACTCTGACAAAATGAGTTTCGCCTCCCAGCTTTGTTGACAGAGGAAGGATGTTGCACATGGTTCAGTTTTCACTGGGAGACGAGCGGCTCGTACTCTGCTGATAGATTATCTGTCTTTGGACCGGAACAGATCGACCGAACAAGAAGTCTTGTGTTTTCATGGTAAGACTTCATTTCTACTTAGCAAGGTAAATAATGTGTAAATCGATGGAAAATGTGCCTTTAAATCCACTTAAACCGAGCGACCAGGGTCAGTTTTATATGTGATCGAACAGGACCAGGATCAGGATCAGGACCAGAACCAGGCTGCTCCGCGCCGGGAAGTTCACGTTAAAAATGTCAAAAGACTCGGTAGCCTTGACCGCTGACCAGGATCACCGTCACTTCAGGTGTTTCTTTGAAAAAAGTCCCTTTCAGTTGAACAGTACACGGCCTCGTCTGACGGGGTTAGAGTAGGCAGTGAGCAGCGGGACAGACTGTTCTCCTGACCCGCTGCACGGCGCCCTCATGTCCGCCGAGCGGTCCCGTCGAGGCGGGATGGGTGAGTCCTGGCTCCTGGTCCGGTCCGGTCCGCCGCTAGTGGGCGCTGAAAGGAGCCAAAATGGGGAGACATTAATAATTCTACTGAGAATGATTATATCTGTTTGGTACATTTCTGTATACATGTACTATTCTGTACTAGTAATCTGCAGAGTATCGATCTATATGTAGCTATTTGATTATATATTCATGTAGCCTATATGGATACTTACTTATTTATCCTACTAAACAAATCATGCATTACATAAGAATGTATTTTAATCTGTGATGATATAACTTCAAATGCACTGAAAGGTGTAGCAGTATAGATAGTCTACTTAGTGAGACTGCTTTCATGTTGACTCTAAAATATTATTAAAATTGTATAAGATGAGTTATACTATATTATTCTCACGCAGCTTCAAGACACATTTGAAGGCTGCACATTACATTTGTTTCGTTGAGAAAACAACTTTGGGTAGCTGATAGGACTGTGATATTGTTTTATTACTTACTTATTAATTCAAACATTTTAATGACTAAAGTGATTATTTTAGAGCATATCTGAGTCAGAAATTACAATCTACAGCTGTCAGCCATTTACTCACATAGTGGCACATTTCTGCTTCAGTCTCCTGAGTAACTTCCACACCTGCTGGCTGTGAGCAGATAAGAATCAGATCAACTGTAAATTGTTCTCGTCTACACAGATTGAGTCAGCTTCTGTAAACTATCATGGCTCTTATTAACCTGAGAAGTGTTTAAATGATTCTTATCATAGTGAACTGCATACCCCTTATTGAGTAAACTGTAGTAGTACAGTAGTACATGGGTGAAATGAGCCAATCCCACAGAGTAATGATTCACCAGGATATCGTTCTCACAGTCTGCAGGATTTAAGTCTACATTCACATTCAAGGGTTTTATTTTTCGCATGCTTACTCAACTGTAGGAGCAGTGAGATGTAGGCGGACATAGTCTTAAGGCTGTGCAAACAAGGCCAACTTAGAATTAAAATAAGAGTGTACATTGGCCCAGTAGGCCACATTTACTGGCCATATAGGCTGTGCAGTTTTCCTTTTTTACAAAGATGTGACTGAAAGGATTGTATTCCAGCACACTGTGATCACTAAGTGTATTAGAGATACCTCATTGTGTTCATGGACCAAGAAAATGAAAATATGAATTGTACTTATGTCACATCCTTTTGTACACACCCAGTCCTTTTTACTCAGATGTCCTGCTCTCACTACAACTGCATTCATTTCCCAACATCCTACATGGTTGTGTCATGCCCATTGTTTCCCATCATGTTGTACACGGTCAAGTGAAGGCTTTAATGAACTGCATCCGTCAGACTTGGCCCTGTCACATCTATAGCACAGGCCTCGCACTTTTGACCCATTAAAAACCAATACAAGTAGGGTAAACAGTATCTCTGCCACATTTCTGTGGTTAGTAAACTATAACACTGTGTAGTATTGTAGCCCACTAAATGATGTGGTGGAAATATTTACAAAGAAGCTGCCTGCTAAGATAGTGTTGACCTCCCACTTACCTGGAGGTCCACTACCTAGAGTTTGCAGCATGTTGTAATTAGGTGATGTTACGCACATACAGCGCCATGATTAAAGTATTTGTAAAGGTCCAGTCAATGAATGGCTTACTGCCCACAAGCAGTGAGGAGGGAACAGCCAAGCATGACACATCCAGGCTCCTGCCCGATATAAACAAACTGTTTCTTAGCCTCTGGCTCGTCTTTTCTCATAGTGCCAGTACACACAGTCTTCCTGCAGGGGATTTGCAGCTCAGGCTCATACCTTGGCCATGTTTGCTTGTCTCCATGGCGTATCTTCAGTCTTAACCTCATGGGAGAGTTCACTTGTATTTTCAGGCTTGCTTCGCTGCACACCAAAGTGACACAAAGGCCCATTCATGGCTGAGAGTGGCTCCATTCATGGACGCTGAGTACTTGCTGGTAGAATTCATAATTGTCCATCGTCTTCCATCTCCGAAGCTCACTGGCGGAAATTACGCCACAGTCGGTTGTTTTAAGGATGACATAAATATTCAAATAGACGCATGGGCCACTGTTTTGTTTGTAGTGGCTTTTGTTGTTGCATTATGCATGCTCTGCATTGTTTCCTCCCACATTGACTGCAGATCTATTGGTGACATGAAACAAAGCAGGACTTGGAAGGATAAGATTGCAGTATGATAGTCAAATTGAGGTCTAGCTTTGTAGGAGTCGGGGCGAGGGGGGGGGGTTACTAATTAATGGTTTGCAGGTAAATTGCTGCATGGTGTAATTCTACAGACAGGAACTTAGCCACGGGGTTCTGAGCAGCATTCCTGCTCGAAGCTACAATATGTCAGAGGCTTACTGACACTTAAGTTGTCCAACTGTTTAACCTTTGACTTTCCATCTTGTGAGTAAAGCCAAGGAAGCAAGGCTAATCGCACCGTTCACATATTATTTTGCAATACTTAAGAAAGGAATTTCAGCCTGAGGATTGTGTCCCTTTTTGCTCTGCTCTGCTCTGTAGAGGATGACAGAGGAGAGGATGAACGATACAGGACTGCTACCTTTCTAAACAGTGGAGTTCAATACCTGTATGTAGAGTTATTCTCATGTTGCGTTTACCCTTTAAATGCTTGTCAGTAAGGAGATGAGGCTTTAAGTGAGATTAAAAGCAAGTTTACCATAAATGTTGTCCGGGCATGGTGACTGTACTCTCTTGTATTAGAAAAATTAAACTTATTAATCTAAAAATAGAGATTTATTTTTCTCTTCACAATCTTGCATCTGCATGATTAAGATGACAATATCATAATGGTCACAACAAACATGTAATTATAATTGTAAGCCCTAAAAATTCTATATTGGTGCATCTCTGAGGTTACCTTTACCTGACCCAGATGTCTCTACAGAATTTAACATGGCCTGACATGTCTTCATTTTTCTACCAACACAACTTTCCCTGACCGCACAAGCCTTCATTTCCGTGCTCAGGTTTCACGGTATCAAAATATTACACAATTATTACTATAGCATTGGCTATAATGACCCTTAAAGGACGTTTCTATTAGTTGAACAAATGCTTTATTATAACTGCCATTTTTCGTACTGCGATTACCCTGAAGCTGGTGCTGGCGCTGTGCTTTGGTGTGCCGTCTAAGTGTTGGAGTGTGTCCGTCAGCATCACAGGAATGCTGCACAATTAGCCCCTGTTGTAAGGGCGGATACTGCAGAGTTTCATGGTCACAGAGAGGGAGGAGGGCGAGGACTTCTGCTGCCCTCCCACATCTGACCCAGAGGTTGTGCAATACTCTGTACATCAGACAAATGACTTTAAGCTGGAACCACAAAGAGACACAGATGGCAGCTGCCAGATCAGACTGAAGTTATTTACTGGGCTTTTGTCGTATCTCCACTAAAACAATGCAGTGATTCAGGAATGTGAGTACTTGTTTACTGTACAAAGTAAATATGCTTACTACTCTCACAATGTATTATTATACATGAATACACACACACACACACACACACACACACACACACACACACACACACACACACATATTAATGTGTTCAGTTGTGCTTCAGAGTGAGAACTGTCTGGATAACAGAATATATGTGTGCAATGATATTCATGGTCTATTAATAATACAAGTTATTGATCGATAGGTGATTTATGTGTTTTGCGTTCTGAGCCTTGAAGTATTTGTTCTAGACCTTTGACCTGCCTCATTGGATGAGTGCACAGCTGTGTGTGCTGCATGGGGATGTGCTCCAGATGTACACTGTTTATATTCCCTGTTTCATGGGCATTTCACACGGATGAAGGTGGGATCGGAGCAACTGAGAGGAGTGGTGTACTGCAAAAGCCAAATGTGGAAATTTATTTTTCATTCAGTGTGTTCAAAGCTTAGTTCTGACACACCTGCTATGACAAGATGTGAATGTAGAAGTTTGAAGATAGCCGGTTGAATCCCTCCCCACTCAGTTTTTTCCGTTTGTCTCCAACAGCTTGCACTAGAATGAAGCCGCGATGGGTTTGATCGAGCTGACCTGTGTTGGAGCTTTGGACCGATACCAAACAGAACTTCACCCTTTTTGAGATCACAGTTTCTGCAACAACATGGCCGCAAGTCAGAACAACTACTGGGGACAACACGACCTGAACAGGTACGCAGACACCACTCTAATACATGAACAAACAAAATGTCAACAAGAATCAATTATTACGACGCAGTGTCACAATACAAACACTACTTTAACATTCATCCTGTTTTCATTCTGGGAAAATGTTTCTTAAATACTTTAATTACCGCTATTGTTATTGTTTTTTCTTTTCAGCCCCTTTATATTGATTATAGAAGATATGTTATATATATAAATCAATTAAACCAAAAATGTTGGCATTGCTCAACATACATTTATCAGCTCACTAAAAATACTTTGTCATGTAATACTTACACATTGCTAAACAGACACATGAGTAAACGGGCAGAAAAATCACTGATAAAACTCAACAAGCTGGTCACTACGTCTACATCAAAAAACAAAACTTTAGTTGTTACAATGCTGTCTGAAGGAGGTAGAATTCTGTCTGTGGTCTGAATCCACCATATTCTTTGATAATGTCAAGTCATTTAAATGGCCCAACATCACAAATGTAACCACTTCATTATTAAACCTTTTACGTGAAAAAAAAAAATAATCAAACAAACGCACAGAAGGGGGGATCTCTCCAGGATGGACAGACACTCTGTAGTTGTTGTACATTCAGAGTAAACAGTATTAAAATAAAGATAATATGGAGAAACAAAATGACAATA
>OZ023165.1:13041292-13080852 GCA_963678695.2 Diplodus puntazzo | reverse complement strand
CGTCCCTCTTTACTAATCCTTCTCTTGGTGGATGAAGGTCATACTCTTTGGTACACTGAGAGACTGCTGCCTTCCAGTTTTGATAATGTCACTGGTATGAGGATCAGAAGTTAGATAGTTCAGAGGCTGCCATCAGACTGTTACAAAGACTTATTTTTTTTTCTCCATCTGCTTTCGGCAATTCTTTTAGTATGAAAACATTTCACTAAGCAGTGACACTGCTGACATCAGAGGTTTGCATTCACTCTGCTCCAAGTGGCGTTATTCCTTCTTTCTTTTATAGTTGATAAAGTACCTGAAGGTCACAGCTGCAACAATGATTGTACTGTAATATACAGAAGGAGGAGGTGAGGGGGGAGGGAAGGCTGAGGGTGAGAATGAAGTTGAAAATAGACAGACACTCTTGGATGACAAGACGACCAGAAAACTAGAAACAAAGTGAGAACACCTCTGACACATAAACACACATGCACACACTCTCAGTCACACTGAAAATGTTTTGGAGAAGTGAGGACATTTTGGGTTGGGGGTCAAGTTCAGATTTAATGTTATGATTTATGCTTGGTTCAGGGTTAGAATAATGGTAAGTTGTTAGATAAACTTGAACTTCCTGTAAACTTGCTACGAAAACTATTTTTCGTTAGGTTCTAAGGATCGACAATAGTTATTTTAATTCTTACCTTTTTTCTGATAACATTCACTTTTAATTAAGTGGCATTTCTAATGAAGAGCTTTCGGTTGTTAACACGCAGCAGTATTTTTGTGTCACCTTGCTGTTTTTACTGATGCAAAAGAGAAAAATAGAAAAATGCTAAAACAAACACAATCTGAAGCTCAGTGGAAAACTACAATACTTGTGAACTCTTGGGCCTCGAATGTCATGTAAAAAAGTTTATGCTTCTTTTTTGGGCCACGTTTTATATTGTGCCTCCAAATAAATGTGCTTGTACTCACACGGACAGGCGCAAAGGAGATTGTGTTGATGCAGATCAGGTGACGCAGTGAAATGATGGAAGTTGTTTTGTTGGTGAATCATGCTTTAGTTTCTACCGACTCAAAGCCACGAGCCACCTCCAGCTGTAAATGAAAGTGAAGTTGTTATGGCTTCAGTTTGCTGTGATGCAGAACTGTCCAAATACTTGTATGAACCTGGACTAGCATCCATTTCACGTCCATTTTTGTTTTTACATTTGTTTGAGCTCAGGTATTATTTCTCTCACATTTATATTGTTTTCAAATGGAGAGATTCTTCAAGTATTGGGTTTAGTTAGACATCGAGCAATTTGGGGTCAGAATCGCAGACCTATGACAACCTCTAGTCTGCATCTCATGTAAGAAATTACAGAGATCTGTTTGTGTCTGTTTGTGCCAGAGTGATAGAAATTACCAACTATAACACCAGCATGAGGCGTTGAAACAGAATTTTAAGTGTTTCCTCATCATGTTCAGTTCACACACAAAGTGCCTTGTATCCATTCAGTAGACCAACACAACCACTCATTCATTCAACTGGAATAGGCTCTAAACAAAACAAATCCTTAGAGATGGAGGCAGAGTGAGACAGAAGGAGAGTGAGGCGCTCTGATTGTGTTGTCAATTAGCAGCAGCAGATCAATGGTGCGACGTGAAAGAAGCCCAAACAGCAAAGATCCTGAGTGAATCAAACAGGTCTGTTGCTCTTTTACAAGGTCTCTGATGTGGACCCAGAACTAAATGTTCAGTTGTGGGTTTTTCATCCTCTTCAAAGATTTAGTCAAGAATTAGGTTCATGGAGACAAAGAGGGCACTTGTGCAAAGAAACCCTCAGTGTGTTGGTTGCTGCATGGTGCCGGACATTTCGATTCAGTGCAGAGTTTCCCCTCTTTTTGCTCCAGTTTTAATAACGGTCTGTCCTTCACGGGTGTTTTCATTACCTCTTACACTCGGAGGCTCGCACACATGAAAGCATGCACATACAGGTGGCTGTGAAGAGGGCATGAACGAGTGAAATGTGTCATTTGCATCAAGCATTTAATGAAAAGGCACAAGTCTGAGTGCATGTGTTTGTGTTTTACAGCAGTAATGTGTAGTTATCGCTGCTCCTGTGATCTGTGATGTGGAAATGTACACCTACCTGAATGTGTAGAAAGTGAATTGGCCCTGAAACAAGGGCCAGAATTTCTTATTTGAGCTGATTCATGAAATTCGACATTCAGTTTCTCGATGTTGGCTAAAGCTGCTTCCTAAAAGGAGTCAAAATTGTTGATTATTTTGTGTAACTGCAGCATCTGTAGATGGAAGTAGACTGGATGAGATGAAAATTGTAAGCCGACAGAATAAATACACAAGTAACAGGTCAGTCTTTTCTCCTGGATATGTAGAATGGACACTACAGCTGCGTTCACTCACCCACTTATTAATCTCTGTTCATCTGGCTTCTTTCTACGTAACTCAGTGCAACAAAACACACAACACTTTTTCATTGGGATCAAGATGGAAGGAAAAGAAAAGAAATCCCATCTGACAGCTGCTTGACTGTTCTGAGAAAGACATGGAAACACAAAGCGAGGAAGATGAGGGGAGTCAGAGGAAGATGGGCATGAGGAGAGATGGCAGGGAAGACAGAGAGCGGGAAAGGGAAGGCCACAGCTTTCCCACATCAGGTTTGGGCTCTTCCGTCCGATGATCTCTGGAGCTCTCTCAATCTGACATTCACACCTGCTTCACATGGTGATTTGCCAGCTGTGCAGAGGTGAGATGGTGAGCAGGATTTTAACTTAACTCTCAACACACAAAATATGTCACTTCATGTGGAAATGTGTAAACAAGCACAACAATGTCTGCCAGGAGGGACTAGAGCGTGCCCAGCAATCACCAGGATTCATATTAACAGAATGATTAACCTCTGTAACAGCTGACTTTTTCACTTTGAACTCGTGATGATGATGATGCCTTTTGAACAGGTGTGGTCTTAACAACACCTCATACAGTCTGGTTCTTTGGTACATGTACATGATACAATCAGGTCCAACCATCGACTTGCTGTAATAGTTCCTCCTGATCAGACCGGCCATCAAGAGATCGCTTCCTCATGTGCTTCCAATGGGAAACAATATGGGACAAAATCCACAGTCTTCATCATGTCTAACGATGAATCTCAAAGTTGAGCTGAACATAATATTCAACACTTACAAAATTCCCATTTTTGTGATTATTTTTGGCAATTCAAGATAAAAACAGTGTCCACTAACATGAAAACAGGAAATTCTGTTACAAAAAGACTAACTGTGGAAAAATCCACTTTATTTAATACAGTAAATTTGTGTAATATTTTGTTCTTCTTGAGAACTGGGATTTTTTTCTACACTTACATTGGAAGAATGTTACTGACTATGTGAACCATGTGACTATTGTTTTAAGACAGACGTGAACCTACTTTAATGGTTCAGTGTTACTCTTATGGATAGATTTTATTTTCAAAACGAATAAACAAAAGAAAACAAATATCTATCTATATATACAGTACACAAATACACACATTCAGTTAAATTAAAAAACAAGCTTTATTCATGTTATCCGTCACAGCAACACGAATGACAGTAAACAGCAACTTTTCAGTATCTCTACATCAGGAGTACATTAATTGACATATTGCAAACTTAAGTCTCTTCAGTATAAAAAACATGTGTTAAAAGCACACCCACGGGTGACTCTGGCATCCACACGTTGATAAAAAAAAAAGATCGCATTGGCAGTAGTACAGTGGTTCCCTGCTGACAGACTGGGTTAGCATACATATGTATATTCTATGACACTTTCAATTAAAACCAAGTTTAATGTGATCTTACATGAAATACATCTTTTGTTACGTCCTGCCTGTGAACATGTGCTCATATCTCTGCGGCATGTTTGTCCCTCCAGCTCCGACAAGTTTAAGCAACTTTATTTTCATCAAGTCAATTATTAAAATCATACAGTAATAAACATGAAGCATATTCAAAATCTTACAGCTCACAAAAAAAGCTTGCCAAAGAGGACTGTGTGGAGGTAGTTGTCCTCTGCAGTACGGGACATATTAGTAAAAAAATAAAACATATTAGTAAGTCAGGACAGTAAACAGGTAAAGTTTGGATTTAACATTTTTACAAAAATCTGTAATTATTTTCTTCATCACATTAGTAACTTGACTACATGAGCTTTTTCCTTTCCCTTCATTTCTTCCTTCACTGTGTTAAAATACTGACTTACACTGACTTACTGACAACAGCATCTTTTCAACATGTTTAACATTGTGGCATTGAAATGATACAGGTGAGCTTGTGCTCACTTTAAGAAATATCAGTCGGAGCATCAAGTGTTCACTACATTAGACTTTTCCTCAGAGCAGAGGGGTTCAGTCAATCTCACACAAAGTCACACAGCCATTCCTAAACCAGAAGCCTGGGAAGAGTGGCTCTGTGAATTTGGCCTTGAAAGTGTGTATGAGGCTCAGCTCTCCTGATGTGACACTGTAATATTTCAGAGTGCCACCTTCCCAATCCAGTAGCAATGCTATCTTTTTCCATTGGGGCGATTCAATCTTTTTGCATTTGGGTGATTCAGTCTTTTTGCACTGGGACACTATTTTCTTTTGTTTGCATTTTTGCTTCCCATGCAAAGGAAAACATCCTCCCTTCAGGCAGAGAAGACTCCAGGACTGGTCATTGCATCCTAAACCACCACTACTGTCCCATTTTCGACCCACTCCTCTATATGCCACTGCGATGCCGACCTCCCCTTTCCACTCCACCTCCCAGTAGCAGAGGCCTTTCTGGCCCTCCTCACAAAACACCTGACTCCTCTTAAACCTGTCCTCTTTTTCAGGTCGTGTCACCTTCTCCTCCACCTTCTTTATGGTTTTCACTGTCCTGTTTCCTTCGGACAGGACAAGTCTCTTACTTGCTGTGTTTTCATCAAACTTCAGATCTACACCATCTGACAAAGAGACAAAGTTTAATGTTTTATGTGCAATTGAAAGACAATAAAAGTAATAAAAGTATGTTTTTTAATGAAATCCAAACAAAATCAATTAAAGATGAAATCTGGGAAAAAATAAAATTGTTGAATTGATTGTAATTTTGAGTTAGATTTGCAACCTTTAATTATTATAATGAACATTTACTGTAAAAAAATATCTAATGGTAAAAAGTACTTACATGATATCCAATACTACCAGAGGAGTTACGGAACGGATACATTCATTTTTAAATATATCAGGCAAAAGCTTCATTTCTAAGGCTTGGTGGCAAGTGTCTATAAATAAAAAAAAAAGAAAAGACTTACACTTCTTCAGGCCTGGCTTTAACCGATGCTCTCCACTGTGGTCGAAGCTGTACAAGATGAATAAAAGGGTTGTCACAAACACAGATGTCAACCTTCAGCTTCAATGTGAAAAGATGAGAAGTAAGTGCATTTGATATGGACAGAGTTCATAGAGCAGAACATTAGGCCTGTCTCACAAGTCCCATTTATACCTGCTATTAATAAATGTTGTGTTATCTCGCTTCTGCCCACACTGTGACAGAATTAACTGAGTGGGGCTGGTGTTCATGTCAACAAACATGCCATGTACCAGATACCTGAACCATGACGCAGGATTTGGGGTCAGTGGGGTAATTTAGGGTTAGCCCTGGGGTTTTAGGGTTACAACGGTGGTTCACCTCTTACTAGAGTGAATCACTATTATAACTTGTGCTATACACCTTACTTGCTCCCGAGTAAAATATGTTGGAGTTAACACATCAATATGTTTAGAAGCATGGCTAATCATGGCCAACCCCTTGGGAATTGCATCACCATTTATGAAGATCCTGAGGAGCTCAATGTCAGATCGTGAGATTGTTTACCAGGAGGGCTAAAGAGTTCAGAAACTGCCGAAGCCCACTGGCTTTTCCAGACAATGTTTTAAATGATATACAGCAGCAACTGATTTGCTTTGGCTGGATGTGCTTCGGCTGATATTGTAGCCGAGGGAATACCTTTGTTGACATATCGAGTTGATTACCACCATCGCTTCACGTGGTTACCCTCTGCTGTGTTTGTGATGTGTTTTTCTTTATCCAGATAAATCAGTTTGGTTGGTAACTAGCCTGCTAGCTAATAAGATAAAATATTGAGTTCACATTTTACCCTAGTGTAGATGTACTGTCATCATGAAAACCATACCTACAAACAAACACATATAAATACACATCCTGACATTAACATTAACATTAACATACCAGATTTCCAGGCTCATATTTCGACAAGGAGCTATAGCAGAGAGCGTCGTCACCCCATTGACTCCTGGGTGATTGTAGCTCAGATCCAGCTGTTTCAGGGAGCAGGTCGTTTTGAACTCGAGAGCTGAGGCCAGGAATGAGCAGCCGTTCTCTGACACCTGACAACCTGACAACCTGCAGACCACACAAACACGTTTGCACAAACATCATTTCCTGGTGACTGCCTTAATCCCACTTTTTACAAAAGTTTTTTTTTATGTGAAAGACAAATTGTCATTACCGGCACATTAACAATCTTAAATATTGTGGATGTTAACCTTATCCCGACTTTGGTGGGGGCATGAGAATACTGTTTTATGGGAAGTCACAATGAAACCTGAACTCAGGGTGTGTGTGTGTGTGTGTGTGTGTGTGTGTGTATGCCTTAAATATCTCTGCAGATCAGGATCAGACTGACCTGAGATTTTCAACATGGTTGCTGCATGGTTTAAGGGTGTGCAACGTCGGATTTGTTTGGACTACAATGATACCTTTAATAAATAATTTCATAAATGATTTAGAAAAATTCAGCTAGCATTGTAAACCACCATAGCCACGTGCGCAATCACTAGCCAATCACTGCAGAGCCCACCCCCATGCCCCACCTCCTGAGTCGACGGACACGCCGGTGCATCCAAATCACGTGACCAATTTAGGATGACGTAGCAGCAAGACGCAGCCTCCGTGAGTCTCGGTTCCGACGTATGTGTTAGAGTGGCCTTCAAACTATATACCAGTTTTTAAATCATGTTGATAGGCCAAGTAAAACCGGACTTATGATAAATAATGTCCGCCACGCTTTTTCAAGAACATTGCCGTCACGTTTGCTGTGCGTTTGGTGCAGGAAGAAACGGTCAAAACGGGCTTCTCTCACGAAAGTGTCTGCAAGCAGGAAGTGTTTGCAAGCAAAAAAAACTGTGCTACTCCCTTTCCCATTGGTGGAAAAAGGCACCACACCAACCAATCACAAAATTATATGGCAAACCATGTGATTTGGTTGCTGAGGAACAGGGGAAGTTGTGGGAGGGACGGCGGCGAAAGAGTGACAGCGACAGTGACGGTGATAGAGACAACGATAGTGATAGCGAGTTTTGAGAGTTGAGAGATTTGTGACATTTAGCGTGTTTGGAGAGTATAGTTAGTGTTATGTAGTGTTTGGTGTAGTGTGTTTAGTGTGTAGTGGCGTCGTTTTTTTGTTTAATGAGTCAAAACAATGAGGAGGCTGCTGAATGTGGAACAGACAGTGCAGCTCTTCATTGAGCTGGAAGGAGCCTAAGCCTGAGGCATTGCCTGCATTTAAATGTAAATAGTTACATATAACTTTGTAAATTTCAAACACTTATGCAAAAATTTAGCAAACAACAATTTATATTTGCATTATAAGTAATAAAAATGGTTTGTTAAACATATTTGTGGTTTTCACTGTAAAAAATCGAACTTTTTCCTACTCAGATTTTATGTTTTTCCTGATTTTAGGTCCATTGTGTTAATACAGTATGTCAAAATGAAAAAATAACTGTACAATCACACGTGTGAGGTTGTACTGAAAATAATGACACCAAGCAAGGCCAGGTAAATTGTTTTTAAGGTGAAATATAATGGCAAAATCAAAAATAGTCAAAAACGGCCAATTATAACCAAGAATATCGAATTTCACAACAAACCTAAATATCCCTGATGTCCCACATTCAAACGCAGCCTCATTTGGCCATCCATGAAAAAGCTACTTAACCTCCCACTTTTCTATAGGAATACATACTTCCTATGGGCAATGCACTAGTATATCAAACATGGCTGATGCAAGGACGAGTTCTCACTTGCCTTATTTGGAGTTTTTTATTCTATGTTCTGAAGAAGCAAATGTATTTTTACAAAATGTTTGCTGCTGTGCTTAAAGTGAAACTATCGCCTTTTCAATGGGGGGCAGGGGCACTTTTACGCTAGCATCAAAATCGCTATTTTTAAAACACTAAGTAGGCTCGACACAACATGAAATTTTGCTCGTAGTATCAGGAGGGTCTCTACACATGAAAATGTCATGGCAGACAAAAAGTGTCAATCCCCGAGTGCGACCTAACAAGTCCGCTTGAGGAGCGGTCCACCATTACTCTCTTGCCTGTTAGGTCGCACTCGGGGATCGACACTTTTTTCTGCCCTGACGGCGGTGCACCGGAGGTGCAGCTACCAACGTGAGTTAGTTTCACTTTAATTGACCTTTTTTGCAGTTTGGAATAACAAATACCTTAAACTACACACAACACCCCAATTCTGTTCTTGTACAGTATGTACATATCATGAATACGCATATGCAGTAAATGTAATGTACACTTACTTGAGAACCTCCAGTTTACAGTGAAGACTCTTCAGGCCATCAGCAAGTTTCTCCACACCTGAATCCAGCAGGTCGTTATGACTCAGGTCCAGCACTGTGAGATTAGAGGATGCAGAGCTGAGGACGGAGGACATCAGACCTTTGCAGGATTCTTCAGAGAGCTCACACCAGCTCAGCCTGTGGACATACTTGTAATCAGAAATCTGAAAAATCTGAACTAAAGACACCACTCTGTCTGGGTTCAGAAGTTTTTGCTCTGAACTGGTTCATATTTTATATATTTGTTTGACAGAATGCAGACAGTACTGACTGATGGTCTCAAAACAATCTCTGTTGGGATAACAATCCTTGTTTGTGTTGGTCTTAAAATGAGGTGTGGTCAGGTACACTGATGGGAGATCGCTGTCATGGAGAAGAAGAAATTGACAGCGCCATTGGCCAACAGATGGCTGGTCTGCAGTCAAAGGCAGAGTAATTTTCCTGCTATCTAAAGGACGCATTATTCAGATAGTAAGTTGTGCCGTCACTGGCGACCTCAAAAGAAGCGTACATTCCATTTTACAATTAGAGGCACTGCTTTCAGTCATTTCAAACATTTCCATGTGTGCAGTAATGTCACTGTAACAAAACATCAGACTTTGTGCCCGTGTTGTCCGCCATTTAACTGGACACATTTGCACCATGAACTTTAGACTAAGTACTTAAATAGGGCCCATGCAAATCCCCTTTTTATGTGGATGACAGCCTTGTATGCTTCAATTCAAACTATGTTAAGATTACAATCTGCCCTAAAAGTTCTGCAGACATATCTGCATTATCTCAAACTTGTACTGAATGTTGATAACGAAAAATATGTTTTATTTTTATGTTTGTATCTCTTTACCATCTGTAGGTCTAATGGTACTGCAATTGAAATGTTATAACCTTATAAATACAGGAGAAAGACTGCTGTAAGTGTGAGTGCTGCAGTCTCTTGGAATTTATTGCAACATGACTTAAAACTGAATCCTCTTGTGTCACTTAGATGCTTTGGGTCTTTACTAAATTACTAAACATTGGCCTGTAACTGTTTTAACTGACCAGTTTGTTGTTTTGTATGTTTGTATTTATATTTTGTTTGTTAGCTTGATGTCTCTGCTCATGTTCAGCATCATTAAAACTACTCTGGTCCCCACTAACAACAAGAAGAGATCTATATTCTGTCATTTTTATGAGAGCATTAATTTTGAAAGTACTTACAAAGCAGTGTTGGAGACTTTGACCACTGGCAACATTCCTAGAAGAACTTTCTCTGATTTCAGGTATTTTTTCAGATCAAACACATCAAGCTCCTCATCTGATGTCAGCAGCACAAAAGTCAGAGCTGACCACTCAGCGGTGGAGAAATTTTCAAATGTGGTTGTTTCAGAGCGCAGGTACTTTTTGACTTCTTCCACCAGAGTGTGGTCATTCAGCTCATTCAGACAGTGGAAGAGATTGAACTTTTTATCAGCATCAGTGTTCTCTTCCTTAATCTTTTCTTTGATGTATTCAATAGTTTCCTTGTTGATCTTCTCAGTATTTTCTCTCTTTTCCAGCAGCTCTTGCAGTAGTTTCTGGTTAGTCTCCAGGGAGAGGCCTAGCAGGAAGCGAAGAAACAGATCCCAGTCTCCATGTTTGTTCTCCAAAGCCTTGTCGACTGCCGTCTTGTAGAAGTCCAAGTCTGGAACTATCGAAGTGGGTTTGGTAAGCAGATTTTCACCTTTGTTATTGAATGTGTGAGAGACATAAAAAGCTGCCAGGAACTCTTGAATGCTCAGATGGACGAAGCAGAAGAGTTTCTGTTCGCTCACTCCACAGTCTTCTCGCTTAATCTGCGTGAATAATCCAGAGAAAACTGCAGCCTCAGTGATGTCAAGACCGCACCCTGTCAAGTTTTCTTCAGTGAAGAGAAGGTTTCCTTCCTCGAGGCTTTCGAGGGCCAGTTTCCCCAGAGAAATGATGGTTTCCTGGTTCTTTTGATTCCAGCATGAATCTGTCTCAGACCTCTCACCTTTGTCATCTCCAGGATACTTCACATTTTTCTGTCTGCATTGTAGCAAAAGGAAGTATATGTACATGTCAGTCAGAGCCTTGGGCATCTTTCCTTCTTGTTCTCTGTTCACAAAGTCCTCCAGGACTTTTGACGTGATCCAACAGAAGACAGGGATGTGACACATGATATAAATGCTTCTTGATTTTTTCACATGTGACAAAACTTTTTCAGCCAGCTCCTTGTCAGTGAATCTCTTCCTGAAGTACTGATCTTTCTGATCATCATTGAATCCTCGCACCTCTGTAACCCGGTCAACTGTGTGAGCAGGGATACGGTTGGATGCTGCAGGTCGCGAGGTGATCCAGATTTGAGCTTTCGGAAACAGCTTCCCTTGGATTAGGTTTGTCAACAGAACATTCACTGAGGCTGCCTCTCTAACATCTGTGTGAGAGGTACTTTCACTGAAGTCAAGATCAGGTCGACATTCATCAAAACCATCCAGGACAATCAGGATTCTGTACTTGTCATAATCTGTTATTTCTGATGTCTTCATACTGGGAAAAAAGATGCCTATAAGTTCCTCCAAGCTGAGAGTTTCCTTTTTTTTCAAATTCAGCTCCCGGAAAGAAAGAGGAAACATATAAAATATGTCCTCGTTGGCCGTACCCTCAGCCCAGTCCAGCATGTACTTCATTGTAGCAAAGGACTTCCCAATGCCCGCCACTCCAATCGTTAGCACAGTTCTGATGGGTTTATTATCTCCAGATGCTGGTTTGAAGATGTCCTGATATTTAATCAATGTTTCTTGTGTCTCTGGTTTGAACTTTGCATCTTGAACTTGTCTGGTCTCATGTTGTTCATTGACCTCTCCCCTCTCACCCTCTATGATGTAGAGATCTGTGTAGATCTCATTCAGAAGGGCAGAGGTTTTCTGCTTATCGATCCCCTCAGACACATGGGTGAACTGCTCCTTCAGCTGAGTTCTGAGTTTCTGTTTACTTGCAATGTCAGGCTTACCTGTGGGTAAACAATATTCAAAGTTATTAACAAATAGTGTTGATTTAATGTTTTGAATGCTTTTTTGTATATGGTTTATTTAGCTACTACTGTTTTAGCTAACCCAACTAAAAGTCGAGCAAGTCATAAAACACAAAATAAATCAGCACAAGAAAATGCTGAATATAAGCATCATGACAGTGTAATTTATCCCTGCTTCATTGTTGCTGTCCTTCCACAGGCCATTTTTCAGCTACACTGATCAGCTAGAACATTAAAAGGACTAACAAATGATGTGAATAACATAGATTATCTCGTTACAATGCAATGTTCTGCTGTGAAACCTCGGGTCCTGACATTCATGTGGATGCAACTTGACATGCAGAACCCACATATAATTACAGACCAAGCACACCTCCTCATGGAAACAACATTCCTGGATAGTGGGGACCTCCCTAGGAGGACAATTTACTCTGCCACATTGCAAAAAACGCTGAGGAATGGCCTCATGAGCATGACAAAGAGCTCAAGGCATCAACCTGGGCTCCACATGTACAGGATCTCAACAAGATCGAGCATATGTGGAACATGCCCAAAGAGGTCTGATCCATTGAGGCCCCACCTCACAACCCACTGGACTCGAAGGATCTGCCGTCAATGCCCTGGTGCCAGACACCAAAGGACACCCAGAGGTTCTGTGTCTATGCTTCAATGGGTCAAGTCCAATCCACAGTGGAGCCTCAATGGATCAGACAGGTTCCCATGGATGGGTAATTGGAGGGTTAGGGACTGGGATCTGGGAAATCTGGGGGCACAGATTAACACTTTAAGCTCTTTGCCATGGTCCTGTTGCCAGTCCTCAGCAGTTTGCGCTGGGGAATAATACACACTGTCCTGCTGGGAAGCCACTGCCATCGGGGAGTGCCAAAGTGGACACATCAAGCAGTTGAACCAATGAGTGCAGTGCAACTTTGAAGGGATGCTTCGAATCCATAGACTGGAATAACCTTCTTGCCCCCGACAGCAACATCAGCAAGTTCATTCCTTTTGTGTGGATAACATAATTCCCATCAAAAAAGTAACGATCTTCCCAAACAATAAACTCTGGATTACAAAGAACTCAAAATAATTCTCAATAAAAAGAAAAGAGTATTCTTCACCGGCACCGATTCTTAAAAAAAGGAGGTAAACAAAGAGGTAAAGCGCGCCATAAAAAATGCCAAACTGAAGTATAAGACCAAGGCAGAGGAAAATTTCACACAAGGGAGACTCTGCTCAGCTTGGCAGGGGATTAAGAAACACGGCTGCTGTGAACACTGCTCCCTCCACCCACTGGACAGTCCAGGTGGCTGGCACCTTGTACTGTAAGCCTTGATCCTCTCAAGCAAGTTAAGGGGTTGGACCAACATTATAAAAGGCCTTTATAGCATTCCAGTGCAGCACAACCTCCAACTAACAGCATACATTTGGTTTAATTAGACACCTCCAACTAACAGCATACATTTGGTTTAATTAGACACAGTAGTGTCTAACATGCTGTCTATGTTAGACACTCCCCAATTTTTTTAAACGGTTATCTGTTAACATTTCACAGCAATTTAGAGCATTTAAAGACCCTTGGATATGATTGCACCCTTATTTATGATTAGCTCAATGCACACCCATAAGCTTACATCTTATTTCTGTAGTCCTGTCGACACATGTATCAGGCAGCTGTTTGGCAGCTGAAGGTTGGGAGGTTATCCAGAGTCGGGCAGAAGGAAACAGCGTTCCTCTGATGAGGTTTGTCAGTAGCACATCGACTGAAGCTGGTTCTCTGGTGTCAGTCAAGATGTTACTGTTGTCGCAGTTTTCAAAGTCGAGAGGAGGTTGATAATCATCCAGTCCATCCAAGACAAATAAAACTTTGAACTGCTCATAGTTAGAAATCACACAATCCTTTGTTTCCTTGAAGAAACGCTCAAGAAGTCCCACCAAACTGACTTTTGTCTCTTTTATCTTATTGAGCTCAGAGAAGTTCAGTGGAAATATCACTTCTTCATCAGCTTTTCTCCAAAAGTTCTTTACTGAATTGACCACCCAAGTTAAATATGACCCTTTGTCATTTTTAGCCCACTCTATTTTGAATTTCTGCGCATGGAAGGATTTTCCAATTCTAGTGTCTCCGATAGTCAGCACAGTTCTGATTGGTTTTTCTTTTGTATCTTTGAAGATGTCAGATGTTGCATTCACTCGTGTCAAGGATTTTCCCAGTGGACATAGAATGTTTTCTCCATTATCGACCACACCACTTTTGTCCTCTCTGATGATGTGTTCTGTGTTTTGTTGGTTTGGATGATTTTTGTCTTCAACTTCAGTGTTCTCAGTACGAAATCTTCTTCTCAGGGCTGATACCAGCTGCTGCCGTCTCTTTAATGTCTCTGGATAAACAGAACAAATTTCAGCCCATTATTGATGATGAAGGGTAGATGTAATTACCTTCATGTCAGTTAAAGTAATTTATGATACAACACAGTAAACAAGTTACACCACAAGAGTCAAATATTACCAGTGTTAAAAATGATCTCACTGTTGTTGAAACACATTGATATCCAATTCAATTCAGTTTAGTAATGTTTATAATATCTGTAATAACATTGCTATATGTCATGGTTGCACCTTGTGTACTATTTCCTAGTCATGATTTTCAAATCTAACAGAAAGAGTGACACAGACATATGAAAAAAGGTTATTGTTATTGTTTCATACCTCGACATTCTGTCTGTTTCTGAATATATTCAGAGGGAATCTTATCAACTCCTGAAGGTTGAGAGACGATCCAGAGACGAACGGAGGGAAGCAACTTCCCCTTGATGAGGTTTGTTAGCAGCACATCCATCGAGGCTGGCTTGTCCATATCTGTCAGTTCCTCGTTGTTTTGAAAGTCCAGAGGAAGTTCACATTCTTCCAAACCATCAAGGACAAAAGCTACTTTACATTTGTTGTACGGGCAAACAAATCTGTGTTTGTTGTCATTGAGGGAATCACGAAGGAGCTGTGTCATGCTTTGTTCTTTTTTTCTTCTTGAATTCAGATCGCTGAACTTCAGTGATACTATCAAGTCTATGTTGTTGTTGGACTTTCCTTCTGCCCAGTCTACCATGAACCTCCTTGTTTGGAGTGTTTTACCAACACAAGGAACTCCCGTCGTTAGCACTATTTGAACTGTCTTTTGCTCTGAATCAAGAAATAAGGTACTATAAGTTTGTTTTTCATCGCTGTTTTCTTCTCCTATCTTGTAGATTTCTGTGTCAATCTCATGTTTTCTCAGTTCCTCTTTATGTCGATGGCAGATTTTTCCCTTCAGTTCTGCTGTCAGTTCATGTGTGAAATCTTTGCCTAAAGAAATTATAAGACGACATAGAGAAAGCAGAGTACAGTGACTGCAGAAAATAGTGTCACATTATGCATTTTGCTATACCAGCAGTTAAAGCTCAGAGAGGAAAATGGCACTAAAACATAAAATGTAAGTAGGAATTTGCAATGAGATTATTTTTAGTTGAGTTTATGAAACATCTCCCATAAAAGTGATGTATGTCATGGTTTCAGCTTCTGCAGTATTTCCAAATCAACATCAACATCAAAAATGACACATGATACATAATATGAGTTATGAGACTAAATTATTGTTATTGTTTCATACCTCGACATTCTGTCTGTTTCTGAATATATGCAGAGGGAATCTTATCAACTCCTGAAGGTTGAGAGACGATCCAGAGATGAGCGGAGGGAAGCAACTTCCTCTTGATGAGGTTTGTTAGCAGCACATCCATCGAGGCTGGCTTGTCCATATCAGTCAGTTCCTCGTTGTTTTCAAAGTCCAGAGGAAGTTCACATTCTTCCAAACCATCAAGGACAAAAACTACTTTACATTTGTTGTACTGGCAAGCTCTTCTGTGTTTGTTGTCATTGAGGGAATCACGAAGCAGCTGTTTCATGCTTTGAACTTTGTTTCTTCTTGAATTCAGCTCGCTGAACTTCAATGACACTATCAAGTCTATGTTGTTGGACTTTCCTTTTGCCCAGTTGACCATGAACCTCCTTGTTTGAAGTGTTTTACCAACACAAGGAACTCCCGTCATTAGAACTGTTCGAACTGTCTTTTGCTCTGAGTCGAGAAATAAGGTATTATAAGTTAGTTTTTTATCTTTGTTTTCTTTTCCTATCTCGTAGATTTCTGTGTCAGTTTCAAGTTTTCTCAGTTCCTCTTCATGCTGACGGCGTATTGTTCCCTTCAGGTCTGCTGTGAGTTCATGTGTGAAATCTTTGCCTAAAGAAATGATAAAGACATTATAGAGAAAGCAGAGTACAGTGACTGCAAAAAATACAGTGTCACATTATGCATTTTGCTATACCACCAGTTAAAGCTCAGAGAGGAAAATGGCACTAAAACACAAAATGAAAGTAGGAATTAGCAGTGACATTAATTTTAGTTGAGTCTATGAAACATCTTCCATAAAAGTGGTGTATGTCATGGTTTCAGCTTTGCCGTATTTCCCAATCAACTTCAACATCAGGAATGACACATGATACATAATATGAGTTATAAAAATAAGTTATTGTTATTGTTTCATACCTCGACATTCTGTCCATTTCTGAATATATTCAGAGGGAATCTTATCAACTCCTGAAGGTTGAGAGACGATCCAGAGATAAGCGGAGGGAATCAACTTCCCCTTGATGAGGTTTGTTAGCAGCACATCTATCGAGGCTGGCTTGTCCATATCAGTCAGGACCTTGTTGTTTTCAAAGTCCAGAGGAAGTTCACATTCTTCCAAACCATCAAGGACAAAAGCTATCTTACATTTATCAAACTTGAAATTTTCTGGGTGTTTATCATCACTGAGGGAATTACAAATTAGATCTGTCATGCTTTGAACTTCATCTTTTCTTGAATTCAGCTCGCTGAACTTCAGTGACACTATCAAGTTTATGTTCTTGTTGGACTTTCCTTCTGCCCAGTCAACCATGAACCTCCTTGTTTGAAGTGTTTTACCAACACCAGCAGCTCCCGTCATTAGCACTGTTCGCACTGTCTTTGTCCAATAATTTTTAAATAATTTATCATAGGTTTGTGCTTTATTATCTTTGTTGTCTTTTCCTATGTCGTAGAGTTCAGTGTCAGTCTTGTGTTCCTTCCATTCTTCTTCATGCTGGCTGAGGATTCGTCTTTTCAGGTCTGCTGTCAGTTTTTGTTTGAAATCATTGCCTAAAAATGATAAAGACATTATAGAGAAAGCAGAGTACAGTGACTGCAAAAAATACAGTGTAACATTATGCATTTTTTATACCAGCAGTTATAGCCCAGAGAGGAAAATGGCACTAAAACATAAAATGACAGTAGGAATTTTCAGTAACATTAAGTTCAGTTGAGTTTATAAAACATCTTCCATAAAAGTGATGTATGTCACAGTTTCAGCTTTTGCAGTATTTCCTGATCAACATCAACATCAATATCAGGAATGACAGATGATACATAATATGAGTTATGAAAATAAATTGTTATTGTTTCATACCTCGACATTCTGTCCATTTCTGAATACATTTAGAGGGAATCTTATCAACTCCTGAAGGTCGAGAGACGATCCAGAGACGAGCGGAGGGAAGCAACTTCCCCTTGATGAGGTTTGTTAGCAGCACATCTATCGAGGCTGGCTTGTCCACATCAGTCAGGACCTCGTTGTTTTCAAAGTCCAGAGGAAGTTCACATTCTTCCAAACCATCAAGGACAAAAGCTATCTTACATTTATCAAACCCGAAATTTTCTGGGTGTTTATCAGCACTTAGGGAATGATGAATCAGATCTGTCATGCTTTGAACTTCATCTTTTCTTGAATTCAGCTCGCTGAACTTCAATGACACTATCAAGTCTATGTTCTTGTTGGACTTTCCTTCTGCCCAGTCTACCATGAACCTCCTTGTATGAAGTGTTTTACCAACACCAGCAGCTCCTGTCATTAGCACTGTTCGCACTGTCTTTGTCCAATAATTTTTAAATAATTTATCATAGGTTTGTGCTTTATTATCTTTGTTGTCTTTTCCTATGTCGTAGAGTTCAGTGTCAGTCTCATGTTCCTTCCATTCTTCTTCATGCTGAATGAGGATTCTTCCTTTCAGGTCTGCTGTGAGTTTGTCTTTGACATCTTTCCCTATAGAAACAATAAAGACAAAACAAACAGAGCACAATGCAGAAATCGCAATATCACACTACTAAACAATTAAATGGCAGACATAAAAAAGTTTTGTCACATGATGTTTTGAGTTATACCTGCAATCAAAGCCCAGGGATTCAAAATGTATGAGAATAAAGAAATGTATCTATGCGTTTGCAATAAAGAAATAAGTGTTAAATCTCCCTATATTCCAGCAGTAACCACTGTTACAGAGTGTTTGGTCAGTGACCATGTCTCTCCTCCTCTTGCTCAGGCTGTGGAATAAAAAAATGATTTCAGGATATAGAACTCCATAAAGGGGCAGTCCTGTCTGCTTGTGAACACACAGAGAGCAGGATCCTCCTGTTTCACGCTCTGTTTGTTGATTAGCACTCTGCGTACATGTGGTGACATAAAGAGGAGAGAGAGGATGCTAACTGCAAAAAAGACATGACAATGAAAACATTTACAACAGCTCTAAGCTGTGTTGCTTACTCTTACCTTTGCTTGAGGTGACCACACTGCTGGGCGTAGTGGTGTCTGGATTCTGATCGGATAAGCTTCAACACAAACACAAAACACTTAAATACATTAGATACGTTTACTCTACAAAGATCAACACTATTATTGTTGGAGGTAAAATGCAACTCCCAGTCTTATATTTACATTTAGGGCATTTAGCTGCCGCTTTTGTCCAAAGGGGTGGGAGGGAGTCAGGCTATACGGGGTCGAGGTGAAATCTGAACAAATGACTTTTGAGTCTTTCGAGGAAGATGGCAAGTGAATCGTCTTCACTACTCTGCTCTTTCATTTCTTCCTCATGTTGTTAATTCATCTTTTTCTATCTCTAATAGAAATAATAGTACGAAAGCCTAAGTTGTTTGTCCTACCTTAGGTCGGACGTGAAGTCGAGGGGATCATCCTTGAGAACGTTCCTAAACGCAGGGGAGACTGGTCTTCTAGGCTCATTATGGCTTTAAAAGAAAATATTTGAGGGATTTCACAAAAACATCCTTTAACATTTTTTACATCTGTGAAAAAACTTTTTAGCTTCAATGTGGAAACTGCAGTAATGACTGACTACTCTGATAAGTCATTCTTTCATTTTTTGTCACAAAGAACATGACCAAAACGTCTTACCTCGGTTCTTCTTTATTGAAGTGGAGAGGTTCACCCTTGGACCTGTCACTTCTCATGGAAACACTGCTGTCTACAGGAGAGACTGATCTGTCTTTTCTGTAAAACAGATTAGAATTAAAAACCTTTTTACAATTTCATCATCTTTATTATTGTTTTTGAGGTGGAGCTTCCAGTATTTCTGTCGCTATTTCAAATACATTTTCATCCATTTAGTTAGTCTGGATCAAACATCCAACATAACTAAAATATCTTACCCTGGTTCTCCCTTCCTGAAGTGGAGAGGTTCACCCTTGGACCTGTCACTTCTCATGGAAACATTGCTGGGTACAGGAGAGTCTGATCTGTCTCCCTCAAACGGACTGTAAAACAGATTACAATAACCAATGTTTTAACACTTTGAACATCTTTATTGTTGAGGTCGATCTTCCAGTATTCCTGTCACTATTTCACTACATTCTCATCCATTTGAGAGGGGTCTGGCTGCAGATCTCCAGCGTCAGGCTGCTTCCGGTGCAGGCTCCACTCTCAGGCTGCCTCCAGTGTCAGGACCGGAAATAACAAACTTTCTGTGCGTCTCTTAAAGGACTCCGGTGTATTTTCGGCTTTCATTACCATCGTGAAAACCGTAACTGACTCATTTTATTTATCCAAAATAAGTTCTGAATGGTCATGAACTTTGGGTCATGACCGAAAGAATAAGATCCCGGATACAAGCGGCCGAAATGAGTTTCCTCCGCAGGGTGGCAGGGCGCTCCCTTAGAGATAGGGTGAGAAGTTCTGTCACCCGGGAGGAGCTCAGAGTAGAGCCGCTGCTCCTCCACATCGAGAGGAGCCAGCTGAGGTGGCTCGGGCATCTGTTTCGGATGCCCCCGGGACGCCTCCCTCGGGAGGTGTTCCTGACATGTCCCGCCGGGAGGAGACCCCGAGGAAGACCCAGGACACGCTGGTGTGACTATGTCACCCAGCTGGCCTGGGAACGCCTTGGGATCCTCCCGGAAGAGCTGGAGGGCAGTGTCCGGGGAGAGGGAAGTCTGGGTGTCCCTGCTCAGGCAGCTGCCCCCGCGACCCGGCCCCGGATAAGCGGACGAAAATGGATTTATGGATGGAAGTTCTGAATGCAAGGGTTTTGCATATGTTTGCCGTTTTATTCATAGTATGCCCTTTACACCGTACTGGATTCCCCTTATGATTTCACTGTTGTAAAATTGACCCGCTCATTCAAATCAAAATCCCTTAATAACAATTAATCTGACATACATGTACAATGGCACTTACTTTTTCCTTCTTCAGGTGGACATGCCAGTTCTGGAAAGTGGTGGTGTGCTATACTAATGGAGAACTCTGACCTTGGAAGGTGAGAGCACAAAAATGTTGACATTAAATTGACTTGGAAGTGTTAACACTTTATCTCTATTATACCTATAAGACATTTATTTTTTTTCTTTAACTCATTTTATTTCAAAGGCCATCCTGCGAGATGAGGTGTCACCAGAAGCAGAGGATGGATGACATCATTAAGGTCAGATTTTTGAGTGTGCAAATTGGGGAACCGTAGGTTAGTTCAGAAGTACCCCCCACTGGAATGCACAGAGGGACAGAGGCACTTTTTGATAAGTTCCCACAATGGCACATGTTGTAATAAGTGAATATACAGCCTGGGGGAGCATTCAGGCTAGAGAAACTTGGACTCTGGGAACATAGGAATGACACAAGTTGAGTGTGCTTTTTCTTTGAGACTACTATTACCTAGGGATGGGCGATATGGACCAATAGTCATATCCCGATATATTTAGGCTGAATATCGATATACAATATCTATCCCGATATTTTATTGCAAATTGAGAGCAAATGTTCAGTCAAAGTCAAAGCCAAATATGACATGTGGGTGGGAATTTTGTCATTTCAGGGCAAGGCCATTTGGCCTTCACTTTTTTTTTTCTCAGGGGCACCAAGACCACATGACAGGGCACAAAGACCACTGAGTAAAATTTGTTGATTTACCTTTCAGACTGATACCTTAACATCCTAATTTATAATAAGACATGGATTATGTATTAAAACATTTTATAAATACCAATATCAAGTTAACGACATTAGAAAACAGTTTTTTTTAAGTAGGATTAGGGTGAGGTGAGTTTTGTGACACTACACTGAATATTAGTGTTACTGAATATTTCTCCCAATAGAAATTCCCCAAAATGATGGCAAAGCACATAACAAAGCACATAACAAAAAAATTGTAGAATAGCCAGCAGGAGACCACTGATGTGTGGAATGATTTTGGTGACACTACACTCTGAATAATAGTGAAGACTGAATATTTTTTGTAGTATCTCTTTTCGGTGTTGCACTTTGTAGATGGTCCCTGCGCCCTCGTCTCACAGTCGGCTGACCATACAGACCAGAGTTAATGTCTAGACGCTCGTTTTGATGAAAACACAGTTGTAGCTCGTTGTCTTCCTTATTATGGTAGGAAAGAGCCGTCGTTTGTGTTTTGACAAGGTTTCACTTATGAGTTATTGATCCGGGAAGTTCGAATCTGTGAATATATTTCCAACTTTACCGGACTAAATCCTACCACACAAGTCAGTTCCGTATCATGTCAAAACCGGCTGTGCTCACTCGCTGTGCTGTAAGTTTCGTTCTTCTGTTTTGAGACGCTGCTGCTGTTGAGAGGCTTTCACGTGAGATCATCGTGATGATGAGGCTCCACCTGCGCGAACAGCGGACTCACTGAAGTTACTGTGAGTGACTACTGTGCACTCGGGTGGCTGTAATTCAAGGCAAGCTCGCTACGCTGACCGGGCCAGGGGCACAGAGGCCACTGTGGCCGAACGATGAGTTTTTTTCACAGGGCATCAAGGCTAAAGTGCGGGGCAACGGCGGCCATGAATTCCCACCAAGTTGTTTGTTGAAGAGTGCTGGAGTGTCTGTTCCAACCCCTCCCCTCTCTGTGCATGAAAGAGGAGGGGTGCGGGGAGCAGTGCAGAGAGCTTCGGGTCAGCGGCTTGCCTGGGGCAAGGATCACAGCGCAAATTTGAACTATATCGATATACGCGATAGGGTCTAATTCCATATCACATTTAAAATATATATCGATATATATTTTATATATTTGATCCACCACTCGATCCTTAAAATTATTATTATTATTATTATTCGTCTTCTTCTTCTTATTATTATTATCATATTTTTATTGTTGTTATTATTATTTTAATTTAGGTTTACTTTGGCAATGTTTACTGAACATATACTTCATCAGTATATTTTTCTGTCTTTTTAGGAAGAGGAGCAACTACAGCCTGTTGCACAGCCTCAGCAAGCCAATGTCTCCATTGCAAAAGAGGCTGAGACAACAGTGGAAGCGGTAGGCACATTTTCCTGTTCTATACTGGGATTAATATGATGACAAGCTACTTGTCAAGTGTCATTCTGCTAGATTCTATGCTCTATGCTTAAGTATACTATATACTATAGTACTATATATATGTATATCTGAAATGAAGGAATGCAATATGTTGTCTTTATGTGAATCATTGAGATGATGATACTGTTTGTGTAGCAGTTATGCTATAGGAAGATAATCTTTTTTCTCTCTGTCATTTCCATAGGACAAACTTGAGATCAAGATTGTGCATGACTGCAAAAGGGCAGCAGAATGGGTGGAAATAAACCAGCCTTTGTCAGCAGCACTGAGATCCTCCCAGTGGCATTGGCAGGTAGTGGCACTGCAGTGGCAACCTGTGTCAAGTCCGTGGCATCTTTGCTTGTTTACACGTTTTAATGTACAAAGTTTTGCATAATTTCTCTTCTTATATTTTATGTATATATATATATATATACTGCATATACTGTATATATATATATATATATATATATATATATATATATATATATATATATATAGATATGTATATATATATATATATATATGTATATATATATAGATAGATATGTATATGTAGTGATTGTATTATATTATATTTTCCCTGTGTTTATATTGTTCTTGCGTTTCTGAACTGCCGAGCGGGTGCCAGGAGATGCCACGGACATGCCACAGGTTGCCACAGGTTGCCACTGTGGTGCCACTACCTGCCAATGCCACTGGGAGGATCTCGCTGTCTCTCGCATTTGTTTTCAGGCAAGGTGGAGTTGCCCGATGCCGTCCAGATGGGAGAGGGGGAACTGGCAGACGCTGCACAGCAATATGCCAGACTTTGGGTTGAGGAGGAGAGTGCGGACATGGATGACGAGGAAAGGGAAGGCATCTTGGAGCCGTTCAAATTTCTGTTCTCCAAAATTTAAGATGTGGACATTTTGTGAGGAGATGAGTGATAAACCAGGCTACTTGCGAATGTCAAATTGATGATTGATGGCCTTGCAGGGCGCTACTGTTGTTGCTGTGCTGAATAAAGGGCAACTGATTTTTTTGATCATTTTGTCATCTTATGTGTGGTTTTTAATCAAGCACCAAATAATTAACGTTGATTATACCATGAAGAAAACAGGTAAGTTAATGCATTTGAAGACAATGAATAGTTTTAACTATTCTTGCCCTTCACGTAAGCTGACATTGATATATATTTAACCATAGTAAAAAGATGGCCTACATGTCTTATAAAGACCTTCAGGAGTATTATGTATAAGAGTTAGTTGAAACCATACACAGAAATAGCACACAATAAAAAATGTATTTAACATGATAAATATTGTACATAAAATATTAAAAGCAGAGGCTAGTTATGGTTATATGTTGATATGGTTTTAAGTAACTACTCTTGTCCTCCACATGTGCGCTGAGGTTGCTTGCATAGTTTAAATATACAGCCTCATCTCTTCAAAAGATCTTCAGGTTTACAGCACAAACAGACACATAAGCTTCTTGTGTCATGAAATACATTTTCCATATTAAATTCACATGTTTTTACTAAACTATTGTTACACTCTTCAAAGGTCAATTATGTATGAAAAGTGTGTTTTTTGTTAATGACAGGCTTTAGGCTCAACAAGCGTAATGTTTTTCTATGCACTGACGTCGCTAAGCTACATGGACGGAGTTTATGTCCTATTGACAGAATTAATGTTAATGCAGTAATGTTGATGACAGACGTATTGAATTGATATGTTGCTACACTGATATAGAAAGGGCTACCGATGTTACATGCTACGTAGCCAGAAGTGCCAAGATCAACATGTATGTCACATTTAAGAAATGAATGGTTTTAACATTACAATGTTGATTGATTAAATATAATTCAGCGACAAAATCGTGACAATAGTGCTTCCACCGGAAGTGTGTATAAGATTTTATTTTGAAGTTTATTGTGTCTAGACAATTTCATTTTGAAGTTTCTTGCATGTACTTCCCGGCCTGAGACTGGAACCGGCCTGAGGCTGGAGCCTGCACCGGAAGCAGCCTGACACTGGAGGTCTGCAGCCAGACTCTCTTGATCCATTTAGTTAGTCTGGATCAAACATCCAAAATAAATAAAATATCTTACCCTGGTTCTCCCTTCCTGAAGTGGAGAGGTTCACCCTTGGACCTGTCACTTCTCATAGAAACAAGGCTGTCCACAGGAGAGTCTGGTCTGTCTCCCTCAAACAGCCTTTAACACAGATTAAAATGACAAACATTTAAACATTGTTTACATCTTTATTATTGTTTTTGGGGTGGAGCTTCCAGTATTTCTGTCACTATGTCAAATACACTCTCATCCATTTAGTTAGTTTGTATCAAACAACCAAGAACACAAAAATATCTTACCCCAGTTGTTCTTTACTGAAGTGGAGAGGTTCACCCTTGGACCTGTCACTTCTCATGGAAAAATTGCTGGGTACAGGAGATACTCCCTCAAATGAGCTGTAAAACAGATTAGAATTACCAATGTTTTAACACTTTGAACTAAGGATATCCCAAGACAATCTGCAGGATTGGGCCCGGGGCATATAGGGGCATTGTTTCACTGATCGGGATCGACAATTTTGAACATGGACCCAAACTCGATCTTTTTTTTTATGTTAGAGCACAATTTGTGTAAGCATGCAGATGTGCGTGTAACGATAACCTCTGGATAAAATGTCTGCAGTGTGGAAATTAGTTAAATTACAAAGCGAAAGCAGTCTAGTGGCGACATGTAACATCTGCAATACGATCGCTGGGAGAAAGGGATAACTAAAGAGCTGCAACTGGGCCTCGCACGCTCGCAGGGCCTTCCCCACAACAGGAAGCTGCAGCAGGAGAGTAGTGAGTTGTGTTGACTTTACAATAGCAATCCGGCTAAGCTAGCAGAGGTTCAATGCCTCGATCTATGTGCTGAGATGCTATTTGTACTTTTGCTGAAGTTTGGTGCTGTTCTGAGCATTATTTGTGGCTTTTTGATGGCGGTTTCTTGGTGGAGGCGTATACTGCAATGTATTGTTATCGTGCAGTCATTTCTGAGGTTGCTAAAACTACATAAGCTAGCCGTCTGCAAACTAGATCTCTCGAGGGGGGGTCTTACTTGGTGTCACGGTGTGTTACACCACGGATTAAATTTACACCGAACATCCCTTTAAGGAACAGCTTGGAAGCAGGTATTTTTTTCTTAATGCAGGGTTAGTAACTAAACTTCTTTATTCTTTATTGTTGAGGTCGAACTTCCAGTATTCCTGTCACGGTGTCACTATACTCTCATCCATTTAGTTAGTCTAGATCAAACACCCAACATAACTAAAATATCTTACCCTGGTTCTCCCTTCCTGAAGTGGAGAGGTTCACCCTTGGACCTGTCACTTCTCATGGAAACATTGCTGTCTACAGATGAGACTGATCTGTCTCCCTCAGGCGGACTGTAAAACAGATTACAATAACCAATGTTTTAACACTTTGAACATCTTTATTGTTGAGGTTGAACTTCCAGTATTCCTGTGACTATTTCACAACATTCTCATCCATTTAGTTAGTATGGATCAAACATCCAACATAAATAAAACATCTTACCTTGGTTCTTCTTTATTGAAGTGGAGAGGTTCACCCTTGGACCTGTCACTTCTCATGGAAACAAGGCTGTCTACAGGAGAGACTGGTCTGTCTTCCTCAGACAGCCTTTAACACAGATTAAAATGATTAAATTTACATCTTTATTATTGTTTTTGAAACGGAGCTTCCGGTATTTCTGTCACTATGTCAAATACACTCTCATCCATTTAGTTAGTCTGGATCAAACATCCAACATAACTAAAACTAAACGTAAGACAGATTTAATATGTTTTAAAATTGACAAACCATAACACTTTTAACATCTTTAATGTTCATTTTGAACTTCAAGATAGTAACTAAATTTTAAGTTCTCCTTTACTGTGATCCACACTGTATCAAAGCACCGACATAACTAAAATATCTTACCTTGGATCACCTTGAACCCCGGGGCTGCTGGACCTTACAGGTGTCTCCATCCTTGAACCACAAAAATAGAGATAATTAGGTCTTACAGTTTCATTTTCTCTAACTGGAGACTCTTTCTTCTAGGGATGTAACGATTACCGGTGTCACGGTAAACCACGGTAAACCACGGTGAAATTCCCAATGTTGAAGGTTACCGTTACTGTAAATTTTAATTACCATGGTAACCGCCGCGGTCAATAACCACGGTGTGGAAAACTCGCGAGATGCTCCCTATGCTGGCGCAGCGTGCGCTTGTTATGGAGTGAAGAAGACATGCCGGAGGGAGGACATGACAGTAGCGGCCCTCAAGGCATTTTTCCACCTTCAAAGAAACCCAATCTGAAGTCTGGGCGTATTTTGGTTATTATAAGAATGCTCAGGGACAGCTGGTCGAGAATGGCAGCCCTAGCTGCAGGAGCTGGAAGAAGAAAGTTGTTGTGAGGGGTGGCAACACATCCAATTTACTTATAACTCATTTGCGCGACCGTCACCCTCAACTGTTAAGCGAATGCAAGGTAAGCTTACCTTAAAGTCTGTGTAAAGCAGAAATAAATTTGTGTTATGAGTTTGTCATACCACAGAAACATGTGTCATTGGCCACTGAGACGATGACCTTTTTAATGTGTTTAGAATAAAATGGCTGAATTTGCTTTACACAGTGTTTAAGCTCGGTTGCACGATGGATGTGTATGTCGAGTTTTCTCTGTCTAATTTGTTGTTGTCACGAGTGTAAACTGACCAGATAGTGCGGTTCCGGTTACTTTTCAAAATAAAACACTCCGTGTTGACACCAGCACACAAATCTAAAAAAAAAAAAAGACAAATACAAGCTCTTCTAGTAATCCTTCAGTCGGGAACACTTCGTGTTGTTGTTTTTTGTAACACACACCTATAACTGCGGCACTGCAAAACCGGATCGGAGCACTATATTATAGACAGACAGCTGTGGTCAATTGAGCCTTCTCCTCAGTTTACATTAACTCATTTTTGGACAAAAGTTGATCATTGTTCATCCATAATCATTAATGTTATACATCATAGGTTTAGGAAGATATTAGACTCTCATCTGGTGAAATGGCTGATTTGGTGGGGGGACTGTATGTCAGTGGAACTTGTGCATAGATCATGGTTGGATAATCAAAGATTCCTGGGGGCTGAGCCCCCCAAAGGTCAGATCCTAGAATCGCCCCTGGTGAAGACTGAAGGCTGAAGTTGCAGGAAATGGCCTCCATTGGTACTTGAAACAGTCAACATGCTAGAGCTTCCTCCTCCACCCCCCCGGCGCTGCGCATCACTAACGGTGAAACTTGAAAACAGCACCACTATGCTAAAAATTTCTGGGGAGAACTCTGCAATATATATAAGTAATATCAGAAAGATATAATACTTGTGGGTTATTTGTAGAATAGACTATAAAGAACAATATAAAATGGTGAATATAACAAGTGTCTAGATAGAGATAAGAGCCAAAATAGTGTATTCATAATTAATGTAACTATAATCCTTTTTGTTTTGATCTAAAAAAATGATCCAACCTGTTTCTCACAAAAGTGATGTGATCAAAATTGTGAGTTTTGTCACAATTTCTGTCCCCCAGAAAACTTGCTAAGCCCGGTGGTAGGTTGGAAGGGCGGCCCACCGGCATCAAAGCATGTTTTTGTGACACAGGCCAGCAAACTGACTGATGGCAGTGCCCTATAGGTAACAGATTCAACAGATAGAGTGGTTCCATACTGCCTTGCATTAAATCAGTGGTAAAAGTTAATTGGTGGGCAATTACGTGTTTTAGGAGCCAGTAAAGGCATTTAAAAGCACCAATTATGGCTTCACGCTCCATATTAATCACTAGCTCGAATGCTGCAGCGATTGACAAGCCTACAACATGAAAACAGTGCAAGCTAACTATTGGATATTTCATAACAGATATTTCATTATAATCGGTAACATATATTTACATTTGAAACAATGTGGCATTGTTAACATTTGCTTCTGCTTGCTGCCATATTGATGCTGGTGAGATGGTGGAGAGACCCAACATGAGTAAATCTTGCCTTTAAGTAGTGCAAGGAGCTTCAATAAAAGCTCTATGGCTTGTGTTCATGTCAGGAACCTGAGACAGCGCAACATGCTTTGATTTCTTGTAGAAACTATGACCGCCAAAGACAAGATCTACTCAGAGAATTGCAAGAAATTGGCTTGGAAGAAGTATCTTTGAAAAGTATTTTAGAAGTAGGGTCAAGCAGGAGGGGAAAATGCTGTTTTTTTTCAAATTCTTAGAAGACACTGGTCATTATATACTTAAGGTTTATTTTACACAGTTTTGATACATTCTTTTATACTTATTTAATGTTGATTTTGCAGTGTTTTGCTAAGGTTTTGGATTTGGACTATTTTAATATATAATAAATCTATGTGAATATAAATCTTGGTGAAATTATTTCAATTTATCAGTATATCAGTGTTTTTTCAACAGTTTGAAGACATTTTAAAAATACCGCGGTATACCGCGGTATACCGATAACCGTGACGGTGGTGGTGGTGTGAAATTTTCATACCATTACCTTCCTACTTTCTTCTGACTCTGTTGATTCAATTAGCTTCAAAAACTGTTTTTAAGTAGCCATGTGAACTATGTGTCTGTAAAAAGTCAGAAAAACAGCCTGTTTTCAGGTTTGTGACGATGCTGATATAAGAAGGTTTTTAGCTGAAGAAGGGAGGAATTTCTCAAGACACGAATGAACACATCCTTCAGTTTATCGTTCTGGAAATTCATGGCTTTCACTGGACAAGGAGGAGAGGAAAAAATTAATTATATCAATTCTGAAAAGTAACTAGTAACGCTAAGAGCTCTCAGACTAATGTAGTGGAGTAAAAAGCCAAATATTTGCCTTTGAGATGTAACTGAGGAGAAGCATAAAATAGTATAAAATGGAAATATTTGAGTAAAGTGAGTAAATGCATTATGTAGTATTATAATTGTATTAATTGCAAATGATCAGAACCAGTGCCACTGTTCTTTATTCTGCTCCACTAAGTAAGCTAGTTGACTTTAAATCCAAAAGTGTCTTGTGGATGAACTTATGTTGAAATAGTACAATCCATAATGACAGTATTAGCTGACTTATATATTATAACAGTATTAGCTAGTTAATTTACCAAAGTCGTTATCACAACAGGTGCCCCCTGAGAGATTTGGCAGCAGTTATCACTGCTTGAACGTGTAGTTGAAAGCTTCACAAAAACACTTTGAGCAGCAACATTTCAAAGCAAATCAGTTAATTCAAATGGAACTGCTGCCATCACATAGTTGAGGAGCGGAAAACATGTGGCATCACTCTGGAATCACTTAGTTGAGTTGAAATGCAGTTGATTGTGTCACTTTTGCAGTAATAATAAATTAAAGCTGTTGTTAATGTTCTGTATGTTTTACAATAATCGTTAAATGGCTCTGTGTTCCAACAATAATCACTGTTATGGTGTAGGGGTGGGAAAAATATTTGATTCTTCGATGCATAGAAAGAATGATTATGTCTCGATGCAGATAAGTTAATAATCAAAATTTTTGCAACATTCCCTTCGCCTGCTGCAGAGCGCTACAGAAAGCGCCTGCTGATTCTCTGCTGTACATGTAACCCACATGCGCACCAAACACACATGTGCGCGTTGTTTATGTTTTAGAAGACCGACTGCACGGCTACCGACTTCTTTGAAAGCTACTGTATGGCAGCATTTTGAGTTCCATGAAGTTGAGGGGAAAATTGACAAGACCTATACAGTTTGTAAGGTGTGTGGAACTCAACTTAAATACTTAATACACAACTAACTTGAGAAATCACCTTGCGCGATACCACCCAGAGTTGGGAGAGAAGTAGCGACCTGTTGCAGATACCAGCCAGAGAACGATCGAGCAGGCGGTGGCACAGCTTCAACCAAACTCTGAGAGAGCGAAGCGGATTACCAAATCCATTGCAAGTTTTACTGCATTGGATTTTAGACCATATTCAGTTGTGGAGAACGTGGGTATTCGGACGATGGTGTTCACTCTAGAGCCAAGATACAAAATACCATCACTGCGTTACTTTACCAGTGTTTCCCCTATATGCACCTAGCAGCAGCGGACCACCACTGCTGGAATATGACCACCGCTGCTGAATTTTTTTTTTTTTTTTTAAACGAGGAGAGAGGAGAGAGGAGAGATGGAGAGTGGGCTCAGTCTTGTCTCTTTAGAAACTAACGTTATATCATTTTGCGCTATGGACGCTTCATATCCAGGTCAGTCACACACCTGTTTGAAACCATTTATGAATATAAATCCTGAACCACAGTGGGCCACCTATAGAGACTATGAAGCCTGTTACGCTATTTCTTACAGCTGTTAGAATAATGAACTTTAATATAACAATTTCGGCTGCCAATATACATGGTTCTGTTGTCATATTATGATTGGCAACTATCATTGTCATTGTGTCTGTGCCATTACTGGATGATGCAGGTGATGTCCTGCGCCAAACTCCGTTATTCCGTGCCGTGCCGCGCCGTCTCTCAGAATACACCACAACGTAGGTAACATTAACGCCAGGTTTGGAGAAGGTGCAACCAGAGACTTTGAGTTTACTTGATAATAATTATTATTGTCTTTACTGCTTTTTGTATAATTATTACAAGTCACCGTTTAAGTTGAGTGACTGAAATCATCGTCATCCTATTCAAAGGCTGCAACAGGCGACTCATCGAACCGGGGTGAAGTTAGTTTCAGGTTGGATATTCGATGGATATTCACTCAGGTCCAGCCGCGACTTTTCTGAGGTTAACACAGTGTGAGCAGCAGGAGGACGGTTGCTCACCTCCTAGAGCCTCGCACTGAATCACTGAAGACTGATTTAGAGACGTCATTAAATTACTTAAATATATAAATTAGGGCTGTCAAACGATCAATTTTTTTAATCGCGATTAATCGCATTTTGTCCATAGTTAACTCGCGATTAATCGCAAATTAATCGCAATTTTTTTGGCACATTTTTTTCTGTTCTAAATGTACCCTAGTGTATTTTTTTCATGTTCTTAATACTTTTAACAACATAAGAAAGGGCAAATATGCTTGCATTATGAAAATGTTTATTCAACACTTCAAATCATGCAGGAAAATAAATCCAGGGTTGTCTGCTTTTGGCGAGGGGGGGCGACGGGCTCTCTGCATCTGCCGTCTGTTTGGCTTGCAAGTGGTGTCCACTGAGACTGCACGTTTTTCTTCTTCGCCTTTTTCACGCAGTGTGCTGCTTTCTGTCAGTCAGTATCACACTGATGATCGCCATGGCTCCGGTGCAGCAAAACAATAAAAAGTACGACTTGAAATTCAAACCTTCTGTCGTGATATATTCAGAGGAAAACTCGGGAGAAGCAGCCGCTAGACGTTTCTCTGTCGACCCCACGAGAGTGAGAGAAACAGAGCTTCAGCGTCTGTCCGAGGAGGACAACAGCAGCGGCAGGCTGCCTGCTGGAGGGAGGAAGAAGGCTAGCGAGGAGCCTGAGATAAACATGCGGGGATGAGTTATCAGCAAACGGGCATGCCACGAGAGAGTGTCCCGCAAAATGATCAGGGCGATGGCGAAACAAATGTCCGCCACCGTGAATGACAGCAGAGATGAGGAGTTTGCAGCGAGTGCTGCTTTTCAGTCTGCCGTGTTTTTAACGAACCGCCAACCCTGCTTCTTCTTCTTCTTCTGATTCCCTTTCTTGTTCTATTTCATCTGCCACCCTCTGTATCAAGACTACGGGTGCCGCCGACGGCCGTAAATCATACAATGCGCTTTTTTTTTATATACTGAGCGTTAATCGCGCGTTAAAAAAATTAACGGCGTTAAGAGGACGTTGCGTTAACGCGTTATTAACGCGTTAACTTTGACAGCCCTAATATAAATATATTAATACAAAATAATTGCATTTTTTTCAATACCTTTCATGTCATTTGGCCCACTGACTCCAAACCAGCAGCAGATTGTATTAGCAAAATGGACGAATGAGACACAGCTCTTTTTATTGTATTTTAGTGCTTCTTCTATTTCATATCAATATTAATATTAATATGCAGAAATTATGATTTTTTTCTTAATAGCATTATTAAAATAATGTTAAAAAAGTTCTCTAACGCTCAAGACGTTAACATATTTTCGAGCAGCAATGTCCAATTCTACACTATTTTGTCTCATGTCTTAGATTCTACAAATCTGAATTTTATTTTTTTTTTAAATCTCACCAGTAGTCACCATTTGAAGGGTTATTTTTCAAATTTTTCTCCCGGGGGGCATGCCCCTAAGACCCCCCTAGTGTTGCTAGATTATCAACTTAGAGCTGCAACAAAAAATCCAGGGGAAACGATGTGTTCTAGGAATTTGGGACATGTGGGACGAACTTTATCTTTCTTAGCAGAAGTTAACAACGGGACAAAAAATACATGTAAAGAGAGACAAAGTGGAGCTGTATATTTTCCTGCTTTTTTGTCCTTTGCCAATCACACCTATGATTGTTATGTACTTAAGCCTAAAGAGCCCCTCTGACACCGGCAGACACATAGAAACCTACCAGTAGGGTGCACTTTGCACTTTGTTTTTGTACGCAGGCAAACACTCACCTTCACAGCTACAACTCCATCCTAGGGGAAACACTGTTTTACTGACACAGCCACACAAACGCTCTACAGTGAAACTAAAACAGAAGTTTTGGACACTTTGATGAAAAGCGGGTAGGGTAGCAATCACATGCGACGACGCATGGACATCAATTGCCGTGGTGTCCTACGTTATCGTAACCGTACATTTCATCAACGATGATTGGCAGCTAGAGCAATGTACGAGAGTCACACAGGCGCACATGTCGCTGATTTGCTGAAGAGGGTAGCAGATGAATGGCATTTGAATGATAAAAACCTGGTTTCAGTCTTTTGCAAGCTGCATTGATTATTGCATTGAAAGCTTTTTTATTTTTTTGTATAGGCTACAGTATACTGTTTTTCTCTCAGGGATAAGCTCATTGCCTGTAACAGGAGGACTCTGTGTTCACAGAAAGTCATATCTATTTGTGACAAAAAAAAGCATTTTCTTTCGTAAAATATTAGAGAAGGTAATTAATCTGTTGATATTATTCAATGATCATCACCAAAGTAGAGTAGTAGTAGTAACTCAGAACGAACTCTGAGTGACAAACTCAGATTTAATTATTATTCATTTTTTTGCAAATCATGCATGGAAATGTACACAAAAAAACTGTTGCATCGAGATGCATCGATAATGGGGTTAGAATCGAATTGTTGACCTCTGAATCGGAATCAAATCAAATCGTGAGGTGCCAAGAGATTCCCACCCCTGGTTATGGTGTTTGGTCAGTAACCAATGTCTCTCCTCCTCCTTGTATCCTGCTCACTTTATCCAATCAGGAGAGAGAACACTGTAAAGAGACGGAACTGTCTGCTTGTGAACACAGAAAGCAGGATCCTCCTGTTTGCTGCTCTGTCTGGTGATTACTGCTGCATGTTCATGAGGTGAAGCAGTTAGCTAAATGCTTAATGCTTAAAGCTTAAAGCAGCTTTAAGTATGGAGAGTGTGCATGATATGTAATGTATTCCAAATAAACTCCTACTTACTTTAGTGTTGAAGAGGCTTCAGTCTGCTCCTCAGGTGTTGATTTTATGGTAGATTGACCTGTTTTCTCATTTCCAGTGAGTAGTAAGTCAGTCCGTCTCCACACTGACTCATGTCAGCGTCCTCTCGGTCCCCAGATCCACTCATTACTGGGCAAATACCTTAACACAGATATTTTTACATTTTTTACTTGACATTAACGACTTTGGGCCTTTAAATCCAGTCGTCAAGTCACCAACCAGAGTAAAATAATGCATCCAGTTCCTCCTACTTACAGAGACTGATAGGCTACTTGCAGCCTATCAGCAAATCTGATCAGTGTCTGGGAGCAATATCTCACAAGTTATTTCGAAGTCATTGTAAGTTAGTGGTAAATGATTAATGTCAGTATAACTAAGATGTGGACCTTGACCTTGATGTGAGCTTGATACATAAAATACGGTATGATCAAAAATAATTCCCTGGCAGCCATTAGCCCAAAGGCTTGTATAAATCAATATAATATACAGTATATGCATACAAGTATAATAATAAGTCATTTCCATTTGCAAAAGCATAAATGTTTATCCCAACCTGCAGCTAAAGATTATGCTATACCATAAATGTATAAGGGAGGCACGTGGTTAGTAACAGGCCAACGTGATGGCAAGTTAATAAATCAGAAACACATTAAAAAGTCATGATTAAGTACACGGTCATCATAGTTTCTTATCAATCTTACCTGTACAGATGACGTTAAAATCCTTCAGTCATTTGTTATTCACACAGTTGTTCTCTCAGACGCAGGCGTTTTAATCTGTCTGCATTTTCTTTCCTCTCCGCAGAGCTGACAGCTGTACTTTCACTTTCTCTTTGGCCCAGTAGCAACCCCCTCCCCTCTGAGAGCTACCGAACATTATCCAGTGATTATATAAGGAAATAAATTATCAATGCATATGAGATACACAGGTTCTGTAGTTGTACGTATGTAATTTGTGCTTATTTCATTAGTGTCCTTCTCCTTATGCTCTTGTTGTCAGCTGGTAATTTTTAACCGCTATTTTTAAAAAAGGTCTTTGGCCAATCACAAGCTGCGTTTCTGGGAGGGGACCCATGCAGCTGAGCCAATGAGGTTCGAATCGATGATCCTCAAGCATGATTGGCAGTGAATGTGTCCAGACAGAGCACAGGGATGCTGAACTTCAAAGATGAAATACATTTGAAGATAGTTATCTGCAGTTTGTCAGAACAGTAGCATGCTGCCGTGATCTTTACAATGAAAAAATTAATGGACACATTGAAACAGATTGTGAATAGATTAATATGTCTGTGTTCATTCTCTTCTGACTTGGGCTGCAGCTTTGATGAAAATAACTTCTTAGAAAAATTTATTTTGTGATGGAAAATGAAATAAATATTGAATTAATTGTGTTATTTCTGTTCTGCACCTTTTTACATCTCATTACAGCACACATGTTAAGTTCGTGCAATATTTGGTGAAAAACAACAAACACACAAAGTACATGTAGGTTACTTGCTGCGCAAAGCCTTTTATTTATTAAACATTTTACATAGAAAGTGATCAAAAGAACAAATAATAGGAAAAATGTGTTCATCTAGTCATAAATGAGATTTAGATTCACTGCCAACAGCAAAAAATAGCCGTTCCAAAAAACACATACTAGACTGCTTTCACCGACACCGACTGCCCCCTTGCTCTCGCTGCTCTCAGTGAAGTTTCAGGGATGAATCCTGGTGTCCTCGCTTTAAAGGTGGGATTCATCCTCACTGACCCCAACAAGAAGAGCCATCAATTCGAGCCACACACACACAAATGGTGTGTATGTCTCTGTGTGATGGGCACACACACACACACACCCACACACACACACACACACACACACACACACACACACACACACACACACACACACACAAACATACAAAATGACAGACACACAAATGACCTGGCAGACCTGTGCCGTGTTTTGTCCAGCAGTGTCTGTGTGGGAGTGGCAGAGATTCAGTATGTGTGATTTCAGAGCCTTCACACTGTGTACATATGGTCAACACCTGTTCGCTGCCCCACTCCATGTCTTTTTATTACCCATTCAGCTCATTGAGCCTTCATCACCCTTCCACCCTGACTCAATCCTTCCCACCCATCCCTCTCTCTCCTCGTCTCTTTATGTCAGGGTACTGCCCTCAAACGGATTCATTCATTCATCCAAACCTCTGCCTACCACCCATAAAACAGTAACTTCCATAAACCTGACTCATGAGAGACAAATTAAAAGAACAGTGGTCTTAATCGGTGCAGCAGAGGCTGGAATGAACTGACTCTTAGCTCCTATTATTAGGTCAAACTCCAAAATGCCCACATACCTCATAATGCCTATAAGTGCCATTTAGGTCTGTAGTGTATTTTTAAAGCACACTTTTCTGGAGTAAAGTGAGAAAGTATATTTATTGGTATTGTTTAGAATAATAGTTGGATAATTGTTGCGAGCTCCGGTATATTTTGACTTTGGTGGATCTTTGTGGTCATCCTGTAACTCCTACCTTTGTGACAAATGAACAGAAAGAGGAATTTTATTGATCAGTAAACACTCATAGCAAGACAAGCTGCACTGATCTTAGCGTTTGTGGCTTGTGTGATTCATGACTATTGTGAAAGGGGAGTTTTAGCAAGAGTAGATCAATTAAGATAAGTGAAAGCGATGCCTCCTGTCAATGAAGGCATTTCCAGTAACCAAGAGCTGCTGTCGCCTAAAAATGACCTAAGAAAAGTTGAAGTGCCACCAACAGATATCATGGGAACACAACATGATTGTAGTGTCAATCAGTGTTTGACTAATACACTCAACATCAGGGTTGAGTAGTATGTCACACCAGAGATTTAAATTTTTTGTATTCCAATTATTTGTGAAGAGCATCAATGAATGAGATGACAGAATAGGTTTTTCAGTCAAGACTTCTACTGTGAGACAGTTTGAGCTGAACAGCAACAAGCATCAGATGATGTCTTTGATAATCAATTATATTGCTGATCACAGGTAATGAATGATACATTGGAAAATCACGTATTTTAAACTGCTCGATCTCTGCCCCCCACTCTGCCGATATATATCAAAAGGAAATCAGACAGTCGGAAGTACTGTATCAAACCCAGGTCTTCTACAGCTCGCTGAAACTGGTGGCAAACAGGAAGTTGTGGTTGAGACGATGCAGCTGCAGGCTGCCAATTCTCACAGCGTAGTGTGAGTAGTGTGACCGTCCATACTTGTTCACTTGCTGAATAAAGAACAGAGACAAAGAGCAGCTTGTGGACGACAATGATTTCTGTATGATCAAGTCCGTTTGCAAACTGCATACTGTTGTCTGTTTATTTTCAGTGAGAAAGAAAATCAAAATCAGTGTCCTACTGTTTAAGTTCACTTGTTGAGATATTTTTTTAAACTGTCTGCAGAACAAACTAACTGGACAGCTTCACAGCCAAGACGCTGACAGCACTAAGCTTGAGGTGAAGCCATGTTGTGCTGTGATATATGGTGACGTGTGATATGTTACTGGTCATGTCTTGACTCTGAGGTGAGCGAGGATTTCAAGGGATTAGGAGTGATGAATGACCAGGGATTTAAAAAGGCAAAGATTCAACTTTAGACTGATTTACTTCTAGCGTGTTTGAACTGTCCAGTTCAGACCGATAAACCTGAGGTGCAGCTTATGCTCACCAGAGGGGGAGAGAGGTCTGAGTGTGTTTTTTCAATGATGTGCAGATTTCTACTGGTTTACAGAAATCATACAGGAAATTACACACAATTTTAATTATTTTCTGTTTGCTCATCATTTTCTTTTCTCTTTGAGTAACTGGGAGTTGAAAACAATAAAATACATAAATCATATGAAAAGGATTTATATACACACCTTTCAGTGACAGTCTAATATTTAAAGGAACAGTTCACCCCAAAAAGAGAATGTGGTCGTTATCTTCTCAGCCCAAACTGATGAAACGTTGGGTGAAGTTTTGTTGTCCACAAAACATTTGTGGAGCTTCACAGCAAAACAGTGTTCAGCATTCTCCGAAACAACTGAAGAAGACGGGAAAAATTTAAATTTAAAAAACAAGGAAACTGAAAAATGACTGTAAAATGGCTCCAAACAGCTCATCAGGTGTGATGCAGATCGCCAGGAGCCCTGAGAGCCCACTGATTTGAAAAGACGTTATTTACACTTAAAGTTGAAATCTTCACAAGACCTAAAAAGGTAAAAGTGTTAGTGCATCACATGTTGAGAGTGTAAATAACATCTTTTCAAAATAATGTTCTTCCTTGAGGCTCTAGAGATTTTTTTTTTGTGGTTCTTTTTTATACTTTTTAAAATATTTGATTTCATTTTTTTTTTACATTTTTAAACAAGTCTCCGTCTACTGCAGTTGTTTCGGAGAATGCTGACATGACAGAATGATGGAAGTTGTTGTGCAGCATGCTGAAGAGAAAGACAGGGGTTTGTGGACAGGTGAGCAGGCATAGAGAGTGAACAGGCCGGTCAGACTGACAAGGTATGTTTATTTTTCACCAGAAGTGTAATTACATGATATCTCTGTTTACATCACTCCCTCACTCAGTTTCTCAGCCTCTCTTTTTCTCTCTTTGTTTTTCCTCCTCATATGCCTTTATAATCCCTCTCTTGTCTCTCTGTCATTGTCAGTTAGCATCCCCACTCAAACCCTCCTCTCCAGCAGTGTCAGATGACCTGGCAACCATCAGAGTGATTGGCCTGCTGTTATCTTCTCTGAGGTGACTACTGTGGTGAAATGAAAATGTGATTTTAAATTGAGGATTATGAGGTGAGTATTTAAAGTTTGATGTTTAACTTAACTCCAAAAAAATTGATTCAGAACATCCTTTTGTTTTTGGGTGCTCACACTTCACTTCATAGTTTTCCACCACCTGGCTTTGTGCTATTCGGATTGTTATGTTGTGTTCAATATAGAAGTGACACTTCACTCATCACCTGTCGCTTGCTGTCAGAGGAGAGATTTGCTTTTAGTTGGTTCGGACCTGGAAACAAAAACAACCGTTGGTGTTCTTGGGATGGATTTGAAAAACATGTTACTTGTCCGTAAAGCGCTAAACGGTCTTGGGCCTTGCAGATTTGCCTGAACCAAACTTTTAAATCCAAGTAGACATGTTTTTCATGATTTCATGTCATTCTGTTGATCACTGTTGAATTACTGTCGACACATCATATTCCCCTGAGAATAATGTGTGTGAAATAATTTTTAGGATCGGGCTAAGACTCAAAACTGAGAAGAGTAAAAACGAATATGTTTGAGCTTTCTACTGAATTATAAGACCAACAAACAGACCGTCGAATAATTCATTGTGTCTAATGTGACACCTGCTGCCCTGATTTACCATCAGAGCCTCCTGCTTTTTAAAAATCTTAATCACATCACTGGAACAGCCTCCCTTTAAGATTCAGCCTGTGTCTCCTGGCAGATATTCTAGACAACTTTACAGCGATTAGTGGATCATCGAACCCTTCAGCTCCCCCATGTGAGGAGCGGG
>OZ023165.1:12990395-13041192 GCA_963678695.2 Diplodus puntazzo | reverse complement strand
TCCGCCCCTCACATGGGGGGGCTGAAGGGTTCGGTGATCCACTAATCACTGTGAAGTTGATCAGAAATGCTTTGATGCATTTTTTGATTCCAGTGATTCTTTTTTTCGAACTGTGGCTGAAAACTGAAATACTGTAAATATTACACAAAATACATGGTAACCAAAATAAGATTAAATAAACAAAATAAAATTAAAAAAAAAAGAGTATAAGAAAATAAGAAAGCTGGTAGTCTCATAGTTCACAAAACATTTCTGCAGCTTCACAGCAAGCATTTTCCTGAACAACTGACCTGTTTTAAAACATAGAAAAAATAGTTAAAGGGACAGTGTGTAATATATCGAGTATTTAGCACCATCTAGCTGTGAGGCTCTACATTGCAACATTATTTTGCTCACCCCTCCCGTCCTGAAGACCAGAGTGATAGAGTTAACTTAACTAGTTTTCTCTCTATGGCACTGCTGAAGACGTTCCAGAAGCTACGGTGGCCCTGACGGACAAAAAACTAATTTTCAAAATATGGACTCTTTCCCAACAGCGTCGAGTATTTCTACTGATTCAAGTAATGAGGTAAAGATGTAGTTAGCTAGATGTTAGTTAGTGACGACGATTTCGCTGAGCTCCCTCTCAGTTCCGCAGTCAAGCTAGCTCTGAGCTAAATCGCGTTTAGCCTTACTACGTAGTGCTTTGGTCCATCTCGGCAGTCCATAGTTTTTTTACACCCGGAAAGACATGGCGGACTCCGTAGAGCTTACCCGTGCTATGTATATTCAGATAGGTAGTTCTTCGCTCAAGAGGATATGTCAGATTGTTGGCAGAGGTGATTGTACAACAATGCGGACTTACCCATGAGCGAAGACGTTGATTTGAGTAATCGGCAGGTGCTAGCTTTAGGACCGACAGCACCGCTGCACCTGCGGTGACTGCTGCCGGTGAAAGCCAGCCAACAGCCGGGCCCGGGGTGACCATGATACAGAACCAGCCGACAGAGGCTGGAGATGGAGTTAAAGGGATAGTTCGGATTTTTTGATATGGATCTGTATGGCATCCCCGTCAGCAGTGTAGTGCATCAACACTGACTTACCCCCGACAGTGTCCTGTGCGCTGAGTTCTTGCCCGGCTTTGGTGCTGACGAAAGTAGTCCGGCAAGTTGTCTGGGGTCACGAAAATAAAGCCTTTTTTCTTCTCAATACAAATGTGTTCAAAAGAGTGATTAATTTGTATCACAAAACCGTTGTCCACGAAAAAATCAGACCTCATAATCGCTATTTTCTCTGGATTCGTATCACTGCGCGCTGCTGCTGCTGCTGCTGCTGCTAGCCTGTTTCACTGTGTTTACTGCTCAGAAAGTTAACAACATGTCTGACGACACCGACGATCATGAAGACTTTAGCACAGAGCCAAGGGGGTATCTTTACGAACCCGAATACACTGATGCGAAATTCGCCAGATGGAGTTAGAATGGGCGGAGAGAGACAGGAGGGACAGAGAAGTGGTACAGGTTGAAGCTAGAGCCACAGCTGGAGCCGTGAGAGACCGGTTGACAGACAGGTGGTGCACTTGTTTTAAGTGTCGAATAATGCCCACAGGGGTGGAGTGCTACTGCTGCCATGAATGGGATCTCATCATGCCACAGCTTATAAACTTATCGCTAGCTAGCTCTCAAGTTAGCTCTCTCGCGTCGCTGTGGTCGTTGGTCCAAGCACGTAAAACACTGCCAAACAATTGAAAAAAGTGTTGGATTCGTGCGCGGCTGTCAGCTGGCGGCAGCGCGCAGTGATACGAATCCAGAGAAAATAGCACCAAGCGATTATGAGGTCTGATTTTTTCGTGGACAACGGTTTTGTGATGCAAATTAATCACTCTTTTGAACACATTTGTTTTGAGAAGAAAAAAGGCTTTATTTTCGTGACCCCAGACCAGGGGAGCCGCCAGGGGGGGAAAGGTTAGGACGATTCCAAGGGCCCGGCACTGACAGGGGGCCCTTTGAGACATGGGCAACCTATACAAGGGCCCAACTAGATTTTTTTTCATGGGGCCCAAAATCCCTGGCGGCGCCCCTGCCCCAGACAACTTGCCGGACTACTTTTGTCAGCACCAAAGCCGGGCAAGAACTCGGCGCACAGGACACTGTCGGGGGTAAGTCAGTGTTGATGCACTACACTGCTGACGGGGATCCCATACAGATCCATATCAAAAAACCCGAACTATCCCTTTAAAGACAGCTCAGAGGCCGCTGATGACGGTGACTCCACCTGCCTCTCTCTCCCAGCTACCTGGACCGGCCAACAGTGAAGAGAATACCTCACTATGTGACGTGAGAGGGAAAGGAGACGGACAATGTATTTTTACACATTACAGAACTGACACAAGGCACAGATGCCGAATTTTAAACAGCTTGAGACAGAGTTTGCGCCAAGCGGTAAGGGTTAATCTGTATAAAGTGAATTATTAATTGTTAGCACTGTGTTGTATATGATGTTGCTGAGGATTGGATCTCTGGTAGGCAGCATGTAATGCTCGCCAATGTAATAGAGGTGTAATAAATAAAGGTAAAAAGATAATAAAAAATCTGCAGCATTCAATGTAATAAACCCACTAATGTAATACATTTTCCACAAATGTAATATCCGCTGCCTTCTACAAACGTAACATGCGATTTCCCTCAAATGTAGTAACTATTATGTTAGACTTGGCAGGTAGTGACGGGCTCAGGGCTTCTTTGATTCAGCACCGCGGACAGCGGTGACAGAGATGATCCTCATTAACAAGAAGCATTTTGCTCATGCAAAGAAATACATCTGTTTAACACCAGAAGGGCCGGAATCCAACACTACTAGAACGGCCGTAAACGGTCATTCTGACCACTAGATTTTGAACTCTATATTCTCTCAAGTAAATAACCAACTGAGTGATGAATGCATTCATTGTGTCATGATACTTTTTCAAAAAACAAAATAACACCAAAATGTACATTTTAACAAGTTTAATTATACATTTATCAATATTCATATCATCGCACATAGTAAACCGTAATTATGCATTTACACAAGATTTTAATAGAGAAAACTCGAAAATTAACGATTTGATGATGAAACATTTTATTTTAACACTTAATAATATAAATTTAAAAAATAGTCTAATAATAATCGAAAAAGCTGGAAACGAGCTAGTCTAAAAAAAATTTTAAAAAATCACTGGTCACAGTCTGCAGATTACCTCCACTCTCCGCACAGTTACCACACACGGGCTTGAGGCATGTCAAGTGTCTGACATTTTATTCTGTTTGCAGCTCTTTCTGACCGGCACTTTTGATGCGTGTTATAGTATTTCAGAGGTTGTTTTGTTCGTGTTAATGCGGGCTTGGTTCCTTGTAGCCAGACTGGCATGTTTTGGTTTTGATTTCGATTTGATGCGTGTTGTGGAGGTTGGATGTGATATGTGCTTATATGTGCTGACATAAGGCATTTAGGGTATGGCTTGTAATAATGGATGTGTGGACCCAGCAGCAGACCCAGTGCCGGTATGTCGGGCTAGGATGGGTCGGGTTGTAATTTTCAGGCCTGCTGAGAACTCTAGTTTGTGTTTTTGGATGTGTTCAGGGCACACAGAACTAGGCTGTCCGCCGATCGGATCGGACGATATTTTGCATTTTGAGCAATTTGTGAGATTGGCCGTAATGTCTAATTTACCGATCCGATCAATGACGTTATTGTCGTGTTGAAACTTTTTGCAGATGCTTCCGTTGCATAGATTGCAGATGGCTTGTGTTTTATCCGTCTCATTTACTCTGAAGAAGTTCCACAGCACCGACAAAAAACTTTATCGTCCGTCACATAGTGACAGGGCTCAAAACATAAACGCCACAAAAACACACATTTAAACCAATGAGACGTGTTTGTTTTGCTTTTAACAAACAAACAAAGCAAAACAAACACGTCTCATTGGTTTAAATGTGTTTTCTGTTGAACACCTGTTACACCTGCATAAATCATTAATCTGCTTTACCAATTAAAAATAAAATCCATACTGACTGACCAGAAAAACACACACATTTCCTTATTGCAAAAGAAAACATATTTCAGGAGAGAGTCTGTGTTCGAAGTTAAAAAGATAATGTTTTAATATATAGGCTATACATTCTGTTCTGTTTCTACATCAATATATAGCAATTTTTACCAGCTCAAGAAAAATACATTTAAGTGAGTAATCTATTTACAGTTTGTGTGTGTGTGTGTGTGTGTGTGTGTGTGTGTGTGTGTGGCACTTTTGTTATGTTGATTTTTATATTGTATTTGTGTTCTAACACTGTGAATTATTTGCAAAAATGCCATAACGTTTATCTTTGTTGCTGTTATTGCTATTATTAGCTGACAAGGCCAGTGTCAGTCATGGAGTTGATGCAGAGGGACAGGATAATGCCAGTCATAGGAAAGAGGAGGAGGAAGAGACAGATGAGGAGGGACAGGAGAAGGAGGAGGAGGAGAAGGAGGAGCAAGAGGAGGAGGAGGAAAGTGGAGCAGGAACCACCAAAAAACAGTGCCAGGTACAAGTGCAGTGTGCAGGACTGGGTTGGCAATAGGTCTTTGCATAGAATTATATTAAGATGTCATATGTTGATGTTCCAATTCCAGTCACACAGAAACAATAAGCCCATCCTCTCCTGCAGTTATTATAGTGCAAATAAAGTATTCATGTTAAAATTATGGTTCCACTTGTGTCCGTCATGCAATCGGATAAAAGGCCTCTCTAAACCAAGCTCCCGGGCTGAATTTCAACCCCAGCCCGCCCCTGGGTGTGCGTAAGGTGTGAGTTAGTGATGGGAACGGCAGTTCTTTTTACTGTACTGAATCTCTAGAATCAGTTCATTAAAATGATTTGTTCAAAAGATTCGTTCACCGAATCGTTCAGTGCTCTCCAACTCCCTGAACTAATAAACAGCCAAACAATCCGTCATTCAGTTCATGATTCAGCCCTGAGGTTCACGTTCACTTACTGAGGGACGGTGCGTTCACTGACTATAGTACACAATCAATCGCGGGAGATGCAGCGCTGCTTTGAGTGGTATACAAGCACTAACATTATTACACGGTGAAAGTGTCCTCTGTGCACAGTAAAATCACTTAACATGATGCTACACGGATATTAGCAACACAGCGCTAATTTTAGCAGTACAGTTACTGAACGAGAATCACCTCCTCTGCCCTGAGTGGGTGAGTGAGTGACACAGCGCCTCTTCCAGCACAGTACGTGAACGAGATTCACGTCCTCAGCGAGGCGAATCATGAGTGAATCAGTCGTTCGCGAACGACATGCTGAGGATGTGAATCACGTTTGCGAACGTCAGTGACTGTTACTGTGCAGTAAAATCACTTAACATGATGCTACACTGATGTTAGCAACACAGTGCTAGTTTTAGCAGTACTGTTACTGAATGAGAATCACCTCCTCTGACCTGAGTAAGTGAGTGAGTGACACAGCGCCACTTTCAGCACAGTACGTGAACGAGATTCACGTCCTCGGAGACGCGAATCATGAGTGAATCAGTCGTGATTGACGTGAACGTGAGTAACTTTTACTGTTTTACTGTGTAAAATCACTTAGCATGATGCTACTGATGTTAGCAACACATCGCTAGTTTTAGCAGTATAATTACTGAAGGTGAATCTCTCTCCTCTCCTACTCCTCTGACCTGAGTGAGTGAGTGACACAGCGCCTCTTTCAGCACAGTAGGTGAACGAGATTCACGCCCTCAGCGACGCGAATCATGAGTGAATCAGTCGTTCGCGAACGATCTGCTGAGGACGTGTCCTGCTGAGAATCACGTTCGGCAGTTCCACTCCCGGCCGGCATGCTCGCTGCTGAGCTCAACTGAACTGAGAAAGGAACGAATCAGTTCCTCAAGTGATTCCGTTCACTTCGTTCACTCAAACGATTCGTTCTTTTGAACGACACGTTCGCGACCGACACAACACTAGTGTGAGTGGGCGAGCGAGAGTGAGGGAGCGTGCGTACGTCCAGACAGTGAATGAATGAGGGAGAAAAGGTGAAGCGAACAGAGTAGGCGACAGGAGTAAATTGTACAGTATATGCTGACGTTGGTTGTGAATAAATGTGACGGCTCCCCAAAAGACAGCAAAGCTCCCTGGCATTATTTACCGACCAATGAAACACGTGAAAGGGGGTTCACCCCGAAGGTATAACTTCGGCCCTGGAGGAAACCATCTCCCCTGTGCTTCCCGACCACGGCCCGGGAGCCGAACAGGAATGGTGTAGCACTCGGTTCCAGTTCTTGATAAAACTTTCTTAAGCCCGTGCCATCAACGACACTGGTCGGCCTCATGTCCTTGCATATGAACGAAGCATGTTTCTTCGTGCACGACATTCAGACATCATGGCATGCACATTTTCGAGATGTGCCCTCATGTTGCTAGTGGTGGAATGGTAAGCTAACTGTAGCTTACACAGCTTGCATACAACTTTATCTCCAGGCTTCGCATTTTTGCTGTCTAGTGACCTTTCCCTCTGTCGTCTGCATCCTGCCATGGTTTTTGTCGCGTCTCACTTTCAGCAGTGACGCTGTGCAGGTGCGACTCCTGTGACCTCTCCCCGACCCATCATGTCGTGCGCCCACTCGCAAAGCAGCCGCTGATGTGTTTTTTCCACAGTCGAATATTAATTTTCACAATCGAATCTCCGTTTTTTTTTTAATATTCGAATATATATTCGAATTTAGAATATTCGCTAACAGCCCTAACACACACATGGATTATCACACAAAACTGTAAATCCATAAATGGCTGTTAACGCTTAAGAAAAGGACTATAAAACTGAATGTCATTTGCTTAGTATAGTAATGTGTAGGCGTCTTGCTCCCTTGATTGAGGAAGTAATGTGAAGTACTTCTGTTAGATTATATTGAGAATTACAGGAACAATAAACTGACTTTGGACTTTCTTTATTTCATTATGACTCTTCAGATGTGGACACAGAAACACGAGTAACTATCGATGGGTAGGAATGACATGGCCAAAACTGATGACCCTCATTTAAGGCAACAACATTATGAGAGAACAGTTTGAAACCTGCAGAGTTAATATTAAAACTGATCAAACAGCATATTTGCTGATTGTCTCTTCAGTGCTTGATATGTTAACAACTTGCTTTGTTTGAGGTGATTAAATATTGATTACATATTTTCAACAAGTAAAGAATCCTCAGCATGTGAACATTTAGTCAGAAAGCAAAACAAGAACCAAGTTTCATGAGCAGTAAGTATATTAGCTGAACAGCTGACAGACACACCTAAAGGCTGTCCGCACCAGGAACGATGACTATAATAATAACAACTTATTCAATGCTATGTAACGTTATATTACGATGCAAATTACATACAAAAAACAGAATTTTGCATGAGACATACTGCCAAACAGTCTTCAGTGGTGATGGGTTCTCTGAAGTTCATACTGCTTATCTAGCCCAGTATCAGTGTTTTAAATCATTAACCTGATTTGAAACAACAACGACATCAACAAGGTAGTGGTATGTGGAATCTGTTCTGTCTGGAAACAGATCAGAGATCAGGTTAATGGTTTTATATGCACGTTTCCCACACAAAGGCCTGAGTCACTGACAGACAGCGGCACGTTTTGCACACTATGTGCCAACCTGAACGTGACCATGTGTAGTTCAGGTGTGTGTATATAAAGAGTAGGGCAGCCGCCTGTCATCACTGCATCACTCAGTTAATACCTGAACTCCATCATCAACACTCATTAACCTGACAGGTAAGCCACATGCTGTGTTTCTTTTCAGTCAGTAGAGCTCATGGTTTCGCTCTCTGCTCAATGTTCTTTTTCTCCACATAGAACAACCTGAGAACATCAGCATGAAGACTGTCCTGGTCCTCTCCATTCTGCTCTGGGCTGCATCTGCAGGTCACACACACACAAACACACACACACACACACACACACACACACACACACACACTCACTCACTCACTCACTCACTCACTCCACCAATATTGACAGTGTTGTGTTTTTCTCTACAGCTCCAGCTGAAGACAAAGAAAAGGCCCCAGGTCGGTATTGAAGCTATTTTCTTGAACACGCAAACGCACTGTTACTATGTGACACCAACATTCATGTGGTTCATCCACAGAAGCAGCAGTGGAGGCTCCAAAGGAGCAGAATGCTGCTCCACCTGGTGAGTGTCCTCTTAATGGGTGTTAGACAGCAGTGTGGGTGGACAGAGCAGGACAATAAAGAATGATACAAGCAGCTTTTTGAATAGAAAATCCTAATGTATTGATAAAGGACATTTAGGACTGTTCTCTTGTTTTTAGTTGTGATGAACAGTCAGTCCGAGTAATTGAAGATCATCTCCTCCAGAATATGACAGTTGTGTTAGAACACAGAGCTACAGCTCAGTGCAGTACATCTTATGTATAAGAGCACCTGTGCAGCACTATATAGGAGAGATTCTGGCCACCAGATTAAAGCTAATCATTACAATTTAATTTTTAAATGTCAAATTATGGCATGGGGGAAAGCTGAGAGTGAAGCCTTATCATGAAAAGAGGGATGGCAGTGATTGAATAGAACAGAATAGAATAGAAAAGAATTCCTTTCATGATTGTTGTTTGACCTGCAATTTGCAAACTAAAATCAAAACTAGTAGCATGGCTGCACACTCTTAGACTGGTTTTAATAGTCGATATGATGTTAATATGATAGTAGCCAGACACTGTTTTTTTTTCTTCTTACATCTGTGACTTGCTGTAAAGTCAAATACCGACAACTAAAAAGAGTTCTGATGAAGCTGGTGATGTTTCAAAGATGGAGGACAAGATGAAGATGATGGGAGATGAAGTGCTCGTGCAGGAATAGTCTGTCCCTGATAACAAAGACGGTAGAGAGAACAGACATCGCTTGTAACAGTGTATTCTGTTACTCCCCAACTCTTCCATATTTTGTGTTACAAAAACAAGTTTAATTAAATGAAGAAAAAGTCTGCTCACAGTGATACGATTTAAGCTGTTTTAAGTTTGGTTATTGACAACAACCTCCCTTGTTTGGCTCTACTGCTAACTGTTCTCTGAAGTGCATCAGAGCCACTGCAGACATGATCTGTTGTCGGTGTATTTCCCTCAGAGTGTTCTGTTGAAGTCAATGCTCTCTTTATACTGTCCCTCTGTAGCTCGTTTTGACTTCTGTCCGGGCGGCTGGTTCAACCATGGCTCTCGCTGCTTCATGTTCGTCAATACTCCCATGACCTGGTACAGTGCTGAGGTACGGCTTCGCTAACACTTCGGTATAGTTATGGTGAGCTATAAAATAGCTCTAATAGCATCTGATCATGCTATTCATTCAGTCAGGCTGTTTTCAAGCTTACCATCAGCATACATGATAAATGAACATGTTCTGCAACATAAAGCCTCTGGATGGTGATGGTATCTGTCAGTAGGTCAGTCACCATCAGTCCATGAAAAGATGAACTTTACGTTCACATAGAAGCTCAAGTTATTTCACAGAGTGATCTTTGTGGATGTAAAACTGGGTTTGGTTTATGTCATTTCCTGTGTCCAACAGGAGCACTGCAACATCCTGGGTGCCCACCTGGCCTCCGTCACCAACCCCAGAGAGTACAGCTTCCTCCAGCAGATCACACAGAGAGCTGGTCAGAGCATCGCATGGCTGGGAGGCTTCAACCTGCAGGTGTGAATTTATGAAGAAATACCACCTCAGTCATTCCAGGTCAAGACCAGGACCTGGTCCAAAAGACTCTAGACTCACACATGAGAGCCACACTTCCTTTCACTTATTTATGCTCTTTGTCTCTCAGGGCAAGTGGATGTGGATTGACCGTGAAGGTTTCTATTACACCAACTGGTACTCCCCCTATTCCTCCAGCAGCTACCCTTGCATCCACTTACGCTCCACCTGTAAGTCCACCTGTTAGCTTTGACTGGAGAGCTCCATAAGCTTTACTTTAATCTGATTGCGCCTTTATTTCCTCTCAAGAAAATGACACAAAGAAAAGATAATCAATTTTGTTTTTGTCAAATATGACAGTGTTACTTGAATATATTTCAGTCCCAGTATGGCTGTTTACATCGTGCTGTAACTCAGAGAATGGATATGTCTTTCTGTATGTCATAATAGAAGTCAATCCCCAGAACATTGTGAATGTGACTTGTTCTTCAGGGACACTTTTATTGGTCTTACTGCTGATTTACACAATTTTCTGTACCAGTGAACAATATGGTGACTCATCTGTCAACTCAAATCATAAATTAAGACTGAGTGTTATTATTTTTGTCTTTTTCTTTTAGATGGATGGGGTAACACCCGGTGCAGCAGCTCTTATCGCTTCATCTGCTCCAAGGACCCGTTTGGTTGTTAAAACACATACTAAACATCTGGGATGGATCAGCTTGGATGTTTTTTTTCTGTTTTAAGTCAAATTTGATGTGTGTCTCTGAATAAAGTTTTTCTAGTGTTTATTAATAACATTGTAAATGTTGTGTAAAAGCATATATTTTGTGACTGTGGCCCTTTTCATTAAAAAGACTTTTTTGAAGTTTGCAACAATGTGTGATCTTCCTCTAAGAGCTTGGTTGTTGAAGTCCAGTTCAGTCCAGCATAATTCTTTTATGATGAACTGAACTGCTTGTAGATGGTAGCTCATCCTCTTGGCCACCTGCTCCCCCTCTCGGCATTGACCCTGCATTAATTTAGAAATACTAAGAAAAAGGATCAATATAAAAAGAGACAAAATATTTAAACAAAGAATCTTATACCGAAAAAAATTATAATCATTTAAAACTGAAAGCAGGCAGCCAAGGAACTCTCCCCCTTTATTACTTATTATATATAAATATTTGATAAATCTAATATAAGATAAAAGCATAATAGAACGAGCTGCAATATTGCACACAATTCAAAAATAATGTTTGCTTTATATCATTCATAATGACCTTTTTTATTTATATCTTACCTACAGGAATAAAAGAAAAATGATACACCTTACACAAGACTACATTTCTGAATCTTAAACATTATTTTACCATTTAATTGAATACAACTTAAATATGGTTACGAGAGCATTTTGTCTACTACAAAACGTTTTTTTTATTTCACTGACAGATGTCGTCCATGCCTTTGCATCCTGACATAAATGCAATCAAGATGCCAGTTCATTTTGTCATGTAGCTTCTGTCACATTCCGCTGTAACTAAGCTAGCTGTAGCAGTAACACTAAAAGTCTGAGTTCTTCAGACTTCACATTAACAAGAGCCATTTCTGTCCTACTGCACATCCGACACCTCACCTGATTTGTGTGAGATACTGTAGCCTACATTCTGCTGAATTCTACTGAAGCGAGTTCTTCGGCATACATTACTTAAATAGTAACACACTGTCCGTTTAAAGATATAAAATATCACGTAAAGTATAACAATCTATTACTGTAGAGTATAAGACATAGCCACTATTGATACTCAGTCTCTTCTGTCTTGATAATGGGGCCACATGGCCTCATCCACATCACATTCATTATCCTCTCTTGCAATGAACACACGCACACACACACAAACCCCTGCCTCTCTCTTCAGCATGGGGTGAACTGTTCATTTAATAATTAGACTGTCACATAAAGGTGTGTATTTCTCTCTCTCTCTGTCACACACACACACACACACACACACGCACACACAAACCCCTGCCTCTCTCTTCAGCATGCTGCACAATAACTTCCATCATTCTGTCATGTCAGCATTCTCGGAAACAACAGCAGTAGACGGAGACTTGTTTAGAAATGTAAATAAATAAACAAATAAATAAATAAAATATTTTATTTTAAAATAAATGAAATAAAATATTTTTGTTTAAAAAAGAACCACAAAAAAAATTCTCTAGAGTCTCAAAGAAGAAAATTACTTTGAAAAGGTGTTATTTACACTCTCAACGAGTGATGAACACTTTTAGCTTAGCAGCTCTTGTGAAGATTTCAACTATAAGTGTAAATAATGTCTTTTCAAATCAGTGGGCTCTCAGGGCTTCTGGCGACCTGCATTACACCAGACGAGCTATTTGGAGTCATTTTACAGTCATTTTTCGGTTTCATTGTTTTTTTGTTTTTTGTATCTGTCCCTGTCTTCTTCAGTCGTTTTGGAGAATGCTGCAACGCTGTTTTGCTGTGAAGCGCCACAAATGTTTTGTGGACTACAAAACTTCACCCGACTTTCCATCAGCTTGGGCTGAGAAAATAATGGCCGGATTTGTCATTTCTGGGTGAACTGTTCCTTTAATAATTAGACTGTCACATAAAGGTGTGTATATAAATCCTTTTCTTCTGATTTTCTGTATGATTTCTGTAAACCAGTAGAAATCTGCACATCATTGAAAAAACACTCAGACCCCTCTCCCCCTCTGGTGAGCATAAGCTGCACCTCAGGTTTATCGGTCTGGACTGAACAGTTCAAACACGCTAGAAGTAAATCAGTCTGAAGTTGAATCTTAAATCCCTGGTCATTCATCACTCTTAATCCTTTCAAATCCTCGCTCACCTCAGAGTCGAGACATGACCAGTAACATATCACACTTCACTGTATTTCACTGCACAACATGGTTTCACCTCAAGCTTAGTGCTGTCAGCGTCTTTGGCTGTGAAGCTGTCCAGTTGGTTTGTTCTGCAGACGGTTTAAAACAATATATTAACAAGCAAACTTAAACAGTAGGAAACTGATTGTGATTTTCTTTCTCACCGATAATATATGGACAACAGTAACGAGGAGCCGTCATTCTGTGAGCTTACTCAAAGCATTTGCAAATTTGCTCGAGCATACAGAAATCATCGTTGTTCACAGGGAGGAGCAACAAGCTGCTCTTTGGGTCTGTTCTTTATTCAGCAGGTGAGCAGGGACTACACTACTGTCACAAACAGCAAGACAGAGTTTCCTGTTTGGCACCAGTTTCAGCGAGCTGTAGACGACCTGGGTTTGACACAGTACTTCCGACTGTCTGAATTTCTTTTGATATATAGCAACAGAGTGTGGAGCAGAGATCGAGCAGTTTGAAATACGTGATTTTCCAACGTATAATTAATTGCCTGTGATCAGCAACATAATTGATTCTCAAAGACGTCATCTGGTGCTTGTTGCTGTTCAGCTCAAACTGTCTCACAGTGGGAGTCTTGACAAAAAAAACATATTCTGTCATCTCTTCATCTTCACAAATAATTCAATACATTACATTTAAATCTCTGGTGTGACATACTATTCACCTGATCAAGACCCTGATGTTGAGTGTATTAGTCAAACACTGATTGACACTAATCATTTTGTGTTCCAATGATATCTGTTAGTGGCACTTCAACTGTTTTGTGGTCACTTATGTGTGTGTGCCTCAAATTGATGGCTCTTCATGTTTGGATCAGTGAGGATGAATCCCACCTTTAAAGCGAGGACACCAGGTTTCATGCCTAAAACTTCACTGAGAGCAGCGAGAGCGAGGGGGCAGTCGGTGTCGGTGAAAGCAGTCTAGTGTGTGTTTTTTTATGGAAGCGAATCTGTTCCATAATTCAAATTAAAATGCATTAACAGAAATGCTTTTTCATTTTCAGAATATAGCTGCATTATGTGACTCAAAAATAAAATGAGTAGTAAATTATCCAAATTGCATTTTCATTTTCTTCTTCAAGACCGCTCACTTTGTAACTAAATTAAAATGATAAAGAAAATTACATTTAAGATTTAATTTTCAGAATATGCCCCAGCAAAAAGTTGCCAAAATTCAATTTGAAATGTCAAATTTGAAAATTGAAATGCATTAGCAGAAATGCTTTTTCATTTTAAGGTCATCGCTGCATTATGTGACTCATAAATAAAATGAGTAATAAATCATCCAGATTGCCTTTGCATTTTCCTCTTCAAGACTGCTCATTTTATGCCAGGGCTGAAAAGTAAACTGCTTTTTCGTTTTAAAGCCCGCCCCCCGCAAAAAGTGTTTCAAAATTCAATTTGGATTCGCAATCCCAAGCGGCGCAGGACAGTGACGTCAGCGGCCTCTGTTCCTCTTCAGCCCCAGTCTGACCAACCTTGCTTCACATCTAACACGTTAGGGGGCGGCAGCGTGCATGTTCGACGCTGGAGCAAGAAGAGAGCCATTGTGAAGGCTGTGTTGTTGTTAGCATAGACTGTGGTACATGTTGTCAGAAACAGCAGGGAAATCACCACCATGTCCAGTTCTGTACTGCGGTCAGGACAGCCATGGTTCGCGTTTGCTTGGTCAAATCAGCCGCACATTTTTTTCCCAGTGCGCAAATGCTCTAACATTTACGGTGATCGTAACGAAGCCACTCTGAAGAGCTGCTGGTAGTGAGTGATGGGTCCGCTGCAGTCTCACAGTACCGTGAAACACACACGGTACTGTACAGTCAGTACTCCCGGTAATAAACTGAAGGTATCAGCTGGACTGTACGTCGACGTCGCCCCCATATTGGATGTGGCAGCTCAGCCCCGTGAACTGATACAAGCCAATGGAGTGAAGCTAACAAAGTGCTATAATATCTGTCATTTACTCATTCACACACGTACGGATACATTCAGGAAACAGAGAGGAACCAAAAACAACGTGTGCAACGTTCTCTGATTATTGTAAACGTTAACTACTCCTCATATGTTCAATATACAGGTCGGCACAAAATCACAGGATGTGTTTTATAATGTTTTTATGAGTGTTTACAGCTGCTAATGTTATTAACGTAACTGTGATGATACATGACAGTTAAATATTTAATTTGTGGCTATAATAACCGGATCCTGACATGTAAATGTGACGTCTGTCCACCATACTGTCAACCATTTAATTCAACTTTAAATATGAACAACTGACTTCAACATATAGGATGTTAAGAAATCAGAAATATTTTATTGATAATAGTATTAACTATATATGGTGCATATTTATAATAGTAGCCTACTTCAACTTTACTCTTGACCTTTTTTTTGTTTTAACCATTACATGTTATTATATACATTATCATTTGTTATAATGTTCTGTCATGGAGTACATCTCTTCACTGCTAAAAGAAAAGAAACATGCAGAGTTTGAGTCTCCATGATGTTATTATTAGTAAGATTATCAAAAATCACTGTATTTGTAAAAACGACGTTCTTCCACAGACGTCACGTTTACATGTCAGGAGGTTATAGACACAGAACTGTCATGTATCATCACAGTAACAACGCTACATACTGTAAACACTCAAAAACAAATGGTTTTGTGCCGACCTGTATACTGAACATATGAGGAGAAGTTAACGTTTATAATAATCAGAGAACGTTGCACACGTTGTTTTTGGTTCCTCTCTGTTTCCTGAATGTATCCCTACGTGTGTGAATGTGTAAATGACAGACATATAGCACTTTGCTAGCTTCACTCCATTGGCTTGTATCAGTTCACGGGGCTGAGCTGCCACATCCAATATGGGGGCGACGTCGACGTACAGTCCAGCTGATACCTTCAGTTTATTACCGGGAGTACTGACTGTACAGTACCGTGTGTGTTTCACGGGTCTGACTGTGAGACTGCAGCGGACCCATCACTCACTACCAGCAGCTCTTCAGAGCGGCTTCGTTACGATCACCGTAAATGTTAGAGCATTTGCGCACTGGAAAAAAATGTGCGGCTGATTTGACCAAGCAAACGCGAACCATGGCTGTCCTGACCGCAGTACAGAACTGGACATGGTGGTGATTTCCCTGCTGTTTCTGACAACATGTACCACAGTCTATGCTAACAACAACACAGCCTTCACACTGTCTCTCTTCTTGCTCCAGCGTCGAACATGCACACTGTCGCCCCCTAACGTGTTAGATGCGTAGCACCAGCACGGTCGGTCAGACTGGGCTGAAGAAGAAGAGAGGCCTCTGACGTCACTCTCCTGCGCCGCTTGGGATTGCGAATCCAAATTGAATTTTGAAACACTTTTTGCGGGGGGCGGGCTTTAAAACGAAAAAGCAGTTTACTTTTCAGCCCTGGCACAAAATGAGCAGTCTTGAAGAGGAAAATGAAAATGCAATCTGGATGATTTATTACTCATTTTATTTATGAGTCACATAATGCACGATGACCTTAAAATGAAAAAGCATTTCTGCTAATGCATTTTAATTTTCAAATTTGACATTTCAAATTGAATTTTGGCAACTTTTTGCTGGGGCATATTTTGAAAATTAAATCTTAAATGTAATTTTCTTTATCATTTTAATTGTTTAACAAAATGAGCAGTCTTGAAGAAGAAAATGAAAAAGCGATTTGGATAATTTATTACTCATTTCATTTTTGAGTCACATAATGCAGCTATATTCTGAAAATGAAGCATTTCTGTTAATGCATTTTAATTTGAATTATGGAACAGATTCGCTTCCATAGTGTTCTGTAATGAGGTGTAAATAGGTACAGAACAGAAATACAACACAATTCACTCAATATTCAATCCATTTTCCATCACAAAATAACTATTTCTACGTAGTTATTGTTGTACTGTGTTGTATATGATGTTGCTGAGGATTGGATCTCTGATAGGCAGCATGTAATGCTCGCCAATGTAATAGAGGTGTAATAAATAAAGGTAATAAAAAGGTAATTAAAAACCGCAGCATTCAATGTAATAAACCCACTAATGTAATACATTTTCCACAAATGTAATATCTAATATATAATAGCTGCCTTCTACAAAACGTAACATGCGATTTCCCTCAAATGTAGTAACTATTATGTTAGACTTGGCAGGTAGGGACGGGCTCAGGGCTTCTTTGATTCAGCACCGCGGACAGCAGTGAGAGAGATGATCCTCATTAACAAGAAGTATTTTGCTCATGCAAAGAAATACAGCTGTTTAACACCAGAAGGGCCGGAATCCAACACTACTAGAACGGCCGTAAACGGTCATTCTGACCACTAGATTTTAAACTCTATATTCTCTCAAGTAAATAACCAACTGAGTGATGAATGCATTCATTGTGTCATGATACTTTTTCAAAAAACAAAATAACACCAAAATGTACATTTTAAGAAGTTTAATTATACATTTATCAATATTCATATCATCGCACAAAGTAAACCGTAATTATGCATTTACACAAGATTTTAATAGAGAAAACTCAGAACACGAAAATTAACGATTTGATGATGAAAAATTTTATTTTAACACATAATAATATAAATTTAAAAAATAGTCTAATAATAATCGAAAAAGCTGGAAACGAGCTAGTCTAAAAAAAAATAAAAAATCACTGGTCACAGTCTGCAGATTACCTCCGCTCTCCGCACAGTTACCACACACGGGCTTGAGGCATTTCAAGTGTCTGACATTTTATTCTGTTTGCAGCTCTTTCTGACCGGCACTTTTGATGCGTGTTATAGTATTTCAGAGGTTGTTTTGTTCGTGTTAATGCGGGCTTGGTTCCTTGTAGCCAGACTGGCATGTTTTGGTTTTGATTTCGATTTGATGCGTGTGTGGAGGTTGGATGTGATATGTGCTTATATGTGCTGACATAAGGCATTTAGGGTATGGCTTGTAATAATGGATGTGTGGACCCAGCAGCAGACCCAGTGCCGGTATGTCAGGCTAGGATGGGTCGGGTTGTAATTTTCAGGCCTGTTGAGAACTCTAGTTTGTGTTTTTGGATGTGTTCAGGGCACACAGAACTAGGCTGTCCGCTGATCGGATCGGACGATATTTTGCATTTTGAGCAATTTGTGAGATTGGCCGTAATGTCTAATTTACCGATCCGATCAATGACGTTATTGTCGTGTTGAAACTTTTTGCAGATGCTTCCGTTGCATAGATTGCAGATGGCTTGTGTTTTATCCGTCTCATTTACTCTGAAGAAGTTCCACAGCACCGACAAAAAACTTTATCGTCCGTCACATAGTGACAGGGCTCAAAACATAAACGCCACAAAAACACACATTTAAACCAATGAGATGTGTTTGTTTTGCTTTTAACAAACAAACAAAGCAAAACAAACACGTCTCATTGGTTTAAATGTGTTTTCTGTTGAACACCTGTTACACCTGCATAAATCATTAATCTGCTTCATCAATTAAAAATAAAATCCATACTGACTGACCAGAAAAACACACACATTTCCTTATTGCAAAAGAAAACATATTTCAGGAGAGAGTCTGTGTTCGAAGTTAAAAAGATAATATTTTAATATATAGGCTATACATTCTGTTCTGTTTCTACATCAATATATAGCAATTTTTACCAGCTCAAGAAAAATACATTAACGTGAGTAATCTATTTACAGTTTGTGTGTGTGTGTGGCACTTTTGTTATGTTGATTTTTATATTGTATTTGTGTTCTAACACTGTGAATTATTTGCAAAAATGCCATAAAGTTTATCTTTGTTGCTGTTATTGCTATTATTAGCTGACATGGCCAGTGTCAGTCATGGAGTTGATGCAGAGGGACAGGATAATGCCAGTCATAGGAAAGAGGAGGAGGAAGAGACAGATGAGGAGGGACAGGAGAAGGAGGAGGAGGAGAAGGAGGAGCAAGAGGAGGAGGAGGAAAGTGGAGCAGGAACCACCAAAAAACAGTGCCAGGTACAGGTGCAGTGTGCAGGACTGGGTTGGCAATAGGTCTTTGCATAGAATTATATTAAGATGTCATATGTTGATGTTCCAATTCCAGTCACACAGAAACAATAAGCCCATCCTCTCCTGCAGTTATTATAGTGCAAATAAAGTATTCATGTTAAAATTATGGTTCCACTTGTGTCCGTCATGCAATCGGATAAAAGGCCTCTCCAAACCAAGCTCCCGGGCTGAATTTCAACCCCAGCCCGCCCCTGGGTGTGCGTAAGGTGTGAGTGGGCGAGCGAGAGTGAGGGAGCGTGCGTACGTCCAGACAGTGAATGAATGAGGGAGAAAAGGTGAAGCGAACGGAGTAGGCGACAGGAGTAAATTGTACAGTATATGCTGACGTTGGTTGTGAATAAATGTGACGGCTCCCCAAAAGACAGCAAAGCTCCCTGGCATTATTTACCGACCAATGAAACACGTGAAAGGGGGTTCACCCCGAAGGTATAACTTCGGCCCCGGAGGAAACCATCTCCCCTGTGCTTCCCGACCACGGTCCGGGAGCCGAACAGGAATGGTGTAGCACTCGGTTCCAATTCTTGATAAAACTTTCTTAAGCCCGTGCCATCAACGACACTGGTCGGCCTCATGTCCTTGCATATGAACGAAGCATGTTTCTTCGTGCACGACATTCAGACATCATGGCATGCACATTTTCGAGATGTGCCCTCATGTTGCTAGTGGTGGAATGGTAAGCTAACTGTAGCTTACACAGCTTGCATACAACTTTATCTCCAGGCTTCGCATTTTTGCTGTCTAGTGACCTTTCCCTCTGTCGTCTGCATCCTGCCATGGTTTTTGTCGCGTCTCACTTTCAGCAGTGACGCTGTGCAGGTGCGACTCCTGTGACCTCTCCCCGACCCATCATGTCGTGCGCCCACTCGCAAAGCAGCCGCTGATGTGTTTTTTCCACAGTCGAATATTAATTTTCACAATCGAATCTCCGTTTTTTTTTAATATTCGAATATATATTCGAATTTAGAATATTCACTAACAGCCCTAACACACACATGGATTATCACACAAAACTGTAAATCCATAAATGGCTGTTAACGCTTAAGAAAAGGACTATAAAACTGAATGTCATTTGCTTAGTATAGTAATGTGTAGGCGTCTTGCTCCCTTGATTGAGGAAGTAATGTGAAGTACTTCTGTTAGATTATATTGAGAATTACAGGAACAATAAACTGACTTTGGACTTTCTTTAGTTCATTATGACTCTTCAGATGTGGACACAGAAACACGAGTAACTATCGATGGGTAGGAATGACATGGCCAAAACTGATGACCCTCATTTAAGGCAACAACATTATGAGAGAACAGTTTGAAACCTGCAGAGTTAATATTAAAACTGATCAAACAGCATATTTACTGAGTGTCTCTTCAGTGCTTGATATGTTAACAACTTGCTTTGTTTGAAGTGATTAAATATTGATTACATATTTTCAACAAGTAAAGAATCCTCAGCATGTGAACATTTAGTCAGAAAGCAAAACAAGAACCAAGTTTCATGAGCAGTAAGTATATTAGCTGAACAGCTGACAGACACACCTAAAGGCTGTCCGCACCAGGAACGATAACTATAATAATAACAACTTATTCAATGCTATATAACGTTATATTACGATGCAAATTACATACAAAAACAGAATTTTGCATGAGACATACTGCCAAACAGTCTTCAGTGGTGATGGGTTCTCTGAAGTTCATACTGCTTATCTAGCCCAGTATCAGTGTTTTAAATCATTAACCTGATTTGAAACAACAACGACATCAACAAGGTAGTGGTATGTGGAATCTGTTCTGTCTGGAAACAGATCAGAGATCAGGTTAATGGTTTTATATGCACGTTTCCCACACAAAGGCCTGAGTCACTGACAGACAGCGGCACGTTTTGCACACCACGTGCCAACCTGAACGTGACCATGTGTAGTTCAGTTGTGTGTACATAAAGAGTAGGGCAGCCGCCTGTCATCACTGCATCACTCAGTTAATACCTGAACTCCATCATCAACACTCATTAACCTGACAGGTAAGACACATGCTGTGTTTCTTTTCAGTCAGTAGAGCTCATGGTTTCGCTCTCTGCTCAATGTTCTTTTTCTCCACATAGAACAACCTGAGAACATCAGCATGAAGACTGTCCTGGTCCTCTCCATTCTGCTCTGGGCTGCATCTGCAGGTCACACACACACAAACACACACACACACACACACACACACACACACACACACTCACTCACTCACTCACCCACTCACTCACTCACTCCACCAATATTGACAGTGTTGTGTTTTTCTCTACAGCTCCAGCTGAAGACAAAGAAAAGGCCCCAGGTCGGTATTGAAGCTATTTTCTTGAACACGCAAACGCACTGTTACTATGTGACACCAACATTCATGTGGTTCATCCACAGAAGCAGCAGTGGAGGCTCCAAAGGAGCAGAATGCTGCTCCACCTGGTGAGTGTCCTCTTAATGTGTGTTAGACAGCAGTGTGGGTGGACAGAGCAGGACAATAAAGAATGATACAAGCAGCTTTTTGAATAGAAAATCCTAATGTATTGATAAAGGACATTTAGGACTGTTCTCTTGTTTTTAGTTGTGATGAACAGTCAGTCCGAGTAATTGAAGATCATCTCCTCCAGAATATGACAGTTGTGTTAGAACACAGAGCTACAGCTCAGTGCAGTACATCTTATGTATAAGAGCACCTGTGCAGCACTATATAGGAGAGATTCTGGCCACCAGATTAAAGCTAATCATTACAATTTAATTTTTAAATGTCAAATTATGGCATGGGGGAAAGCTGAGAGTGAAGCCTTATCATGAAAAGAGGGATGGCAGTGATTGAATAGAACAGAATAGAATAGAAAAGAATTCCTTTCATGATTGTTGTTTGACCTGCAATTTGCAAACTAAAATCAAAACTAGTAGCATGGCTGCACACTCTTAGACTGGTTTTAATAGTCGATATGATGTTAATATGATAGTAGCCAGACACTGTTTTTTTTTTCTTTTTACATCTGTGACTTGCTGTAAAGTCAAATACCGACAACTAAAAAGAGTTCTGATGAAGCTGGTGATGTTTCAGAGATGGAGGACAAGATGACGATGATGGGAGATGAAGTGCTCGTGCAGGAATAGTCTGTCCCTGATAACAAAGACGGTAGAGAGAACAGACATCGCTTGTAACAGTGTATTCTGTTACTCCCCAACTCTTCCATATTTTGTGTTACAAAAACAAGTTTAATTAAATGAAGAAAAAGTCTGCTCACAGTGATACGATTTAAGCTGTTTTAAGTTTGGTTATTGACAACAACCTCCCTTGTTTGGCTCTACTGCTAACTGTTCTCTGAAGTGTATCAGAGCCACTGCAGACATGATCTGTTGTCGGTGTATTTCCCTCAGAGTGTTCTGTTGAAGTCAATGCTCTCTTTATACTGTCCCTCTGTAGCTCGTTTTGACTTCTGTCCGGGCGGCTGGTTCAACCATGGCTCTCGCTGCTTCATGTTCGTCAATACTCCCATGACCTGGTACAGTGCTGAGGTACGGCTTCTCTAACACTTCGGTATAGTTATGGTGAGCTATAAAATAGCTCTAATAGCATCTGATCATGCTATTCATTCAGTCAGGCTGTTTTCAAGCTTACCATCAGCATACATGATAAATGAACATGTTCTGCAACATAAAGCCTCTGGATGGTGATGGTATCTGTCAGTAGGTCAGTCACCATCAGTCCATGAAAAGATGAACTTTACGTTCACATAGAAGCTCAAGTTATTTCACAGAGTGATCTTTGTGGATGTAAAACTGGGTTTGGTTTATGTCATTTCCTGTGTCCAACAGGAGCACTGCAACATCCTGGGTGCCCACCTGGCCTCCGTCACCAACCCCCGAGAGTACAGCTTCCTCCAGCAGATCACACAGAGAGCTGGTCAGAGCATCGCATGGCTGGGAGGCTTCAACCTGCAGGTTTGAATTTATGAAAAATACCACCTCAGTCATTCCAGGTCAAGACCAGGACCTGGTCCAAAAGACTCTAGACTCACACATGAGAGTCACACTTCCTTTCACTTATTTATGCTCTTTGTCTCTCAGGGCAAGTGGATGTGGATTGACCGTGAAGGTTTCTATTACACCAACTGGTACTCCCCCTATTCCTCCAGCAGCTACCCTTGCATCCACTTACGCTCCACCTGTAAGTCCACCTGTTAGCTTTGACTGGAGAGCTCCATCAGCTTTACTTTGATCTGATTGCACCTTTATTTCCTCTCAAGAAAATGACACGAAGAAAAGATAATCAATTTTGTTTTTGTCAAATATGACAGTGTTACTTGAATATATTTCAGTCCCAGTATGGCTGTTTACATCGTGCTGTAACTCAGAGAATGGATATGTCTTTCTGTATGTCTTGATAGAAGTCAATCCCCAGAACAGTGTGAATGTGACTTGTTCTTCAGGGACACTTTTATTGGTCTTACTGCTGATTTACACAATTTTCTGTACCAGTGAACAATATGGTGACTCATCTGTCAACTCAAATCATAAATTAAGACTGAGTGTTATTATTTTTGTCTTTTTCTTTTAGATGGATGGGGTAACACCCGGTGCAGCAGCTCTTATCGCTTCATCTGCTCCAAGGACCCGTTTGGTTGTTAAAACACATACTAAACATCTGGGATGGATCAGCTTGGATGTTTTTTTTCTGTTTTAAGTCAAATTTGTTGTGTGTCTCTGAATAAAGTTTTTCTAGTGTTTATTAATAACATTGTAAATGTTGTGTAAAAGCATATATTTTGTGACTGTGGCCCTTTTCATTAAAAAGACTTTTTTGAAGTTTGCAACAATGTGTGATCTTCCTCTAAGAGCTTGGTTGTTGAAGTCCAGTTCAGTCCAGCATAATTCTTTTATGATGAACTGAACTGCTTGTAGATGGTAGCTCATCCTCTTGGCCACCTGCTCCCCCTCTCGGCATTGACCCTGCATTAATTTAGAAATACTAAGAAAAAGGATCAATATAAAAAGAGACAAAATATTCAAACAAAGAATCTTATACCGAAAAAAATTATAATCATTTAAAACTGAAAGCAGGCAGCCAAGGAACTCTCCCCCTTTATTACTTATTATATATAAATATTTGATAAATCTAATATAAGATGAAAGCATAATAGAACGAGCTGCAATATTGCACACAATTCAAAAATAATGTTTGCTTTATATCATTCATAATGACATTTTTTATTTATATCTTACCTACAGGAATACAAGAAAAATGATACACCTTACACAAGACTACATTTCTGAATCTTAAACATTATTTTACCATTTAATTGAATACAACTTAAATATGGTTACGAGAGCATTTTGTCTACTACAAAACGTTTTTTTTATTTCACTGACAGATATCGTCCATGCCTTTGCATCCTGACATAAATGCAATCAAGATGCCAGTTCATTTTGTCATGTAGCTTCTGTCACATTCCGCTGTAACTAAGCTAGCTGTAGCAGTAACACTAAAAGTCTGAGTTCTTCAGACTTCACATTAACAAGAGCCATTTCTGTCCTACTGCACATCCGACACCTCACCTAATTTGTGTGAGATACTGTAGCCTACATTCTGCTGAATTCTACTGAAGCGAGTTCTTCGGCATACATTACTTAAATAGTTACACACTGTCCGTTTAAAGATATAAAATATCACGTAAAGTATAACAATCTATTACTGTAGAGTATAAGAAATAGCCACTATTGATACTCAGTTTCTTCTGTCTTGATGATGGGGCCACATGGCCTCATCCACATCACATTCATTATCCTCTCTTGCAATGAACCAAGGGAAAAATCTTCTTGCATGCCATCCAACCTTGACATTCCTCTGCACCTATTTCTCACTCCGATCTGCCTTAGACCTCTTCAATCCATGTTGGCAAAGAACAACACAGCCGCTGCACTTTTTAAGGCCGGTAGACTGATTGCTCATTGAAGATTTGTGTTTAGGAGTTTCAAACAGGTGATTTCATACCGATGTAGGTAATTTCTAATAGTTAGGAACAGATGGTTTCTGTTTTGTTACCATAGCTAAAACAATGGCGTTTGGACTGCTTGATTGACATCTGTGTTAACTGTTCTGCAAAAGGGTGGGGAAAATGTGTCAATTCAATGAAAAAGGGTTAACACATTTGCAAGAGGTGTCATGTGCTCTGCTCTGACAGTGATGATGAAAACCAAGTGGATTCCAGTTTGTTTAAACAGGTCAAAGCAATCAAGAAAAACTGTAACTCTCAATGCCTGCTCGCCTGTCTCTTTCTCTCTTTCTCTCTTTCTCTCTTTCTCTCTCTCTCTGTCACACACACACACACATACACACACACACGCACACAAACCCCTGCCTCTCTCTTCAGCATGGGGTGAACTGTTCATTTAATAATTAGACTGTCACATAAAGGTGTGTATTTCTCTCTCTCTCTGTCACACACACACACACACACACACACGCACACACAAACCCCTGCCTCTCTCTTCAGCATGCTGCACAATAACTTCCATCATTCTGTCATGTCAGCATTCTCGGAAACAACAGCAGTAGACAGAGACTTGTTTAGAAATGTAAATAAATAAACAAATAAATAAATAAAATATTTTATTTTAAAATAAATGAAATAAAATATTTTTGTTTAAAAAAGAACCACAAAAAAAAATTCTCTAGAGTCTCAAAGAAGAAAATTACTTTGAAAAGGTTTTATTTACACTCTCAACGAGTGATGAACACTTTTAGCTTAGCAGCTCTTGTGAAGATTTCAACTATAAGTGTAAATAATGTCTTTTCAAATCAGTGGGCTCTCAGGGCTTCTGGCGACCTGCATTACACCAGACGAGCTATTTGGAGTCATTTTACAGTCATTTTTCGGTTTCATTGTTTTTTTGTTTTTTGTATCTGTCCCTGTCTTCTTCAGTCTTCTTTTTGGAGAATGCTGCAACGCTGTTTTGCTGTGAAGCGCCACAAATGTTTTGTGGACTACAAAACTTCACCCGACTTTCCATCAGCTTGGGCTGAGAAAATAATGGCCGGATTTGTCATTTCTGGGTGAACTGTTCCTTTAATAATTAGACTGTCACATAAAGGTGTGTATATAAATCCTTTTCTTCTGATTTTCTGTATGATTTCTGTAAACCAGTAGAAATCTGCACATCATTGAAAAAACACACTCAGACCCCTCTCCCCCTCTGGTGAGCATAAGCTGCACCTCAGGTTTATCGGTCTGGACTGAACAGTTCAAACACGCTAGAAGTAAGTCAGTCTGAGGTTGAATCTTAAATCCCTGGTCATTCATCACTCTTAATCCTTTCAAATCCTCGCTCACCTCAGAGTCGAGACATGACCAGTAACATATCACACTTCACTGTATTTCACTGCACAACATGGTTTCACCTCAAGCTTAGTGCTGTCAGCGTCTTTGGCTGTGAAGCTGTCCAGTTGGTTTGTTCTGCAGACGGTTTAAAACAATATATTAACAAGCAAACTTAAACAGTAGGAAACTGATTGTGATTTTCTTTCTCACCGATAATATATGGACAACAGTAACGAGGAGCCGTCATTCTGTGAGCTTACTCAAAGCATTTGCAAATTTGCTCGAGCATACAGAAATCATCGTTGTTCACAGGGAGGAGCAACAAGCTGCTCTTTGGGTCTGTTCTTTATTCAGCAGGTGAGCAGGGACTACACTACTGTCACAAACAGCAAGACAGAGTTTCCTGTTTGGCACCAGTTTCAGCGAGCTGTAGACGACCTGGGTTTGACACAGTACTTCCGACTGTCTGAATTTCTTTTGATATATAGCAACAGAGTGTGGAGCAGAGATCGAGCAGTTTGAAATACGTGATTTTCCAACGTATAATTAATTGCCTGTGATCAGCAACATAATTGATTCTCAAAGACGTCATCTGGTGCTTGTTGCTGTTCAGCTCAAACTGTCTCACAGTGGGAGTCTTGACAAAAAAAACATATTCTGTCATCTCTTCATCTTCCCAGTCTGACCAACCGTGCTTCACATCTAACACGTTAGGGGGCGGCAGCGTGCATGTTCGACGCTGGAGCAAGAAGAGAGCCATTGTGAAGGCTGTGTTGTTGTTAGCATAGACTGTGGTACATGTTGTCAGAAACAGCGGGGAAATCACCACCATGTCCAGTTCTGTACTGCGGTCAGGACAGCCATGGTTCGCGTTTGCTTGGTCAAATCAGCCGCACATTTTTTTCCCAGTGCGCAAATGCTCTAACATTTACGGTGATCGTAACGAAGCCGCTCTGAAGAGCTGCTGGTCCGCTGCAGTCTCACAGTTAGAACCGTGAAACACACACGGTACTGTACAGTCAGTACCCCGTGAACTGATACAAGCCAATGGAGTGAAGCTAACAAAGTGCTATAATATCTGTCATTTACACATTCACACACGTACGGATATAGTCAGGAAACAGAGAGGAACCAAAAACAACGTGTGTAACGTTTTCTGATTATTATAAACGTTAACTACTCCTCATATGTTCAGTATACAGGTCGGCACAGACCTTGTTTCTGACAACATGTACCACAGTCTATGCTAACAACAACACAGCCTTCACAATGTCTCTCTTCTTGCTCCAGCGTCGAACATGCACACTGCCGCCCCCTAACGTGTTAGATGTGAAGCACGGTCGGTCAGACTGGGGCTGAAGAGGAACAGAGGCCGCTGACGTCACTCTCCTGCGCCGCTTGGGATTGCGAATCCAAATTGAATTTTGAAACACTTTTTGCGGGGGGGCGGGCTTTAAAACGAAAAAGCAGTTTACTTTTCAGCCCTGGTACAAAATGAGCAGTCTTGAAGAGGAAAATGCAAATGCAATCTGGATGATTTATTACTCATTTTATTTATGAGTCACATAATGCAGCGATGACCTTAAAATGAAAAAGCATTTCTGCTAATGCATTTTAATTTTCAAATTTGACATTTCAAATTGAATTTTGGCAACTTTTTGCTGGGGCATATTTTGAAAATTAAATCTTAAATGTAATTTTCTTTATCATTTTAATTGTGTAACAAAATGAGCAGTCTTGAAGAAGAAAATGAAAAAGCAATTTGGATAATTTATTACTCATTTTATTTTTGATTCACATAATGCAGCTATATTCTGAAAATGAAAAAGCATTTCTGTTAATGCATTTTAATTTGAATTATGGAACAGATTCGCTTCCATAGGTAGTGGGGTTGTCCTGGAATGCTATGAAGACCTTTATAATGTTGGTCCAACCCCTTAACTTACATGAAAGGATCAAGGCTTACAGAACAAGTCAGGTCCAATTTCTTTTCATTGACTTTTAAGTCTTCAATAAATCATCAGGCACTCCTCACCACATGTGGTGCAACTTTTTCATGTTTAACAACAACAGAAAAATATAAAATATAGTGACACAATTAAAATCATTCATTTACCTTCTAAAAGCACTATAGAGCAAGAATCACAGGCTTTAAACCAAATTAACTCAAGCTGGCTCTTCATGACTTCGCGGTTTGAAATAGTTTTAGATCAGCCTGGTTTTAAACAAACTGAAACAATTTCTGAACATTTCTTAAAGTGAGAGGAGAGTTCACTAAGAACTAAATGGAGCTTTATGTCTTTAAAGAAGCATATTACAATTTAACAGTGTGTCAATTAAGCACCACCAACTTTAAAAGCAATTATTGTCACAATAATATAATTTATAATCCAATAGTTTAGGTTTAATCAGTTTTTGAGACAGATGTCAGATTTGGTAAGAGCTCAAACTTTACTCAGAGAACAAGATGATCCTATAGACATGTTAACAAGTGGAGCCTCTTTTCTTTCAAACCATCTCTGACAAGGACGGACACTGACTTGCAGAGAGTAAATAACCAGGCGACTGACAAGTTGAATTTTATTCTGTGGCCAAGTTAACGTTGACAGTGAGAGATAGAATTATCTGTTGCTGCTGCTATTATGAAGAGCTGCTGCCTGAAAGCTGCTCTTTGCTCTTCAGAAAGAGAGAGGAGAATCAACAGCACTGTTAGCTGCTGAGCATTAAAATGACATTGTAGGCTGCCAAAACGGAGAACAGCACTGCAAAAGTAGAGTTCAGTAAAGTAAGGATTGGAATTTGATTTGCTTTATTTAGCCAATAACAACCAATTGAAATACACTCGGATCAGCCCCAATACTGATCTTAATGACCAGCAGAGATATCTGGCTTTTCTAAATATTTTTTCATTGAGTTGTCATCAATCACTAGAGGGAACAGCTGTACTCTAAAATAAAAAACTCTGAAATTAGACCAGCAGGATGAGGGGATACTGATGGCAGTGGCCTCCCCAACAGGACAATGCGCACGACTATTATCGAATATATTATTAACGCAAATCTGTAATAAGTGTTTTGTGCTTGTGTTGAAGCTGACCCGATCTGAATCCAGACGCCACTACTCCCAGCAGTGGGAACACCTTGAGCAAAGGTTTCAGTAATAAGCCAACACAGAACTTTAATGTAGTGTACTGTAAAGTTTTTCATCATTTAGGCTAACGTCTGTTTTGCAGTTAGCAATCCTCCTTTCCTCTGTACATCGCCACATGCAGAGTGCTAATCACCAGACAGAGCAACAAACAGGAGGATCCTGCTCTCTGTTTGTTCACAAGCAGACAGGACCGCCACTTTATGGAGTTCTATATCCTGATTGGATAAAGTAGGCAGGGATACCAGAAAACATATTTTCTATTCCACAGCGTGAGCAAGAGGAGGAGAGACATGGTTACTAGCCAAACAAGCTATAACAGTGGTTACTGCTGGAATATAGAGAGATTTAACTCTTACTTCTTTATTGCAAACTCATAGATACATTTCTTTATTCTCATACATTTTGAATCCCTCAACTTTGATTGCAGGTATGATAGAAAACATCAAGTTACAAAACTTTTTCATGTCTGCCATTTAAATGTTTAGGAATGTGACACTTATTAAAATTACTACATTCTGCTCTGTTTGTATTGTCTTTGTTTCTTTAGACGAAGCCATCAATCTCAAACTCACAGCAGACCTGAAAAGACAAATCCTCAGTCAGCACAAAGAAGAAGTGAAGAAATTTGAGACTGATACAGAACTCTACGATACACGAAAGGAAAAAGAACATATAGCACAAACCTATGAAGGATTATTTCAGAATTCACGGATAAAGAAAGTGCGAACAGTGCTAATGACGGGAGTTCCTTGTGTTGGTAAAACACTTCAAACAAGGAGGTTCATGGTAGACTGGGCAGAAGGAAAGTCCAACAACAACATAGACTTGATAGTTTCATTGAAGTTCAGCGAGCTGAATTCAAGAAAAGGCAAAGTTCAAAGCATGACAGATCTGCTTCGTCATTCCCTCAGTGATGATAAACACACAGAAATGTTTAAGTTTGACAAATGTAAGATAGCTTTGGTCCTTGATGGTTTGGAAGAATGTGAACTTCCTCTGGACTTTAAAAACAACGAGGAACTGACTGATGTGGACAAGCCAGCCTCGATGGATGTGCTGCTAACAAACCTCATCAAGGGGAAGTTGCTTCCCTCTGCTCGTCTCTGGATCGTCTCTCAACCTTCAGGAGTTGATAAGATTCCCTCTGAATATATTCAGAAACAGACAGAATGTCGAGGTATGAAACAATAACAATAACTTATTTTCATAACTCATTATTTATCGTGTGATCAGTATCATGTCATCCTTGTTGATCAGGAAACACTGCAAAAGCTGAAACCATGATATCACATTATAGACAATGTTTCATAAACTCAACTAAAAGTAATGTCATCGCAAATTTCTACTTTCATTTTGTGTTTTAGTGTAATTTTCCTCTCTGGACTTTAACTGCTGATATAACAAAATGCATAATGTGACACTGTATTTTTTGCAGTCGCTGTACTCTGCTTTATCTATAATGTCTTTATCATTTCTTTAGGCAAAGATTTCAAACACAAACTAACAGCAGACCTGAAGACAACAATCTGCCATCAGCATGAAGAGGAACTGAGAGAACTTGAGACTGACACAGAACTCTACGAGATAAGGAAAGAAAAACAAGAAGAAAAAGCACAAACCTATGATGGATTATTTCAGAAGTCACAGACAGAGAAGGTGCGAACAGTGCTAATGATGGGAGTTCCTCGTGTTGGTAAAACACTTCAAACAAGGAGGTTCATGGTAGACTGGGCAGAAGGAAAGTCCAACAAGAACATAGACTTGATAGTGTCACTGAAGTTCAGCGAGCTGAATTCAAGAAGAAACAAAGTTCAAAGCATGAAACAGCTGCTTCGTGATTCCCTCAATGACAACAAACACAGATTTGTTTGCCAGTACAACAAATGTGAAGTAGCTTTTGTCCTTGATGGTTTGGAAGAATGTGAACTTCCTCTGGACTTTGAAAACAACCAAGACCTGACTGATATGGACAAACCAGTCTCGATGGATGTGCTGCTAACAAACCTCATCAAGGGGAAGTTGCTTCCCTCCACTCGTCTCTGGATCGTCTCTCAACCTTCTGAAGTTCATAAGATTCCCTCTGAATATATTCAGAAACAGACTGAATGTCGAGGTATGAAACAATAACAATAACTTATTTTCATATCTCTGTGTCACTCTTTCTGTTAGATTGGAACATTATGAGTAGGAAATACTGCAAGTAGCAACCATGTCTGTCAATGTTACTGTAGATTTTATTAACATTACTAAACTGAATTTATGTGTTTCAGTAACAGTGACATCATTCTTAAAACTTGCAACATTAAACTCTTACGTTATGGTGTAACTTGTTCACTGTGTTGTATCATGAATAACTTTAACTAACTTAAAGGTAATTACATCTACCCTTCATCATCAGTAATGCGCTGAAATTTGTTCTGTTTATCCAGAGACATCGAAGCGACGGCAGCCGCTGGTATCAGCCCTGAGAAGTAGATTTCTTTGTGAGAACACTGAAGTTGAAGACAAAAATCATCCAAACCAGCAAGACAGAACACATCATCAGAGAGAAGAAAAGTAATGAAGTTGATAATAGAGAGAAAAATCGACGTCCTGTGGCAACATCTGTGATTCAAGCGAACGCAACATCTGACGTCTTCAAAAGTACAAAAGAAAAAACAATCAGAACTGTGCTGACTATCGGAGAAGCTGGAATTGGAAAATCCTTCCATGCACAGAAATTCAAAACGCAGTGGGCTAAAAATGACAATCAATCATTGTCAACTCAGTTTAAGTCTCATTTGAGCAAATCTGATGAAGAAGTGATATTTCCACTGAACTTCTCTGAGCTCAATAAGATGAAAGAGACAAAAGTCAGTTTGGTGGGACTTCTTGAGCGTTACTTCAAGGAAACAAAGGAGTGTGTGATTTCTAACTATGAGCACTTCAAAGTTGTATTTGTCTTGGATGGTCTGGATGATTATCAACCTCCTCTCGACTTTGACAACAGTTCCATCTTGACTGACACCAGAGGGCCAGCTTCAGTAGATGTGCTACTGACAAACCTCATCAGAGGGACGTTGTTTCCTTTTGCCGACTCTGGATAACCTCCCAACCTTCGGCTGCCAAACAGCTGCCTGATACATGTGTCGACAGGACGACAGAAATAAGATGTAAGTTTATGGGTGTGGATTGAGGTAGTAGTAAATTAGGGTGTAATCAAATCCAAGGGTTATTAAATGCTCTAAACTGTTGTGAAATGTAAACAGAACCATGAAAAAGAAAATTGAAAAGCTCCTAACATAAACAGTATGTCAGAGAGGAGTCTAATTGAACCAAATGTCTGCTGAGCTTTATAATGTTCGTTCAACCCCTAAACTTGCATGTGAGGATCAAGGCTTATGGTACAAGACAAGTCCAATTTATTAAAATTGACTATTAAGTCTTAGATTAATCAGGCACTTCTCACCACATGTGGTGCAATTTGTTATGTTTAACGACTGAACACTATAACCAATAATGATGCAATTGAAATCATTAATTCACCATCTCCCAGCACTATAGAGCAAGCTTCACAGGCTTTAAACCAAATTAACCCAGGCTGGCTCTTCATAACTACACGGTTTGAAATAGTTTCAGATCAGCCTAGTTTTAAACAATTTCTGAAAATCTCTCAAAGTGAGAGGAGAGTTCACTCAGAACTAAATGGAGTGTTAGCCTCACCACTCACGGCTCGTTCAGGTAGGAAGGAAGTCGGCGTTTTTTTAGAGTAAATCGACCATTTATTCGAGCACAGGCAGAAAAACATGGCTCAAAGTAAAACAAAATCAAACAAAAACAAACAGCTGTCGCTCTGACGGCTGAGGGTCGGATTTACTTGCTGCCCATCTCCGCTCCAGTCCTGTCCTGGACCCAGCCTACCGCAAGAGACCAGAACCAGGTTACAAACGTGCTTATATAGCTCACTGATTACCTGATTCTGTCCAGCTGTCTGATCACCGGCTTAGCCACTCCTCGCTCTCCTCCAGCAGCCGCCACCTTAATCACACCGCACTGCGACATGGAGCTTCATATCTTTAAAGCTTATTTTAAATTAACATTGTGTCAATGAAGCACCACCAACTTGAAGAACACTTATTAACATTATGATATAATTTTTAATCCAGTCGTTTAGGTTTAATCAGTTTTTGAGACCGGTTTTAGATTTGTTAGAACTCAAACTTTACAGAGAAAATAAGATGATCACATAGTGGTGTTTACAATGGATCGGACCTGTTCCAGCACGTTCCCCAGATGCTGGATTATGCTGAGATCCTGGACATGTGGAGCCCAGGTTGATGCCTTGAGCTCTTTGTCATGTTCATCAGGCCATTCCTCAGCATTTTTTGCAGTGTGGCAGAGCAAAGTGTCCTCCTAGGGAGGTCCCCACTATCCAGGAATGTTGTTACTATGAGGAGGTGTGCTTGGTCTGCAATAGTGTTTGGGTGCTGAGTGTCAAGTTGCGTCCACATGAAGGTCAGGACCCAAGATTTCACGACATAAAGTTACATTGTAACGAGATAATCTATGTTATTCACCTCACTTGTTAGGGGTGGTTGTGGCTCAGGGGGTAGAGCTAGCATCTTGTTATTGTAAGGTTGCTGGCTCGATTCTCCTGGTCGGCATGTCAAAGTGTCCTTTGGCAAGTTGCTGAACCCCAAACTGCTCCTGATGTGCTGGTCAGCTCATTGCATGGTCGCCACCGCCATCAGTGTACGAATCTGTGAATGAATTACTGTAAGTTGCTTTGCACGAAAGCATCTGCTAAGTGCCCTAAAATGTAAATGTAATATTCTGGCTGACTGGTGAAGCGGAACAATGGTTGTGGGAGGACAGCAAAAGTGAAGCAAATATAAATTACACTGTCATGATGCTTATATTCAGCCTCCTCTCAAGCTGATTCTTAATGTTTTATGACCTGCTTGGCTTTAGTTGGATTGTATTTAGCTAAACAAACCATATACATCAAACAACTTAGTTCTTGGTGCTATGGTTTAGATTTAATTAACTGCTTGATTGCATGCAAAACAATTAATCGTTCTTTGCTAATAACTTTGAAATTGTTTCCCCACCGGTAAGCCTGACATTAAAAGTCATCAGAATCTCAAAACTCAGCTGAAGGAACAGTTCACCCATGTGTCTGAGGGGATCGATAAGCAGAAAACCTCTGCCCTCCTGAATGAGATCTACACAGATCTCTACATCATAGAGGTTGAGAGGGGAGAGGTCAATGAACAACATGAGACCAGACAAGTTCAAGATGCAAAAATTCAAACCAGAGACGCAAGAAACACTGATTAAATATCAGGACATCTTCAAACCAGCATCTGGAGAATCTAGACCCATCAGAACCGTGTTAACAATCGGAGTGGCCGGCATTGGAAAGTCCTTTACTACAATGAAGTACATGCTGGACTGGGCTGAGGATACGGCCAACAAGGACATATATTATATGTTTCCTCTTTCTATCCGAGAGCTGAATTTGAAAAAAGGGGAAAATCTCAGCTTGGAGGAACTTATTTACATGTTTTTTCCAGGTATTAAGACATCAGGAATAACAGACTATGACAAGTACAGAATTCTGATTGTCCTGGATGGTTTTGATGAATGTCGCCTTGATCTTGACTTCAGTGAAAGTATCTCTCACACAGATGTTGGAGAGGCAGCCTCAGTGAATGTTCTGTTGACAAACCTCATCCAAGGGAAGCTGTTTCCTAAAGCTCGAATCTGGATCACCTCGCGACCCGCAGCATCCAACCGTATCCCTCCTCGTACAGTTGACCGGGTTACAGAGGTGCGAGGATTCAATGATGTTCAGAAGGAAGAGTACTTCAGGAAGAGATTCACTAACAAGAAGCTGGCTGAGAAAGTTTTGTCACGTGTGAAACAGTCAAGAAGCATTTATATCATGTGTCACATCCCTGTCTTCTGTTGGATCACATCAAAAGTCCGGGAGGACTTCGTGAAAAGAGACCAAGAAGGAACGATGCCCAAGGCTCTGACTGACATGTACATATACGTCCTTGTGCTACAATGCAGACAGAAAAATGTGAAGTATCCTGGAGATGACAAAGGTGAGAGGTCTGAGACAGATTCATGCTGGAATCAAAAGAACCAGGAAACAATCATTTCTCTGGGGAAACTGGCCTTCGAGGGTCTAAAGGAAGGAAACCTTTTCTTCACTGAAGAAGACTTGACAGGGTGCAGTCTTGACATCGCTGAGGCTGCAGTTTTCTCTGGATTATTCACGCAGATCAAACGAGAAAGCTGTGGAGTGAGCGAACAGAAACTCTTCTGCTTCGTCCATCAGAGCATTCAAGAGTTCCTGGCAGCTTTTTATGTCATTCACACATTCAATGACAAAGATCAAAATCTGCTTCCCAAACCCCCTTTGACAGTTGCAGACTTGGACTTCTACAAGACGGCAGTCAACAAGGCTTTGGCGAGCGAACATGGAGACTGGGATCTGTTTCTCCGCTTCCTGCTAGGCCTCTCCCTGGAGACTAACCAGAAACTACTGCAAGAGCTGCTGGTAAAGAGAGAAAATACTGAGAAGATCAACAAGGAAACTATCGAGTACATCAAAGAAAAGATTAAGGAAGAGAACACTGATGCTGATAAAAAGATCAATCTCTTCCACTGTCTGAATGAGCTGAATGACCACGATCTGGTGGAAGAAGTCAAAAAGTACCTGCGCACTGAAACAGTCACATTTGAAAATTTCTCCACCACCCAGTGGTCGGCTCTGACTTTTGTGTTGCTGATATCAGATGAGAAGCTTGATTAGTTTGATCTGAAAAAATACCTGAAATCAGAGAAAGTTCTTCTAGGAATGTTGCCGGTGGTCAAAGTCTCCAACACTGCTTTGTAAGTACTTTCAAAATTGATGCTCTCATACAATTGATAGAATATGGATCTCTTCTTGTTGTTACTAGAGGGGACCAGAGTAGTTTTAATGCTGCTGAACATGAGCAGAGACATCAAGCAAACAAACAGACTGGATCAAAATAGAAATACAAACATACAAAACAAATGTGTCAGTTAAACAGTTAAAGGCCAATATTGAACAGTAATTTAGTAAAGACCCAAAGCATCCAAGTGACACAAGAGAATTCAGTTTTAAGTCATGTTGCAATAGATTCCAATAGACTGCAGCACTCACACTTAACAGTCTTTCTGCTGTGTGTTTAAGGTTACAACATTTCAATTGCAGTACCATTAAACCTATGGATGGTAAGGAGACGCAAACTTAAACATAAAACATATTCAGTACAAGTTTGAGATAGTGCCGATATGTCTGCAGAACGTTAAGGGCAGACTGTGATCTTAACATAGCTTGAATTGAAGAAGAGTCAAAAGCATACAAGACTGTCATCTGCATAAAAAGGGGGATTGCATGGGCCCTATTTAAATGGTCTATGGAGTTTTGTCTAATGCTCATGGTGCAGGTGTGTTTAGGTTGAAATGGCAGACATCATGGGCACAAAATCTGATGCACAGCGTAAAGGGAAAGTATTTCGTCTCTTCATTAGTCATGGGTGTGTTTTGGGCAAAACATAAATTAAACCAATCAGGGTTTCTGTTAGGTTTAACACTAATGAACACCATAAAATCAGACACGGACTCAGAGTATTTTGTCTTTCTTGGCAGAGGGGAAGTACGGATGTCAGCCCTGTGAGTCTGACCAGCAGTCTTCCCCTTGCACATCCTTTTATTCAAAAGCAGTGGCCATGATCGTAATATGATTGGTTAACACAGAATACAGATAACAACATTGTTGTCGTGCGGATAAGCAGATATATGTGTCTTGTGGTTAGCCTCGACCTTCTGTAACATTCCACAGACTTTAAGCAAAGCAGGGTAATGAATTGTAGCATGTGCAAAACTGATAATATTCATGTATTTCATAATTCCAACATTTCCCTCCTGTTTATCATTTTGAACATGCTTTATCGTCAGATATTTACCTCCTGTTTATCACACTTTTGGTAAAATCATCATCGTGCTTGTTTAAATGACACTTTCATTTTATAATTACACAGCAGTGCAATCCTCATCCTTATCAGCCTGAGCCAGTGGGTGATATTGTGGCTCACGTTCTTGCATTAACATTTGCATTTGCACAAAGCTTCTAGCAATCATTTTTTCAGACATAGATCGGAGACATGGGAGAATGCATGATGCAAATAGACAAAACAGCAGTAAGATCATCAAGAGAGGGGTTAATGCTTTCAACAGTATCTGCCACCAGTTTCCAGAGAAGAATCCTGTAAACCAGTCCATGGTTGGTGTGGCTCTGGGAGTGTTAGCTAGTACATACTGTTGGAGGTCAGTGAGGTTTTGTAATGCTCGTTGTATGTCTCCTCCATCACTGAATCCATCTGGTATGTAGGTGCAGCAGGTGTCTCCTATGACTGCACACACTCCTCCTTGAGAGGCTGTTAGCAGGTCCAACACTATCTGATTTTGCATCACCATGTCCCGTATCGTCTTCTTCTCCTTTTCCGTTTTCGTATTTGTACAGTTTGCTCTCGTAACTCCTATTAGAGTAGGGCTCGTTGGTTTCTTCACTGGGTTTGAGACACTCTGCTTCTATATAGCAGAGCCCCTTTGAAGCCCAGACTTCCCCACTACTCTGGTGAGTCAGGGAGCGGCTGTAACTTACAGTGGCTGAGATGGATCCAAGTGGTTCTTTCTGCTATCTTGACTGCAGTAGGCGTTGTCAGTAGCACTTGATATGGTCCCTTCCACCGTGGACTGGACCAGCACTTCCTCTTTATGACTTTTATGAACACCCAATCGCCTGGTTTCACCTTCTGGGCATTCTGTGGGAGGGGAGAAGAATCAGAGGGCAGTAACTTTGCATTTGACACTTGTTTTTCTTTAAACATTCTTGTCATGTGTTCTGCCAATGTTGTTTCTTCGTCAGCTTTCTCTACGTCTGGTGAGAAAGCAGGTAGTCGGAATGCTCTACCATTTATGATTTCAAAGGGTGTCAGTCCTTTATCTGTTGGTGTTATGCGCATGTATAACTTCACTAAGTCTAGGCATTCTGGCCAAGGACGTTTAGTTTCTTCCATGCACTTTCTTAGACGCAATTTCACTGTACCATTGTCAGTATACAACACTTCTGGAATACCATGTTGTGGCACTATGGCACTGTTTATTAGGTCTACCAACCCTCCTGTTGAGACATGGCAAGGCCCATGGCTCAATATTGCTGCAGCTTTAAATAAACTGCGCGGGAGTATAGGTTTGTCATTTGAGGTGTATAACCCAGAGTCTGTTATTACAGCTCCTTGTTTCACCCACATCTGTTTTTCATTGTCTGGAGAAGCATTTTGCATGTCCTTCAGAACTTCCTGTGTTATGAGGGACGGTTGTGCCGTGATGGTGTAGGTTTCTGATTTACCAAACGAGCCTGTCGCTGCTGCTTTAGCTGTTTCATCAGCTAGTCTGTTACTGCATGTGACACTGTCTGTGCCTTTTTTATGTGCTGTACACTTGCATATAGCTAGTTTGCTTGGTAGGTTTACTGCTTCTAAAAGTGAGATCAGTAATTGGGCATGTGTGACTGGCTTTCCTGTCGAGGTAATCATACCTCTTCGTTTCCACTGAGCGGCAAAAAAGAAGATGGTGGAGAATGCATATTGACCATCAGTATAGATAGTGACTTCCTTTCCTTCAGCCAAAATACATGCTTGTGTCAAGGCTATTAGCTCCGCAGCCTGTGCTGAATGTTTGGGTGATATCTGTTTTGCTTCTACAACAGTATTTGGCAGCTGTGTGACTGCGTAGCCGGACATAGTTTGTCCTTTCTCATCTTTAGAACATGAGCCATCAACAAACCAAACATTCCCAGAGGCGAGCGGTTTACCAGTAAGGTCATGCCTTATCCACTGCATAGCTTGGCTAACGGAATTTGTAGCTGATTCTATGCAGTGTTTTCTGGTCCAGGCTGCTATGTCTGGTTGGAGGCCATTAATCAAGGCCAGCTTCAGTTGCTGTTGGTACGCACTATTATCAGCCTCGTTGAAATGTATTCCACCATTTGCTCGGAACACCGTTTCCATTTGCTGTCTGAAATCATCAGGGTCTTCGCCTGGTTTTTGTTTTACAGCCCCTATACGGGTGTAGTCAGCTTTTTTAGCGAAAGTTGTGCGGACTCGCCCAAATAGATCATTTAGCTGGCTGCGATATGCACCAGTTAGTGTGGCATCAGCGGGATATGGTATGATAACACTTGCTTCGGTTCGTCCTGTATAATCCCCTTTAACTTTGGCCCATCGCCTTCCTAGTGACGATTGCATTGCTTCGCCTGCTTCATGCCCGCTCAATCTATACGAGTGTATGACTTCTTCCATACATCTGACCCATTCATTTGGATCCTGCTCGGGGCTTGGAACCCCTGCTACTGCATTCGCTGCTTCAGTTAGGGTCCAAGGTCTAAAAACATACATTGTTTTCGGCTCTTCGGCTTCTCCGCCGTTCGGGTTTGGGACTTCTATCATTGGGTATTCGCCAGCCTGATATCGTGATGGAGGCCTTAATTTTGCTTTTGGTCGTAATTCTATGTTGTCAGAACTACTTGGCTCTGGGCCTTTTTCATCAGTTACTCCTTCTTCATGCAGGTCTGGATAAGCTCGTTTTACGCCAGTCGTAATGACGGCAGGCAGCTGAATATTTTGTTCTGTAGCTGTCTCTGGGGCGGCGGCCTCGAGGTCAGCCGGAGGGTGATCATTCCTCCGTCTGCCCTTGGTCACCCCCTCGTTATCTTCTCTACGCACGAACAGTACTTGTGTCTCATCTTCTCTCTTTTGCTTATTTTTTACTGCATTTGCTTTCCTTTTACACGCTTGCTCCAACCATTTTCTCGCGTATTTCAACTCTTCCTCCTTTTTTCGTCTAGATTTCCCCTGTTTTACTGCTACACTGACTTCTAGTTTCCCTACTAGGTCTTTAAATTCTTCTACTCTCAGTCTCCCAGTTACTCCATACTTCTTTTTCCATTTAGGCAAAAACTTATTACAGCCTGGATGCAATTCTGTCATAAATTTTTCATCGCCTTTCGCCTCTGAACCTTCAGTCGTTCCGCAACAGTTACCCATTTTTAGGTATTTATTTTTGTTTTATTGCTTGGTTTAAAAACTCATGGTCTACTTCAACAGTCCACTGATTTATGTTGACACCGTCAGGTTTCAGTCAGTGCTGCTGATTCGACTCATGAATTCTGTTCTACGTGTGCACACTCGTAACCTTTTTCTATTTTATTCCCCGTGGTCCTTCAGCGCCACTATTCTGCTTGGGTTATTTCAGCATAACCATGCTCACTTGTGCTATTTTATACCCCGTGGTCCTTCAGCGCCACTATTCTGCTTGGGTTATTTAAGCATAACCATGCTCACTACTTACTCTTATCTGCAGTCCGGTCTGGTGTTCCCTGTCCGGATCCCGTCAATCCAGCGCTGTTCAGTTGGAGGAGACGTCTATATCACCGGCCGAGCGGAGAAATTACTCCCCCGGCTTTCCTTCAGGTCACCTGTTTGGTCCTGGCCGTCAACGGCTTCGGTGTGTCGTCCTCCTTCTGGCAAAGCTGGGTATGTTGGGATCCGGGTCACGGCACCAAAGAATGTTACACTAATGAACACCATAAAATCAGACACGGACTCAGAGTATTTTGTCTTTCTTGGCAGAGGGGAAGTACGGATGTCAGCCCTGTGAGTCTGACCAGCAGTCTTCCCCTTGCACATCCTTTTATTCAAAAGCAGTGGCCATGATCGTAATATGATTGGTTAACACAGAATACAGATAACAACATTGTTGTCGTGCGGATAAGCAGATATATGTGTCTTGTGGTTAGCCTCGACCTTCTGTAACATTCCACAGACTTTAAGCAAAGCAGGGTAATGAATTGTAGCATGTGCAAAACTGATAATATTCATGTATTTCATAATTCCAACAGTTTCATCACCCGTTCCCTTTTAAGAGCCATTGGCACCAATACATGGAGCGTGCTGTAGCTAATAAACAGGGGCACTTGTATTTATTGTGGGGCCTGGAACCTGGGCTCCACTTAGGAAGATGGAGAAATTTAATTCAGAAGATAAAAGATGAATTCTGTTTCCGACGCCAGTGTAGGCGCAACTTACTATCTGAATAATGTGCCTTTGACTGCAGACCAGCTTTTTGTTGGTCATTGTCAATTTCTGCTTCCTCATGATAGCGATCTATGATCAGTGCGCCTGACCACACCTCATTTTAATACCAACACACCCAGGGGTGCACAGGTGGAGGAAGGTACATTTCCTATTTACACAACTGTTTCGGTCTGAAACTTGCAGTGACACCTGCGCTGCGCAGTGCACCGAGTGTAAGAAAGAGCTGGATGTCTGTGTCGGAGTAATAATATTGTTTATGTGTAAATAGTAAGAGTGTCACAATTCTCCAAATCATGACTCAGTTTGACTTTCACTTTTAAGGTTACAATTTGATTTGATTGAAACCCAGACAGAGTGGTGTGTTTAGTAAACACACTTTGACATCACAGATTTTTCAGATTTCTGATTACAAATATTTCCATAGGCTGAGCCGGTGTGAGCTCTCTGAAGAATCTTGCAAAGGTCCTCCGTCCTCAGCTCTGCATCCTCTAATCTCACAGTGCTGGACCTGAGTCATAACAACCTGCTGGATTCAGGTGTGGAGAAACTTGCTGATGGCCTGAAGAGTCTTCACTGTAAACTGGAGGTTCTCAAGTAAGTGTACATTAAATTTACTGTATATATGTATTCATGATATGTACATACTGTACATGAACAGGACTGGGGGGTTGTGTTTAGTTTAAGGTGTTGTTATTCCAAACTGTAAAAAAGTTAAATTAAGCAGAGCAGCAAACATGTTGTAAAAGTGCATTTGCGTCTTCAGAACAGAAAAAAAAACTCCAACTAAGCAAGTGAGAACTTGTCCTTGCATCTCTTGTAAAACATCTCTTGTACAAAGTAGGATAAAGGCAGTTACCAGAAAGTATAATATTTGATTACAGTGTTTTATTTTTGACAGTCATAAAATGACAATAGAAATGTGTTTGTGTGGTCTGCAGGTTGTCAGGTTGTCAGGTGTCAGAGAACGGCTGCTCATTCCTGGCCGAAGCTCTCGAGTTCAAAGAGATTTGCTCCCTGAAACAGCTGGATCTGAGCTATAATCACCCAGAAGTCAATGGGGTGGCGACGCTCTCTGCTACAGCTCCTTATCGGAATATGAGCCTGGAAATCTTGTATGTTAATATGTCCGGATGTGTGTTTATATGTGTTTGTTTGTAGGTATAGAGATGGTTTTCATAATGACAGTACATCTACACTATGTAAAATCTACTCAGTGTTATATCTTATTGGCTAGCAGGCTAGTTACCAAAACTCACAGATCATCATGAGAAATTGTGCAAAACCAGGGGCCTCAATCGAAACTGATTTATATGGATAAAGAAAAATGCATTTCAATGCAAGATGTAAATGCACACAGAACACTATGCTGCAATCTTTACAGTGTGGCCACATTCTTAAGAAAGAAATCTATCCAACAAGCTGACAGTCACCCAACCCCCACCTCTCATATCAAGCCTGTACAAGCCTGGAAAAAGCTAGTAGCTAGCAGGTTGTCCCATGCAAAAAGTCATTCAACAGTGAGTGATGCCCATCAATAGCATTGCTGTGCTTGACCACAGGCCTGTACTATAATTCAGGTTCAACATACGAAGGATATGTTTTCATTATATGGCTTCTTAATGGCAACCACACTAAGCAATGGTGGTAATCAACTCGATATGTCAACCCAGGTATTCCCTTGGCTTCAATATCAGATAAATCCAAAGAAGTAAACCACATCCAGCTGAAGCAAATCAGTTGCTGCTGTATGTCATTTAAAACAGGAAAAGTCAGGAAAAGCCAATGGGCTTTGCAAGTTTCTGAAGTCTGTAGCCCTCCTGGGAAACAATCTCATGATCTGACATTGAGCTCCTCAGGATCTTCTACAAATGGTGATACCATTTTCCAAGAGGTTGGCCATGATTAGCCGTGCTTCTGTATGTATTGATGTGACAACTGCAAGATGATCTACTCTGCAGCAAGTAAGGTTTGTTTGTTGACATGACCACCAGCCCCCCTCAGCTAATCCTGTCACAGTGCAGGCAGAATCGAGATAACACAACATTTATTAATACCAGGTATAAATGGGACTCATGAGACAGGCTTAATGTTCTGCTGTATGAACTCTGTCCATATCAAATGCACTTACTTCTTGTCTTTTCACATTGAAGCTGAAGGTTGACATGTGTTTGTGACAACACTTTTATTCATCTTGTGCAGCTTCGACCACAGTGGAGAGCATCGGTTAAAGCCAGGCCTGAAGAAGTGTAAGTCTTTTTTTTATTTTTTTATTTCCAACATCTGCCACCAAGCCTTAGAAATGAAGCTGTTGCCTGATAAATTTTAAAATGAATGTATCCGTTCACAAACTCCTCTGGTTGTATTGGTTATCATGTATGTACTTTTTACCATTAGATATTTTTTTACAGTACATGTTCATTATATTTGTAAAATAGTTTAAGGTTTCAAATCTAATTCAAAATTACAAACAATTCAACAATTTTAATTTTCGCCAGATTTCATCTTTAATTGATTTTGTCTGGATTTTATTTTAAAAAACATACTTTTTTACTTTTATTGTCTTTCAATTGCACATAAAACAGCAAAAACACACATTTACACACTAAACTATGTGTTATTTGTTTCTCTGTCAGATGGTGTAGATCTGAAGTTTGATGAAAACACAGCAGCAAGCAAGAGACTTGTCCTGTCTGAAGGAAACAGGAAAGTAAAAACCATAAAGAAGGTGGAGGAGAAGGTGACACGAGGTGAAAACAAAGACAGGTTTAAGAGGAGTCAGGTGTTTTGTGACGAGGACCTGAAAGGCCTCTGCTACTGGGAGGTGGAGTGGAAAGGGGAGCTTGGCATCGCAGTGGCGTATAGAGGAGTGAGTCGAAAATGGGACAGTAGTGGTGGTTTAGGATGCAATGACAAGTCCTGGAGTCTTCTCTGCCTGAAGGAAGGATGGCTTCCCTTGCATGGGAAGCAAAAAGGCAAACAAAAATATATAGAAGTGCCCCAATGCAAAAAGATAGCATTGTTTCTGGATTGGGAAGGTGGTGATCTGAAATATTACAGTGTCACATCAGGAGAGCTGAGCCTCATACACACTTTCAAGGCCAAATTCACAGAGCCCCTCTTCCCAGGCTTCTGGTTTAAGAATGGCTCTGTGACTTTGTGTGAGATTGACTGAACCCCTCTGCTCCGAGGAAAAGTGTAATGAGTGATCAGTTGATGGTCCGACTGATATTTCCATAGGTGAGCACAAGCTTACCTGCATCATTTCAATGCCACGATGTTAAACATGTTAAAAAGATGCTGTTGTCAACTGTATGTCAGTATTTTAACACTGTGAAGGAAGAAATGGAGGGAAAGGAAAATCTCATGGAGTTAAGTTACTAATGTGACGAAGATAATAACTACAGATGTTTGTAAAAACGTAAGATACATACTTGACTTGTTTCTCATATAGTTAAAGGTCCTGACTTACTAATACGTTTTAGAGTCCTCTTTGGCAAGTTGTTTTTTGTGAGCTGTAAGATTTTGAATACGCTTTATGTTTATTACTGTATGAATTTGATGACTGAACATGCTGCAGAGATATGAGCACATGTTCACAGGCAGGACCTAACAAAGGTTGTATTTCATGTTAAAACACATTAAAGTTGGTTTTTATTCAAAGTGTCATAGAATATACATCTGTATGCTAACCAACAGTCTGTTAGCAGGGAACCACTGTACTACTGCCATAACACGATCTCTCTTTTTTTTGTTATTAAATACATGTATTTTATATTGAAGATACTTAAGATTGCAATATGTCAACTAATGTGCTTCTGATGCAGAGATACTGAAAAGTTGCTGTTTATTGGCATTCATGTTGCTGTGAACAGACAATAAAGCGTCTTTTTTTTATTTAACTGACCTGTGTGTGTGTGTGTGTGTGTGTGTGTATTGTGTGTGTATATATATATCTATATCCATATCTATATCTATATATATATCTATATATATATCTATATATATATCTATATATATATATCTATATATATCTATATATATCTATCTATCTATATATCTATATATATATCTATATATATATAGATATATATATATATATATATATACAGTATATATATATATATAAACATCAGAGATGGGGGACTCGAGTCACATGACTTGACTCGAGTCGCAAATTTGAGGACTTGAGACTTACTTGACTAACACCGATGAAAAACTCGACTTGACTTTGACTTGGCATTCATAACTTGAGACTTGACTTAGACTTGACACAGATGACTCGAAAGTCTTGGCTTTTCTTTCTTTCTTTTTTTTGCGGATATTGAGACGTTAGTTTCGTTTTTGATACTTTGCCCTCTGACACTGTATGACGTGCTGCGTGCCAGAGTGGCACTGTGGCCGACTGTCACTGCAGACATTGTTGTGCTTGTTTACATATGTTATTTTGTGTGATGGGAGTAGTTAAAAGCCTGCTCACCATCTCACCTCTGCACAGCTGGCAAATGACCATGTCAAGTGGGTGTAAATCGCAGATTCATAGAGTTCCAGAGATCATTAGACAGAAGAGCCAAAACCTGATGTGGGAAAGCTGTGGCCTTCCCTTTTCCAGTCTCCTTCTTCCTGCCATCTCTCCTCATGCCCATCTTCCTCTGACCCCCCTCATCTGCCTCGCTTTGTGTCTCCATGTCTTTCACAGAGCAGTCAAGCAGTTGTCAGACATTATTTCTTTTCTTTTCCTTATATTTTGATCCAGATGAGAAAGTGTTATGTGTTTTGTTGCACTTAGTTACGTAGAGAGAAGCCGGGTGAACGGAGATTAATAAGTGGGTGAGTGAACTCAGCTGTAGTGTCCATTCTACATATCCAGCACACATGCACATTTACAGCCCATGATATGATGTTGAAACAGTATATTTAGACCGACAGATACAGCTATAGTTGCAGTGATTGTGATAAAAAAAAAAATGAGTACCATTAACATCCTTCACATTGTAGAGGGAAGAGACTGGCCTGTTATTTGTGTATTTATTCTGTCGGCTTACAATTTTCATCTCATCCAGTCTACTTCCATCCATCTACAGATCTGCTGCAGTTGCACAAAACAATTTTGACTCCTTTTAGGAAGCAGTTTTAGACTTCTCACAACTAACTGTATAGAAACTGTATGTCGAATTTCATGAATAAGAAATTCTGTTTCTTGTCTTCACTTTCTACACATTCAGGTAGGTGTACATTTCCAAATCACAGATCACAGGAGCAGCGATAACTACACATCACTGCTGTAATACACAAACACATGCGCTCAGACTTGTGCCTGTTCATTAAACGCTTAATGCAAACGTTTTCACTCGTTCCTTCCCTTTTCACAGCCACATGTATGTGCATGCTGGCATATGTGTGAGCCGCCAAGTGTAAGAGGTAATGAAAACACCCGTGAAGGATAGACCGGAATTAAAAATGGAGCAAAAAGAGGGGAAACTCGGCGCTGAATGGAAATGTCCAGCACCATGCAGCAACCAGCACACTGAGGGTTTCTTTGCACAAGCGGCCTCTTTATCTCCATGAACCTAATTCTTGACCAAATCTTTGAAGAGGATGAAAACCCTCACAACTGAACATTTAGTTCTGGGTCCACATCAGAGACCTTGTAAAAGAGCAACAGACCTGTTTGATTCACTCAGGATCTTTGCTGTTTGGGCTTCTTTCACGTCGCATCATTGATCTGCTGCTGCTAATTGACAACACATTCAGAGCGCCTCACTCTCCTTCTGTCTCACTCTGCCTCCGTCTCTAAGGATTTGTTTTGATTAGAGCCTATTCCAGTTGAATGAATGAGTGGTTTTGTGGGTTTACTGAATGGATACAAGGCACTTTGTGTGTGAACTGAACGTGATGAGGAAACACTTTTAAATTCAGTTTCAACGCCTCATGCTGGTGTTATTGTTGGTAATTTCTATCACTCTGGCAGCTAATGGAGCCTTTAATCATATTTGATTGGCTGATCCAACAGAAAAAGAGCGATCACAGCCCTCAGACATATGGTCATTTCAACATCTCTCTATAAAAGCAAGGAATCTCTGTCTGTCTCTGTGTGTGTGTGTGTGTGTGTGTGTGTGTGTGTGTGTGTGTGTGTGTGTGTGTGTGTGTGTGTGTGTGTGTGTGTGTTCCTCAAATATCTCTGCGGATCAGGATCAGACTGACCTGAGAGTTTCAACATAGCTGCTGCTTGGTTCAATGGTGTGCCATGCGGATTTGTTTGGACTACAATGATACCGTTAATGAATTATTTCATAAATGCTTTACACATTCCTCAAGCATAGTCCACCAGAGCCACCACAGTCACGTGCGCACCAGAGCCAATCACTGCAGAGCTCAAGCCACGACATACCTTGAGAAACAAGCAGATTTATACCTGCAGTCGCGCGAGGTGGACCGGGATTTTGCCGCGGTTTGGTCCCGTTCTGTTCTGTGCATCTAAACTGACTGTTGTGGATTAATGAGACTAAACGAGCCCAGACCGAGTCTGTTCGGGTCTGAGGAGATCCGGTGACGCGCGGACAACAAAGTGGAATCGGAATCTGTGGATGTTCGTGTGTAGCTAACGTTAGCTGCTTGCTCACCCAGACGGCCCACCTCCCGATGCGATGGACTGGACCCACCGGCACGTCCAAAACCGGACTGAGGGTAAATAATGACCGCCACGCTTTTTCGCGAACATTGCCTTCACGTTTGCTTTGTGTCTGTTGCAGAAGAAACGGTAAAAACGGGCTTTTGTCACGAAAGTGTCCAAGCAGCAAGTTTGGTTGTTGAGGAATGGGAAGTTGTGTGACGGACGTCGGCGGTGATACAGACAGCGAGTTTTGAGAGTTGAGAGATCTGTGACATATAGCGTGTTTGGAGTGTATAGTTAGTGTGTAATGAAGTGTTTGGTGTAGTGTGTCTAGTGTGTAGTGTAGTCGTTTTTATTTGTGTTGTGAGTCAACTGCTGAATTGCGGAGCAGGCAGGAATGAGCTGAGGAGCCTGAGGCATTGCCTGCATTTTAATGTAAATAGTTACATACAACTTTGTAAATTTCAAAAACTTATGCACAAATTCAGCAAACAACAATTTATATTTGCATTATAACTAATGCAATTGGTTCATTAAACTGTTTGTGGTTTTCACAGTAAAAAATCTAACTTTTTCCTACTCTGATTTTATGTTATTTTGTGATTTTAGGTCCATAGTGTTAATATAATATGTCAAAATGAAAACATAAATGTACAGTCAAACATGTGAGGTTGCGCTGAAAATAATGACACCAAACAAGGCAAGGTTAATAGTTTTCAAGGTGAAATATAATGGTATAATCAAAAGTAGTCAAAAACAGCCAATTATATCCCTGATGTTCCACCTTCAAACACAACCTCATTTGGCTATCCATGAAAAAACTACTTAACCTCCCACTTTTCTATAGGAATAGGCTACATACTTCCTATGGCCAATGCACTAGTACAAGAAACACACAAACACAAACACAAACAGATCTCTGTGATTTCTTACATGAGATGCAGACTAGAGGTTGTCATAGTTCTGCGATTCTGACCCCAAAGTGCTCGATGTCTGACTAAACCCAACTCTAAAGGGATCTCTCCATTTGAAAACAATATAAATGTGAGAGAAATAATACCTGAGCTCAAACAAATGCAAAAACAAAAATGGAAGTGAAATGGATGCTAGTCCAGGTTCACACAAGTATTTGGACAGTTCTGCATCACAGCAAACTGAAGCTATAACAACTTCACTTTCATTTGCAGCTGGAGGTGGCTCGTGGCTTGAGTCGGTAGAAATGAAAGCATGATTCACAGACAAAACAACTTCCACCATTTCACTGCATCACCTGATCTGCATCAACACAATCTCCATTGCTCCTGACCGTGTGAGTACAAGCACATTTATTTGGAGGCACAAAATAAAACATGACCCAAAAAAGAAGCATTAACTTTTTTACATGACATTCGAGGCCCAAGAGTTCACGAGTGTTGTAGTTTTCCACTGAGCTTCAGATTGTGTTTGTTTTAGCATTGTTCTATTTTTCTCTTTTGCATCAGTAAAAACAGCAAGGTGACATAAAAATACTGCTGCGTGTTAACAACTGAAAGCTCTTCATAAAAAATAACACTTAATTAAAAGTGGATGTTATCAGCTCCCGGGAGGAGCTCAGAGTAGAGCCGCTGCTCCTCCACATCGAGAGGAGCCAGCTGAGGTGGCTCGGGCATCTGTTTCGGATGCCCCCGGGACGCCTCCCTCGGGAGGTGCTCCTGGCATGTACCGCCGGGAGGAGACCCCGAGGAAGACCCAGGACACGCTGGAGTGACTATGTTGCTCGGCTGGCCTGGGAACACCTTGGGATCCTCCCGGAAAAGCCGGAGGAAGTGTCAGGGGAGAGGGAAGTCTGGGTGTCCCTGCTCAGGCAGCTGCCCCCGCGACCCGGCCCCGGATGAAACGGACGACAATGGATGGATGGATGGATGTTATCAGAAAAAAGGTACTTTAAGAATTAAAATAGCTGTTGTCGAACCTTAAAAGAAAGGCAATTCCTGGGAGTTAGATATTATAAAGTGAATGATTATCACAGATGCATTATAGTATTTTACTGGTGCAGCTGTTTATGGTGGGGCTTTAGCTGTAGGATAGTTTATCTGAATGATATTTCATAAGATAATCATATTACCCAAAGCACTGCTTCTCAAAATGTTTCACCATCTGATGAGCACTTTGCTTCAAGATGTTTTATTAAAGAAAATGTGTAAAATTCCTGACAAAAATATACATAAAGAAACGTTTATGAGAAGATAATACATTCATAATTGCACACTTTTTTCTGTGGAATCCCTCGACGCTCCGTTAATCCGACCATTGATCTAAAGCATAAAGGCGATGTGTTTGTTTAAAATATACCTGCAAAGAACACGGTAGGTGTTTAAACAAAATGTTTTAAGCTGCACTGTCATCCACAACGTAGTAAGTTTACGGGAAGTTCAAGTTTATTTGACAATTTACTGTTATTCTAACCCTGAACCAAACATGAATCATAACATTAAATCTGAACTTGACCCAAACCCAGGCAGGGCTGGGCAAGTTGAAAATCATTATAAGCCCTTTGGAGAAGTAAGGATGGTCCAGAATGTCCTCACTTCTCCAAACCATTTTCAGTGTGACTGAGAGTGTGTGCATGTGTGTCAGAGGTGATCTCACTTTGTTTCTAGTTTTCTGGTCGTCTTGTCTTCCTCATCCTTTCAACTTCATTCTCACCCTCAGCCTTCCCTCCCCCCTCACCTCCTCCTTCTGTCCATAACAGTACAATCATTGTTGCAGCCGTGACCTTCAGGTACTTTATCAACTATAAAAGAAAGAAGGACTGAAGCCACTTGGAGCAAGTGAATGCAAACCTCTGATGGCAGCAATGTCACTGCTTAGGAGGAATG